>OY744544.1:43418983-44003983 GCA_963556195.1 Sepiola atlantica
ATATATATAGTTATTTGTATATATATCGTTATTTGTATATATATATATATGTATACAGTTATTTGTATATATATATATTTATTTGTTATATATATATATAGTAATTTGTATATATATATATATATAGTTATTTGTCTATATATATATTTATTTTTATATATATATACATAGTTATTTGTATATATATATAGTTATTTGTATATATATATAGTTATTTGTATATATATACATATAATTATTTATATATATATATATAGTTATTTATATGTATATATATAGTTATTTATATGTATATATATATAGTTATTTGTATATATATATATAGTTATTTGTATATATATATAGTTATTTGTATATATATATATATAGTTATTTGTGTATATATATAGTTATTAGTATATATATATAGTTATTTGTGTATATATATATATATATATAGTAATTTGTGTATATATATATATAGTTATTTGTATACATATATATATAATTATTGATATATATACATATTGTTATTTGTATATATATATATATATAGTTATTTGTATATATATATATATATATATATATATATATATATATAGTTAGTTTTATATATATATATATAGTTAGTTTTATATATATATAGTTATTTGTATATGAATATATATATATATAGTTATTTGTATATATATATATAAATATATATATAGTGTTATTTGTATATATATATAGTTATTTGTATATATATATATATAGTTATTTGTATATATATAGTTATTTGTATATATATATAGTTATTTGTATATATATATATATAGTTATTTGTATATATGTATATAGTTATTTGTATATATATATATATAGTTATTTGTATATATATATATATATATATATAGTTATTTGTATATATATATATATAGTTATTTGTATATATATATATATTTTACTATAGAAAGTAGAAAATATATATATAGTTATTTGTATATATATATATATATATATATATATATATAGTTATTTGTGTATATATACATATAGTTATTTGTATATATATATATATATATATATATATATATATATATATATATTTATTTGTATATATATATATATATATATATAGTTATTTGTATATATATATATATATATATATATATATATATATAGTTATTTCTCTATATATATATATATATATATATATATATATATATATAGTTATTTGTATATATGTATATAATTATTTGTATATATATATATATTTATTTGTATATATATATTGTTATTTGTATATATATATATATATATATATATATATATATATATATATATATATTTATATGGTTATTTGTATATATATATATATATATATATATTTATATGGTTATTTGTATATATATATATATATTTATATGGTTATTTGTATATATATATATATTTATATGGTTATTTGTATATATATATATATATTTTATAGTTATTTTTATATATATATATATATATATATATACATATTTATATAGTTGTTTGTATAGTTATTTTTATATATATATATATTTATATATATTTATATAGTTATTTGTATATATATATACATATTTATATAGTTATTTGTATATATATATACATATTTATATAGTTATTTGTATATATATACATATTTATATAGTTATTTGTATATATATATACATATTTATATAGTTATTTTTATATATATATATATTTATATAGTTATTTTTATATATATATATATATATATATATATATATATAGTTATTTGTATATATATATATATATATATAGTTATTTGTATATATATATATATTTATATAGTTATTTGTATATATATATATATATATATATATATATATTTATATAGTGATTAGTATATATATATATATATATATATACATATATATTTATATAGTTAATTGTATATATATATATAAATATATATATATATATATATCTGTATAGTTATTTGTATATATATACTCCTTCTTTAATAGAAGTAGAGTGCTTCGACATCAAGCCGCTTTTATATGTGTTAAATTATCATTATTTATCGGCTATTCAACTGGTGGGCGCGCGGTTTAAGGCGTTGGATGCAAGTTGAAAAATACTTGTTATCCAGGGTTTCGAATCGTACGACCGGTAGTGAATAGTCATATCTCTATGCTGATGAGTCCCGATTGAAAAGGGACGAAACGTATATGTACATAGATAATAAACAACAACAAATATTTTATATTTGTCGCTCCTCGTAAAACAAGTAGAGCCCTCTTAATGGTAGTACAAACACAGCATGACGTCACTTGCTCTATATGCATCACTCCTTCTTTAATAGAAGTAGCGTGCTTCGACATCAAGCCGCTTTTATATGTGTTAAATTATCATTGTTTATCGGCTATTCAACTGGTGGGCGCGCGGTTTAAGGCGTTGGATGCAAGTTGAAAAATACTTGTTATCCAGGGTTTCGAATCGTACGACGGGTAGTGAATAGTCATATCTCTATGCTGATGAGTCCCGATTGAAAAGGGACGAAACGTATACGTACATAGATAATAAACAACAACAAATATTTTATATTTGTCGCTCCTCGTAAAACAAGTAGAGCCCTCTTAATGGTAGTAAAAACACAGCATGACGTCACTTGCTCTATATGCATCACTCCTTCTTTAATAGAAGTAGCGTGCTTCGACATCAAGCCGCTTTTATATGTGTTAAATTATCATTGTTTATCGGCTATTCAACTGGTGGGCGCGCGGTTTAAGGCGTTGGATGCAAGTTGAAAAATACTTGTTATCCAGGGTTTCGAATCGTACGACCGGTAGTGAATAGTCATATCTCTATGCTGATGAGTCCCGATTGAAAAGGGACGAAACGTATACGTACATAGATAATAAACAACAACAAATATTTTATATATATATATATATATATATATATAGTTATTTGTATATATATATATATATATATATTTGTATAGTTATTTGTATATATATATATATATATTTGTATAGTTATTTGTATATATATATATATATATATATTTGTATAGTTATTTGTATATATATATATATATATATATATATATATATAGTTATTTGTATATATAATTTCATGTTCATATGTATGTTATCCCCCTCTATCTTTTTTTAAAAGTTGGGATCGGCCAATTGGCAAAGATGCAATACAAAAATGTAACTTTTTAAATTTCATCTGATGTCGCTGTTGGTCTTTGGGCTAGGATCAAACTGTAGTATATGTTCTGTCCAAAGATGTTACAATACTATCGTGGGTCTTTGTTCGTGCCACACATCTATAGAATGGAAATATGTTATAAACCTATACAAGGGTTTTTGAGGTAGACCTTTATAACCAGATATATTATGAAACCAGAGTACTTAAATAATTATGTTTCAGTTTAAACAAAGGTGGTACAATAATATCGTGGGGTCTCCGTTCGCGCTTGACGTCCATACAATAGAAATATTTTAAAGCACGGCAGCAATATACAACAGATGAAAGATACAACTGTGGAATTTCCACGGGTCCAGCTAGTATATAAATATTTTTCTATTTTCTGTTTTTGTACATGAACTAAAATTTGTAATGCTCGGCGTCCATCACCCATCCACATACAAACACCTACACACATATAGACAAAGAGGAAGATACAAAGGCGGGATGCATACAGCAAGTATTAAAAATGTTGATATATGTGAGAGTGGGAAAATATTACTTTGTTACATTTAAAGCGATAAAATATATAAATAGATAAAATTGAAACCGGTTTTCTCAATTTAACCATAGAAATTACATTTTTTTTTTCCGAATGAGTGACGACTTATCAAGGCTAAAAGTCACTCAAAGTTAAGGGCTAATGAGATATCCAGTTGGGATCAATTGTACTTGAAGTAGCTTAAGTACAATTGATTCGTCAGTTGAATAATGAAGAATATTATGAGAGGATTGAAAATGATATGACGAATGAAATGAACAAAATTTGATTACTTATGAGGACGGTTTATGACAAATGTTTGTTGACACTAGACTTGAAGACGACCATGTTGTAGCCTGTAGGAAAGCAATCCCGTACTAATGTATTCTACAGATGAAAAGTTCTTGGAAACAAACTTTGTTCATAGAAATTCTGTTTGATGTTAGGCACATGGAGGAAGAAAGGAATATTATATGCAGTGGTGGTAGAAAACGAGTTCTTGCTGTGAATGTCTTACAAAGAGGAACCAGATATTGAAGTTCAGTTTCCATTGAATTAATGACAGAGTAGAGAAAGATTATCAACATCTCTTCTGTGATAAAATGGGCTGTAAAAAAACAGAAGATATCACCCTCAACAGATTCCAAAGTTGATTTTGTAATTTGTCAAAGCAAGAAAGGGTGCCCTGAGCGGCACCTCCCCAGATGTGGCAGCAGTACTACATCTTAGGACGTATCTGACTCTTATATAGGTAGAGGCTTGCATCAGGACTCAGATACTTTCTGGAGTGGTAGAATGATCCAACCATTTTTCTAGCAACCTTAGAAATAAATTTGATATAAGTGTTCAATTTTAGATCTGGAGTGAAAGTCAGTTCTAGGAGCTTATCGAAACAAGGGGCTTCATCGAGGATAGAGCCATTCATTTTTAAAAATGAAGGCAAAGTTAGACTAAAGGTCAGTATAATATAGGAAAAAAAGAAAAAGTGCCGAAATACCTTGTAATGAAATGGGTCTCTCTTCCCACTAGGTCCACACCAAAAATTTGGAAATTAAGTCATTTATCAGTCTCTGTTGTTTGCTATTGAAAATTAACATTCTAATCGATTTCATTCATTACATACTATATCCGGTCCGGGATTTCCTTCGGTAACATACAGATTAAGACATACACCAGTAACTTCCCTTTGTTACAAATGCACACAATTGCAAATAGCTACTCAAATTTTAATCACTAGGTAGATAGTTTCCTCTTTTAAAATCCTAAATAGATTTTTTTCGTTCTCTGAAATATATTTCGTTCTGTTGCTGGCCAATCACTTCCAATCGTTAGAAATATACAACTCCTTAACTAACAATAATCATCATCATTATTATTATATTCGGTATAACATCCGTTTTACATGCTGACATGCTTTGGACGGCTTTTAGAAATTGTCTTCCAAACTAACTTATATTTAGCTAGGTCTTTATTTATCCCTTTTTCTCTTAAGTCCATCCTTATCACTTCCTCCCTTGTTTTCCTTGGCCTACCCCTGCCAGCTAACCCTGCTACCTCAACTGTTCTACATCTACTTACCAAAGCATTCTCATCCATTCTTTCAATGTGTCCAAACCAATAAGTTTCATGTTCTGTACACATCTCCCTATACTGTCCACATTTAATCTTCGTTTGAGGTCATCACATTTAAGCCTGTCTTTAAGGCTGATATTGCACATCCATAGTATCATTCACATATCATTTCTCTCCATGCAATCAGATCTAAAACATAGAAATTAACATTTTTTGGTAAAGTTTAACTTTAAGAAAGCCAAAAAGAACAGGAACTGTTTTCCTTTAATATCTTTTAATGAGAAAGATCAGTCTAGTCAATTAGTTTGAACCGTTTTGTCATTACATACTTTACCATTATTTTGTACCCAAATTGTTGACAAAATCTGCCCCCCCCCCTTTATACAAGTACTCGTAAAATTAACCACAACCAGTAGCAGGATGGGGGCGTCCAATTATATTCAAACTATCTCCCTTTCTCATAATATTTCTCAGTACTAGTACTTATACTTGATGAGTCTTTGGGACATACAATCAAGAAGTTGGACCCAGGCACCACCAGACCTATGCATGCCACTGATTCCTAACTAAAGTCAATTTAACCCAAAGGATTTTGGTAACTTTTATTGAATTTGGCATTGTGGATGCTTGTCATCAAAATTCAATCCTGACAGTCTGCACCTGTGTTGACAAAACCTCATGGGTTGTACGCTTAGCGACAAAAGTAGACTGGCAGTCAGTATGTTTGTCAACTCAGACATTCTATCTGCTTCATGATAAAATCAACTCTGGCAGTCCCCATTTACTTGTCTCCCCATGAATGCAAAGTTAGACACAAGGTCATTTTTATTTATCTGCAGGATATCCAGCTCCCTCAAAAGAGGCACTCTAGAAGGGACAAAAATAAAAATTGCCTCATTCAAGAAGGAATTTTCTTTTTCTGACAAGAATAAAACAGATACTATACTCTGAATTATTTATTTCCAGAAAATATTGAAAAAAATTTACATTTAAAACAAAGTCCATCAAAAGTGTGAAAAAATGTATGTCGTTGATCATCCTTGGTCTAAAGTTATAAAAATCTTTATCCTACTCTTAACTAGAATCATCTCAGTCACCAGAAAACCATATTTACACTAGGGACCGTCCTACTTGTTGGAAATTTTTATTTCTTCATAAATATATTTATATACAAAGATTTAATTGGAATAAAACAGGGATTGGGGGCGGGGAGGCAGAACAAAAAGCAATATATTTGGTTAGTAAGACCCTCCCAACCGTTTCTAAATAATAGACCGCCCACTGTTTCCCGGTTTGTTCAGAACTGAAAACAAGCAGGTCGTTCTCTAAATGTGAGTGGGATCTAAGTGGAAGATAAAAGAAAAAAAGGGGGGATGGAGTTGGAGAATGGGTGGCATCCTACCAAGATAAATACAATTTGGGCAAGGCCAAGGACAAAAAATTGAAAGTGGAGAGTGGGCATCTTGGAGGATTCCTATTACTATTAACTCATACACTCAACTAGCTAAGAAGATAAATACCAGGAACCACATGCACCATGGAACATGTACTCATACTTGACTTCTTTTTCGTACACACAAGCTTGCTAGTTATATTCCCTTTTTTTTAAAAACCGATGAATGTAATCTTTTTGTATCACATCTGATCTTGACCTTCAGCTAGTGCTTGAAGAACGCAATCAGATCCTGATCAGCATATGATTAAACCTCTATGTCTTCTCTCAGACGCAATGTCCACACCACCATTCACGCTACCGCCAAATTGGCAAGAAATGCCATTCGTCTTTCCCTGTTCCACGCTGGCCCAACTTTGTCGATTACGTAGGATAGAGATTGCTCAGGATCGATATGAGCCATCACCTTGTTAACATACCAGATACTACACTTTGATCCTAGCCCGAAGGCCAAGAAAGTGGCAGTCTGCATGTGTTCACAAAAGTGGTCTTTAGCAGTCTGCGTGTTTGTCAATTGTAGAAATCTGCATGCTTTTTTTTTTTTTATTAACATGCAGGTTGAGGGCCATCATCCAAACTGGTGAGCCGCTGTGCAGGTAGCTGACTAGCTGCATGCATAGAAATATCTATGAAGGTTTATTAGAAGCAAAAATTTGATGGAGGATGCCATTCTTTGCTCAACGCTTTTTCGTCATTGACACTATGTGCTTCACCAACCAAGGTCAACAGCCCACACTCGACCAAATCAGTCAGTTAGCTTTTATGGCAGGTGACATCCACCAAGTCTAAACTTTACATTGGACATCTGTATGCATTGACTAGAGCATATCCCGCATACACCCTCTGAGTTGGTCTGGGACTGCTTATTGGGTATTCGCAACTAACCTCCGTATCTGAACGCCGTTTCCCTATCCGCCACCTAGAGACACGGTGGATAGGAGATAGTCGCACTACACTACAAAATTAGTCTCATGCATTCTGCGCGTTTGTTGACAGAAGTCGATTCTAGTGGGCCTCATCTGATACAAAGACCTATCATTTTGAGGATTTTGATTCATCTACCCGCAAAAAAAACAATATTTCATATGTAATAACCTAATATATTTTACTTACCTTCTCCAACTGGTACCTGTTCTTCATATTGAGCCACATCATCGCTTTGCTCTTTGATTATTTCTTCTCCCAAAATGGTTTCAGGAATTGGTTCCTCTTCTTCATGATGAAATATCAACGGTGAACAATGAGAAGAGAAATTTAAAAGATCTTTATCAATACACAATTTGCATTTAAAGAACATAGCATTTACAATGGCTCTAAGTTCATGGTTAATCTATTATGTGAAACAGTGATTGTAGCCGACACAATCTGCCCCTTTAGAGAGCTGGAATGTTGATAACGATCGTACAATTTTGGTCAAGAGTCTTTTGGTCACTCCTCTCCCCCCATGGTAGAGAGAGAGGGAGAACAGGTCTTTTACCATGACAGGAAAGAAAACAATCCAACCAGAGAGAGAGGGGAGATGGAGAGGGAGAGTAGGTCAGTATGCCCCACCCTGGCCCCGAGAGAGAGGATAATGGTTTTCTTTAGTGTAGATAAGATCTAAAAAAAACCTAAGCAATGAATTTCGATTGTCGTACCACCCAACGAGAGAGGGGAGAGAGAGAGGGAGAGCGGATCAGTGTGCTCCACCCTGGCCCCGAGAGAGAGGGAGGGAATGGAGAAATGGGCTGAAGAAAGAAAGGGTATGAGTTGTACGTTTTTCATTTTTGTTGTTGAAACGAGAAGACGTTACGGAGAGTTAGAAATTGGAATTCGCCCAAGACGGACGTGCCGACCAGGCGGGCGAACGCGCTCTCGTTCGGGACGGCAGGACCATGAGACTCCCCCCCCCACACACACACCGTTTTCAGTAGACAAGTTACAACTTAATTAACAACTGGGAAATCGTAAATAGAGGATACACAGAGAGACGAGATAGTTAGTAAACAAAGCCATTATCGAAAAACAGACTTTGAGTTAAAGTTTAAAACCAATTGTTTCTCTTGTTAAATAATTATTGCTTACGAAAAGACCTAACCGATGTTGTTGCATTATTCCTATTGTCAGTTCGTTGTTTGTGTAACTTTGCCTTCACAGCGGACCAGCGAAGCAATCATCATTCATCCCACCGGAGGAGGTTCGAACCATCTTTCTTTTCTGCCACTACGACATCACGGGCCCAAGTAGGGTGTTCACAGTCTGGAAGGATTCCTGTGACGAGGACGGTTCTCATTACATTTGATGCCGTCGCCAGGAAGGAGCGTGTGGGGTACCTGTTCATATTAGAGGCCTATACCTCATTCTCTTCTGGACAGATAAAGCTTTGGTAGACACTGGTTTCTATACATTTTTCTGTCAGTGGGAATATGCGGGTGTACGTTCAGGAGACATTGTGAGGACTTAGCCGAACGCTATTTATTTGACTGCATCCCATTTCCACTCAATACAAAAATGAAGAAATGAAAAGAAAAAAGTGAACTAAACGAACGGAGAAAGAAAGAGAGTAGCTTATAGTGACAAGTAACTTTTTACGTTCGTTCATAGAGATGCTCCAAGCAGTGCAGGATATTTTGTGGAAGATCTGTTTGTTTCCTGTCAGGTAGTTTCTAATTCGTTTGGGTTGTGAGAAATAGATTCTCTGTGCATTTGGAATAATAAAGTTAAGGTAAATTAGCAGATCGCATGCACGGGCGTTGCCTGGGAAAAATCAGGAACCTAATAAATTCCCGCTTCCAGTTCTGAAACACATATAAGTATTCTCTACTAGATATTTTTTTAGGGTAAGGGGGGGGGTAAATAATAGAGTCTATACACAAACAGTTGAAAGAAGGTACTATTGTCTACGATTACAAGTATTATATAGCAAAAAAAGAAAATTTTATAGGTATTATTTTTAAGAGCAGTGTGTAATAAGAAGAGTAATATAATTTGAATAATAATTAAAAGATAAATGAAATTCAAATTAAAACAAAAAAGAAATAGAAGTCAAATGTATGAAAGGAAATGCTATCTGACCTAAGACTTTTAAGAGGTCTTATTTGTTAGGCCAAAACGGAGGCAGAAGAATAAGTGCTACTACGATGAATATGTATCCTGCTCTTTTTTTCATTAAGTACACCAAGAACCTAAACAACAGAAATTGGAAAATAGTATGCATAATAATAAGTATTAATTCAAACAAAGAATTGCAGGGTTCGTGTTTGTTATGTATATGCTAAGGATATCCTCAGGAAGAAGCTTTATTGTTTATTTTGTATGATTTTCAATCAGAAAACAAAATTCTGTTGTTGTTTATTCAGCTGCTCAAGTGTGAATCGGTGTAATAATTAAAACAAAGTTATCTAACGCCTGGTGTAATACTAAAATGTGACACTAATTAGATTTATACCATATTTCTGTTACAGTATTCTGGGTCGAAGGAAGAGAACTTACTAATGTGGGGTTGGGGGGATAATCACTCCTACTCTCCTATTGAAATTTAGTAATCGAAGAAAAAACGGCTGAAAAACAAAATATAAAAATCACTGAAATTGAACAAAACAATTGTATAATTTCTGAAAACCCGCATCAATAAACAGATTAAAACATACATGAAGCAGAATTCTATATGCAACTATACCGGTCATTGAAATAAGGGAACATCTAACTTTACTTTATATAGACGATTACTCATTTTTAAATGTGTTGATGATGTTCGAACTTTGAAAAAGCAATTTTAGATGCAGCCACACATCTTAATAAGAGGTTCTGTATGTCTGTTTGCCAAACTTAAATTTGAAGTTGCATTTTCATTTTCTAAATATGAAAATTGAATAAAGGTTACAGACAATTTTTCTTGTCAATTGTTATGTGAATCTATTAATATTCGGCTAGCGACATAATAGACACTTATACATACGATGCGAAGCGAGAACGTAGAATGAATAAGAAAGAATGACATGGTTTGATGTTTACGCTTCCGAGACCTTCTTCTAAAGAGAGCGATCTTCGTCAGCATTCGTTTATATATGCAAGAGAAATATACAAAGGGAGATAATTATACAATGTAAGTGAGGTAATTATGATACACGTCGTTGTCTCCAAATGCAAGACACTACAGATATTCTTCAGGTTTACTGTCTAATAAAGAGCTACAATTCAGGAACAAAATCTTAGAATGATCATCAGCGGTTGTAGTTTTGGAAATCCTTCAGAAAGAGAGAAGTTCCCCTGCTCAGTTTCTGGAATTGAAGTTGGGTGTAACTCAATGTTTGTGGTATTTGTAAGCACTGAGTACACCAGAAGTGGAATTATAGGTTGAGAGATGATAACCAATTTTTGTGGTATTTGTAAGCACTGAGTACACCAGAAGTGCAGTGGAATTATAGGTTGAGAGATGATAACCAATTTTTGTGGTATTTGTAAGCACTGAGTACACCAGAAGTGCAGTGGAATTATAGGTTGAGAGATGATAACCAATTTTTGTGGTATTTGTAAGCACTGAGTACACCAGAAGTGCAGTGGAATTATAGGTTGAGAGATGATAACCAATTTTTGTGGTATTTGTAAGCACTGAGTACACCAGAAGTGCAGTGGAATTATAGGTTGAGAGATGATAACCAATTTTTGTGGTATTTGTAAGCACTGAGTACACCAGAGGTGCAGTGGAATTATAGGTTGAGAGATGATAACCAATTTTTGTGGTATTTGTAAGCACTGAGTACACCAGAAGTGCAGTGGAATTATAGGTTGAGAGATGATAACCAATTTTTGTGGTATTTGTAAGCACTGAGTACACCAGAAGTGCAGTGGAATTATAGGTTGAGAGATGATAACCAATTTTTGTGGTATTTGTAAGCACTGAGTACACCAGAAGTGCAGTGGAATTATAGGTTGAGAGATGATAACCAATTTTTGTGGTATTTGTAAGCACTGAGTACACCAGAAGTGCAGTGGAATTATAGGTTGAGAGATGATAACCAATTTGTGTACAAGAAGTGTAAGACAATGGAGACGGATGTGAACAGATGTGGAGAAAATATATTTGGATGGCAAAGCTATTGAGGATGTTCAGAACATTTGTTACCTTGGTGATACAACTGGAGCACAGAGAGCAGCATGTGCTAGTGTGACTCTAATGTTTAGGAGTGGTTGGAATAAGTTCAGGGACCTTTTACTATTACTAACTAGCAGAGCGTTACCACTATCGACCAAGGAAGAGTCTATTAAGCATGTGTACTCAGTCTGATGATGTATGGCAGTGAAACCTGACCAATGACAGTTGAGGATATGTGTTACATGGAGAGAAAGGATATGAGAATTATACAATGAATGTGTAATATGAATCTTAAAGACAAGCTTAGATCTGATAACCTCAGAGGAAGATTAAATCTGGACAGTATAAGGAGATGTGTGCAGAACAGGATACTTCGTTGATATGCTCATATTGAAAAACTAGATGAGAGTTCTTGAGTTAGTAGGTGTAGAGCAGTTGAGGTAGCAGAGTCAGTTGGCAGGAGAAGATCAAGAAAAACACGGAAGGAAGTGATAAGGATGGATTTGAAAGAAAAGAGGGATAAATAAAGACCTGGCAAGACATAGGTTAGTTTGGAAGTCAATTTCTAAAACCCGCTCAACACATGCCAACATGTAAAATAAATGTTAAACCGATGATTATGATGATGATGATGATGATTGTCTACTGTAACTGAAACCATGTCACATTGCTTAAATATATTGCATCATATGTTACATATTAGCTCGTGCCAGCCTAGACCAGTTTGGGTGGTGTATTATCAGAGAAAATAAAAATCAAAATTAGACAATTTTTATGTTATTCAAAATCAAGTGCATTTTGAATGTGTGGGCGGTTTTGTCTTAATAAAAGTACAAACAATGAATTATTTGACAATATTTCTAAGATGAGGAATTGTTATTTACATTGTCCTTGCATCTCTATGGGATGGTATGTCTGTCAGTCGGTCTGTTAAGCTTCATTTTGAAATAAAATTTTCATTAGAAACGCAGATTAAATGGACACATCTTAAGAATACCATTCTTTACATATTTTAAACTTTTGTCCTCATTTGGATAGTTGGAATGAAGTTAAAATAATAGATAGTAACACGGAAAGACCCGGAAACTCAAGGAATCAGCGCATGTGCTAGGCTTATGTTCCTCTTAATGAGATTAAAATAATAGACAGAGAGTAACAGAGAAAGATCAGGAAACTCAAGGAATCAGCTCATATGCTAAGCTACATTTACCTCTTAGTAAGTTTGAAATAATAGATCAAGGAACAAGGAATCAGTGCATATGCTAAGCTACAGTAATCTCTTAATGAGTTTGAAACATGACCATACCCATAACAGGCCGGATAGATGCATGTTTGAGTGCTTGAACTGCTTCAGTCAGTCACCAGATAAACTATAATAATTTATTTCAGCTGAGGTTCTGTTATTTTATCATTATTTAAATTTATAAGATTATAAGTTCGTGAGTATACTGTTAAAAGTCTGAATTGAATTTTGTTTTATTTACATGTAAACAGCTCTGTTCATTGACGAAGTATCACTTTTACTTAAGTTTAAAAAAGTATTGTCTTTGAGAATTTGTTAATAAATAATACATTCTGAATTTTAATTTTTTATATATTCTTAGGACGTATACTATACATGTTTTAAACGTTTTATTTTCATGTAAACAGCTCTGTTCATTGACGAAATATCACTTTTATTTTTTTTTTAGTTTAAAATAATTTGTTTAATATTTCTCAAAATGGTCAAAAATTGTTGTGTAACAGCCTGTTAAGGCAATTATAATGAACAAAATAAGGTCCGAGTGTTTCGTCTTCCAAAAGATCAGAATGAGAGAGAAAGATGGTTAAAGGTAATACCAAGAGCTAACACTCCTAACCACTCAGACACTGTTGTTTGTGAAAGGCATTTTCCACCTGGTTATGAAACTGCGTTTTTTATGGGAAAAGCACGACCCAAAGATCTTCCATGAATATTTAATAATTTGCCATCAAGCGTGATACTAAGTCCTTTACCAAAACCAAGGACAACAAAAATGTTCCGCTTCTGTGCGAAGTGTACAAAATGGTGAGTTTGCACATTTCTTATATAAAGATTAAATTGATAATCTTACAAATTTGTGTGCTGATATTCACCATCATGATTTTGTGTCAGAAGTTACCTGCTACAAATCTAACAATCAACAGTTCATCCAGTCTTGTCATTTTTTTACTGGAAGTATTTCGATTTTTTTTATTAAAAGTTTGAAAACTTAACGTTCGAATGTTACCATGCAAATATACTCACACATTTCTTCCCTGTTGAAAAACTTCTGCTCCAACATTAGTCTCAAATTGGGTTAGCAATTCGTTACCTTAGTAACTTGAAAATTGAACTAGAGAAACAGGTTTTGAGACAACATATCGAAGTTATGTCGCCACGAATAGTTGGCAAAAAAGTTTACGAGTTGGAAATGCTTGTTCGAACATTCAAATATTTTGTCACATGTCGGTCTCTTTATAAAAACTTTGAAATCATTACAAATTACCCAGCATGAAAACACTAGTGAATATGACCTCAAAAGTTTTGAAGGTAGATGATCTGAATTTTCTTGGCAGCAAGTGAGTTTACAATACTAAGGGTGTTGTCAAAGATTCTGAAGAGGCATTAGCAAAAACTTCATTGGGTATTATGATAAAATGTTTACATGGTGGATCAAAGTTTTCTTTATTAAGATGATCCCAGTTGCCAAACTAAATTCGGAATTTTTGCTTAAGAATGTTAGAAATGTTGTTGATTTAGTCAATTTATTAAGTTATCAAAACTAACCAGTTGAGAGACAAAATGTTTCCCACTGTTTGAAAGTGTTTTGTGATGAGACTGTAATTGCAATGAAAACTCATCCATTATTACAGGATGATGATACAAGAGAAACTGTTACTTTCATCGAAGAAGTTTTGAAATTTTGGAAAATAGTGAGTGTAAAAGATATTTATGGAAGTTTTAAGACAAATGATCCACTGAAAAGAGTATTATCAAATCAAAATGATGGAAATTTGATATTTCTTGCAAATTTTTTAAATATGGCAAAACAAATGAGGGGAAAGTAAGGAAAGAGAATAAAATCCTTAACAAGAGACACTAGTATGGCTATTGAGCATACATATAATGGTTTAATTGATGCTTGCAGACATTTACGTGACAGTGGGTCCAATTTTGTCATTCTTGGAGAATTTACCACCGACTATCTTGAAACTGAATTTTTAAAATCGAGACAAGGTTCTGGTGGTACTTATTTTATTACCGTACAAAATGTTATTCAGAAATTCCATATTCAAAAAACAAAATTACTTTTTCGGTTGAAAGTTGATGTTAGAGAGTATAGCCATGATCCAGGCCATACTTGCTTAAAATGCGGATACCTGTTGGATGAATTGGCATGCCAAACAGTTGATCACTTGCCAGACCAAGAAACTGGTATCCCCAAAGACATTAAAATGTCACTTTTTTATATAGCAGGATATATCACACGAAAAGATTTTCGTACAAAGGAGGAAATATTCAATGATACTGCTTTTTATTATCATGAGTTTGGAAGTTTATTGAAAGAAATAGATTGTGGTGATTTAAAAGCTCCACTGGATACCACTGTTCAGTGGGTGTTTTTCTGTTTCATAGTGTTCAATGCTGTCAAATCAAAGGTTTGCAGAAATTCTTTAAGAAAATTTTTCATGTTGGTGTCTGAAATACATCATTTCAATACAAAGAGAGTTCATGGAATTATATTATCAAATATATTTTTCAAGAATTATTGTTTTTTTTCAGTCTCCCAAGAACCAGCACTAAAGGTTTTGAAGTTATTTTGAAATTTTAGCAGTCTGATCAATTATAAATAATTATTGATCTGTAAGAACAAAAGAACTAATTATTTCTGCAAGAGCCTGGTGTAAAATACATGTTGAAGTCAAAATAGTTTTCTTATTGAATTAATCTGTTCATTTTGCAGTATGGTATAAATATGGATTTTGAAGCTTTTGTTTCTAAATTTTCATAAAGTAAAATCAGTTTCTTTTTTAATTACTTGTTTGTTGTTTTTGCTTCATGATCAGTGAAAAATAATTGATTATTAGAAACAAAGGACTCGCTGATTCTGCGATATGGTGGCAATATATATGTCAAAGCTTTCCTTCTAATTTATTATTTTTAAATACAGGATTTTGTTGTTTGTGCTTTACAATCAGTTAGAAAATGTAATTGATCATTAGAAACACAGGACTCACTGTTTCTGCAATACCATTGTGTACAAACTTTTTAAAGAATAAAATGATTTTTGTGGTTTTTGAGTTTTTCTTTTATGGTGGAGCATGGAGATCCAGGGAGTGCTTTTTCTCTTTTTTATACCACATAAAAAAACCGAACACTCTTTGGGGTGGATTCTTGATGATGAAAGTCACTAGATAGACATTAAAATAAGAAGTTTTAATTATTACTTTCATATTTTGAGGTGAAGAACTTTCCTTAGAAATTTTTGTAATTTTTGTTTTGTCACAACATTCTGGTTATCGTAACTCCTTGCTGTGAACCTTGTCCATTTTATAGGATAACCTATATATTTTAACTAAACCTTCTATTTAATCTATGGACATTGTATTATCTCATTTCATCGTCCATTTCAGTGAATGTTTATTTTTTAAAATTCTATCTTCCATTTCAGTGAATTTGTTTGCTTAGATTAATCAACTACGAGACCACACTAGAGATTTGGATGCTAAAATTTTGGTTTGAACTTTGTTTTTTGGATTATTTTACGATGTGAAATGAAGACTATAGCCAAAATATTGTGTTGAAAATAATCAAAATGAGGACAGTTTGCATTTTTAGTTAGTAAAACAGATATCACATTTGAACAAACCATGTTTCTTTGCTTGATATCATCAACTGGTGTGGTCTTTTTTTTAACCACATGATCTTTTGACACAAGTACAAATTCTCTAAAAAAATCCCACATTGAAATAAAAATCACTCATTGAAATATGCATTTGTCTTTGTTTATTCAAAATTACGTGTCTCTTCATTTATAGGAATTCATCAATAATTGTCAAATTTATCAATTAGCTCATTGTGGTTCTTATTATTAACTAATTTCACAGGGAAAATTTATCTTTGTTTACAACTTCTATATCGAATATTTAAGAAAATTCACATGGCCCCCAGTAAAAGACCCCAGTTGCATGATTGCCTGGCCTGTAGTAGGGATGACCATGGTTTGAAATAATAAAGAGTAGTACTGGAAGATCAGGAAACTCAAGGAATCAGCATATATGCTAGGCTAACATAACCTCTTAATTACGTTAAAATAATAGAAAGAGTGTAATACTAGAAGATCATGGAACCCCAAGGAATCAGTGCATATGCTAGGCTACAGTAACCTCTTAATGAGTTTGAAATAGATAGAGAACAGTACTGGAAGATCAGGGAACTCAAGGGTACCATAACCTATTAATGACATTAAAATAATAGATAGAGCCCAACAGACGAAGATCAGGGAACTCAAGGAATCAGTGTATATGCTAGGCTACAGTAACCTCTTAATGAGTTTGAAATAATAGACACTGAGCAACGTTGGAAGATAAGAAAACTCAAGGAATCAGCGCATATGCAAGTTAACAGTGACCTCTTGAGTAGGTCAAGTTTACAGATGAACACAATATGAGAGTCGATCAGAAAATAACAATGGTATGAATAACAACATCTAATTAAATACAATACAAACATAAAACATGTAATATGAGCATAAGTAAATAATCATATTAGACATTAAGTTTATAAATTCCAAAAATAACTCAAGATTTCCCTATTAGATATGCAGATCAATCGATAAAAGGTATTGGTTAAGAAAAATTCTAGAGTGAATCTTAGCCACAGATTGCGAGTTCAATCCCAGCCCTGGTGACTTCGATAATGAATGTGCATTTTAGCTGTTAAGCGAAAGGTTGAATTTTTTTTCTTGATATTTATTTATGATTAGTTGTGATTTTTCTTGCTAGACTGTTTACGACTGCTTTACCCTTGGACGTTTTAAACAGAATTGTGATTGAATCTACTGTTAGCATATATATTGCTTTTGTGTTTATTTTTACTGGCCCAACGTTTAATACCACTTCACATTCTAATTGTGGTGATTGTACACTTGGTCAACATCTGCACCACATATTTTGTCTTACAAGCAATAATTCACTAAGACAAGGATAATATGATTGAAATATCACATTTTTAAAGAACTATTAAGAATTGTGTGCATAAGGCATGTATGTTTTTTTTATTAAAAAATCACCATTTATTAAGGATAAAAGCAACTTGAGGATAAGAGCTGATGAGTTGGATAAATTATCAGTTAAATGATGAAGAATATTATGAGAGGATTGAAAATAATAAATGGAATAAACAAAATTTGGTTTATGAAAAGTATTTGTTAACATTGGATTTGATGACGACCATGTTGTAGCCTACAGGGAAGCAGATTGGAAATTCTTGGACAGAAACTCTGTTTATAGAAATTCTGGAGGAAGAATGTGTGTAAAATTTTATGAAATGTGTGTTTTACATACTGTTTGAGTTTTATGAGTGACTAGCAAAAACTACTCACCCTCCGGGCAGCAATTACTGAGACAGTAGTTTTCTTTACAGAAAAAAAAAATAATTTCTATTTGATATCTTAGTAATTTGGAGGAAAACAATAAAAAATATCATATACTGATATATTCCAATGTTGGGGAAATTTATTGTGCATGAACATAGTCAAATTTTATTTATTAGAAAAAAAAACAACAAAAAGGTTACTTGATGCGGTCTTTAAGATTTTCAAAGTCGAGGAATTTGATTTTGTTTCAGCATAAAAATGAAAATGAATTCCCCATTAAAACTGGTTATATAATGAAATGAACAAATGAAAGACTGGAACGTTGATTGATCAAATAAAACAATTTCATATTACTGAGTTATTCAAACTGGTTACTTTGTACCTTTGACCTTTATTATTAAAGACAGAAAAAAAGACTTAATGAATAGTAAAAAAAAAAAAAAATTGTAATTTAGAAAGATTTGAGGAGGTCTTTTTTTCTTTTTCATAACCAGTCATCATCATCATCATCATCATCATACTGTTTTTAGGGTATTCACATGTAATCGACTAAAAATTAGAATCTCATTTTTTTTTGGGGGGGGGGGGACGGACGGACCGAGGGTGTCAATCTACAATAAAACCCAAACTTTTAATATTTTTATTTACGCCTTAAAAATAAGATATTTAATCAGCCAAGTTTAAAGAAGTTCAAAGAAGTTATTTACTTAATTTTCACAGAAAAACTAACTAAACAAATCAATTTCTTAAAATTAAAATTTAAAAAAGGGATGTATAGTTAAAAAATATTAGATTAAAGAAATAAAGTATGGGTAAATTTGTATATTAATAGCCTCCGCTAAATCCCCCCCCCCCCCCCAAAATGAAATTCTGCTTTTTTCGGAGATCACGTGTAAAGGGTGAACACTGGAAAATGGAAAGACAAAAAAACAACAACTATTTTAGAATTCAGAGTGGGCGATCAGCTTCATATATATTTAACGTAAAATGATCCTCCATCACCGGGCGATTCTAACTTGTTAGGGGAATCAATCAAATTTCTGTAACCACTAACCCTAAGTCTGAGTGGTAAGATCACAGAACCACATGTAAAGTAGACACATCCCCCCCCCCCCCCAAAAAAAAAAACGCTACGGATTTAGCTCACATAGCAAAAACAAAAGTATTTAACTGTCCTAAGACGCTAGAATGATCCAGAAATGAGGGGATCATTTTAAATTAAATGTATGTACGAAACTGATCCCTACTCTAAATTCTAAATTAAGCGTTTGTTTCTTCTTTCTGCCAAATTTTTGGCGTAATCGCCTAAAACAGAAGAATCTAGTTTTTGTTTTCTTGAAGGTGGGGTGATTTAACAGAGGATGTTAATCTACAATTTTACTACAAATCTATTTTTTCGTAATTTGGACAGAATAGTAAAAAGGCGGTTTGGAAACAAAACATTAAACGATAAGTTTGTTATTTATTTTTCACGGAAAATGTAAAAACTACAAAAATTAAATGCTGAAATAAATAAAAAATTTTTAAAGCGTTTAGTTATAAAATCATGTTTAAAATTCTATATCAGGAATAATGAATGCTGCTTTTTTAGGTACAAAGTATGCTTTAAAAATGAGGTATATAAAATAATTAGTAAGTTAAAAAAAATTATTTTGCTTGTTGATTGTTGTGAATTTGCCATAAAAAGTATTCCCCTTGCAGGAGGGAAGAGGGCGCACATCCTTTGAAAAGTAATGAACATTGTTTTCGATTTTTTTGTCATTTTTTGTTATCACTTTAATTAATTGTAATATCAACAAAACTATTACAAATATAAGCAAATAGGACAATCAAATTATCATCGACTAACAGCAAACAATTATTTATTTTGAACTGTTTAAATATATTATGCAAATTAGGTGAACAAAAGATTTTCTTTGCAACTTTACTTGATTATAAATAGAGTATTTCAAAAGAAAATAGTGTATTTATTATTTAAATTTGAGTAACCTGTTTTGATTGTAATATATGAGTGATAAATAAGAAATATTTGCAACTTTACTTGATTATAAATAGAGTATTTCAAAAGAAAATAGTGTATTTATTATTTAAATTGGAGTAACCTGTTTTGATTGTAATATATGAGTGATAAATAAGAAATATTTGCAACTTTACTTGATTATAAATAGAGTATTTCAAAAGAAAATAGTGTATTTATTATTTAAATTTGAGTAACCTGTTTTGATTGTAATATATGAGTGATAAATAAGAAATATTTGCAACTTTACTTGATTATAAATAGAGTATTTCAAAAGAAAATAGTGTATTTATTATTTAAATTTGAGTAACCGGTTTCGATTGTAATATATGAGTGATAAATAAGAAATATTTGCAACTTTACTTGATTATAAATAGAGTATTTCAAAAGAAAATAGTGTATTTATTATTTAAATTTGAGTAACCTGTTTTGATTGTAATATATGAGTGATAAATAAGAAATATTTGCAACTTTACTTGATTATAAATAGAGTATTTCAAAAGAAAATAGTGTATTTATTATTTAAATTTGAGTAACCTGTTTTAAATGTAATATATGAGTGATAAATAAGAAATATTTGCAACTTTACTTGATTATAAATAGAGTATTTCAAAAGAAAATAGTGTATTTATTATTTAAATTTGAGTAACCTGTTTTGATTGTAATATATGAGTGATAAATAAGAAATATTTGCAACTTTACTTGATTATAAATAGAGTATTTCAAAAGAAAATAGTGTATTTATTATTTAAATTTGAGTAACCTGTTTTGATTGTAATATATGAGTGATAAATAAGAAATATTTGCAACTTTACTTGATTATAAATAGAGTATTTCAAAAGAAAATAGTGTATTTATTATTTAAATTTGAGTAACCTGTTTCGATTGTAATATATGAGTGATAAATAAGAAATATTTGCAACTTTACTTGATTATAAATAGAGTATTTCAAAAGAAAATAGTGTATTTATTATTTAAATTTGAGTAACCGGTTTCGATTGTAATATATGAGTGATAAATAAGAAATATTTGCAACTTTACTTGATTATAAATAGAGTATTTCAAAAGAAAATAGTGTATTTATTATTTAAATTTGAGTAACCTGTTTTGATTGTAATATATGAGTGATAAATAAGAAATATTTGCAACTTTACTTGATTATAAATAGAGTATTTCAAAAGAAAATAGTGTATTTATTATTTAAATTTGAGTAACCTGTTTTGAATGTAATATATGAGTGATAAATAAGAAATATTTGCAACTTTACTTGATTATAAATAGAGTATTTCAAAAGAAAATAGTGTATTTATTATTTAAATTTGAGTAACCTGTTTTGATTGTAATATATGAGTGATAAATAAGAAATATTTGCAACTTTACTTGATTATAAATAGAGTATTTCAAAAGAAAATAGTGTATTTATTATTTAAATTTTGAGTAACCTGTTTTGAATGTAATATATGAGTGATAAATAAGAAATATTTGCAACTTTACTTGATTATAAATAGAGTATTTCAAAAGAAAATAGTGTATTTATTATTTAAATTTGAGTAACCTGTTTTGATTGTAATATATGAGTGATAAATAAGAAATATTTGCAACTTTACTTGATTATAAATAGAGTATTTCAAAAGAAAATAGTGTATTTATTATTTAAATTTGAGTAACCTGTTTTGAATGTAATATATGAGTGATAAATAAGAAATATTTGCAACTTTACTTGATTATAAATAGAGTATTTCAAAAGAAAATAGTGTATTTATTATTTAAATTTGAGTAACCTGTTTTGATTGTAATATATGAGTGATAAATAAGAAATATTTGCAACTTTACTTGATTATAAATAGAGTATTTCAAAAGAAAATAGTGTATTTATTATTTAAAATTTGAGTAACCTGTTTTGATTGTAATATATGAGTGATAAATAAGAAATATTTGCAACTTTACTTGATTATAAATAGAGTATTTCAAAAGAAAATAGTGTATTTATTATTTAAATTTGAGTAACCTGTTTTGATTGTAATATATGAGTGATAAATAAGAAATATTTGCAACTTTACTTGATTATAAATAGAGTATTTCAAAAGAAAATAGTGTATTTATTATTTAAATTTGAGTAACCTGTTTCGATTGTAATATATGAGTGATAAATAAGAAATATTTGCAACTTTACTTGATTATAAATAGAGTATTTCAAAAGAAAATAGTGTATTTATTATTTAAATTTGAGTAACCTGTTTTGATTGTAATATATGAGTGATAAATAAGAAATATTTGCAACTTTACTTGATTATAAATAGAGTATTTCAAAAGAAAATAGTGTATTTATTATTTAAATTTGAGTAACCTGTTTTGATTGTAATATATGAGTGATAAATAAGAAATATTTGCAACTTTACTTGATTATAAATAGAGTATTTCAAAAGAAAATAGTGTATTTATTATTTAAATTTGAGTAACCTGTTTTGATTGTAATATATGAGTGATAAATAAGAAATATTCGCAACTTTACTTGATTATAAATAGAGTATTTCAAAAGAAAATAGTGTATTTATTATTTAAATTTGAGTAACCTGTTTTGAATGTAATATATGAGTGATAAATAAGAAATATTTGCAACTTTACTTGATTATAAATAGAGTATTTCAAAAGAAAATAGTGTATTTATTATTTAAATTTGAGTAACCTGTTTTGATTGTAATATATGAGTGATAAATAAGAAATATTTGCAACTTTACTTGATTATAAATAGAGTATTTCAAAAGAAAATAGTGTATTTATTATTTAAATTTGAGTAACCTGTTTTGAATGTAATATATGAGTGATAAATAAGAAATATTTGCAACTTTACTTGATTATAAATAGAGTATTTCAAAAGAAAATAGTGTATTTATTATTTAAATTTGAGTAACCTGTTTTGATTGTAATATATGAGTGATAAATAAGAAATATTTGCAACTTTACTTGATTATAAATAGAGTATTTCAAAAGAATATAGTGTATTTATTATTTAAATTTGAGTAACCTGTTTTGATTGTAATATATGAGTGATAAATAAGAAATATTTGCAACTTTACTTGATTATAAATAGAGTATTTCAAAAGAAAATAGTGTATTTATTATTTAAATTTGAGTAACCTGTTTTGATTGTAATATATGAGTGATAAATAAGAAATATTTGCAACTTTACTTGATTATAAATAGAGTATTTCAAAAGAATATAGTGTATTAATTATTTAAATTTGAGTAACCTGTTTTGATTGTAATATATGAGTGATAAATAAGAAATATTTGCAACTTTACTTGATTATAAATAGAGTATTTCAAAAGAAAATAGTGTATTTATTATTTAAATTTGAGTAACCTGTTTTGATTGTAATATATGAGTGATAAATAAGAAATATTTGCAACTTTACTTGATTATAAATAGAGTATTTCAAAAGAAAATAGTGTATTTATTATTTAAATTTGAGTAACCTGTTTTGATTGTAATATATGAGTGATAAATAAGAAATATTTGCAACTTTACTTGATTATAAATAGAGTATTTCAAAAGAAAATAGTGTATTTATTATTTAAATTTGAGTAACCTGTTTTGATTGTAATATATGAGTGATAAATAAGAAATATTTGCAACTTTACTTGATTATAAATAGAGTATTTCAAAAGAAAATAGTGTATTTATTATTTAAATTGGAGTAACCTGTTTTGATTGTAATATATGAGTGATAAATAAGAAATATTTGCAACTTTACTTGATTATAAATAGAGTATTTCAAAAGAAAATAGTGTATTTATTATTTAAATTTGAGTAACCTGTTTTAAATGTAATATATGAGTGATAAATAAGAAATATTTGCAACTTTACTTGATTATAAATAGAGTATTTCAAAAGAAAATAGTGTATTTATTATTTAAATTTGAGTAACCTGTTTTGATTGTAATATATGAGTGATAAATAAGAAATATTTGCAACTTTACTTGATTATAAATAGAGTATTTCAAAAGAAAATAGTGTATTTATTATTTAAATTGGAGTAACCTGTTTTGATTGTAATATATGAGTGATAAATAAGAAATATTTGCAACTTTACTTGATTATAAATAGAGTATTTCAAAAAAAATAGTGTATTTATTATTTAAATTTGAGTAACCGGTTTTGATTGTAATATATGAGTGATAAATAAGAAATATTTGCAACTTTACTTGATTATAAATAGAGTATTTCAAAAGAAAATAGTGTATTTATTATTTAAATTGGAGTAACCTGTTTTGATTGTAATATATGAGTGATAAATAAGAAATATTTGCAACTTTACTTGATTATAAATAGAGTATTTCAAAAGAAAATAGTGTATTTATTATTTAAATTTGAGTAACCTGTTTTGATTGTAATATATGAGTGATAAATAAGAAATATTTGCAACTTTACTTGATTATAAATAGAGTATTTCAAAAGAAAATAGTGTATTTATTATTTAAATTTGAGTAACCTGTTTTGATTGTAATATATGAGTGATAAATAAGAAATATTTGCAACTTTACTTGATTATAAATAGAGTATTTCAAAAGAAAATAGTGTATTTATTATTTAAATTGAGTAACCTGTTTTGATTGTAATATATGAGTGATAAATAAGAAATATTTGCAACTTTACTTGATTATAAATAGAGTATTTCAAAAGAAAATAGTGTATTTATTATTTAAATTTGAGTAACCTGTTTTGATTGTAATATATGAGTGATAAATAAGAAATATTTGCAACTTTACTTGATTATAAATAGAGTATTTCAAAAGAAAATAGTGTATTTATTATTTAAATTTGAGTAACCTGTTTTGAATGTAATATATGAGTGATAAATAAGAAATATTTGCAACTTTACTTGATTATAAATAGAGTATTTCAAAAGAAAATAGTGTATTTATTATTTAAATTTGAGTAACCTGTTTTGATTGTAATATATGAGTGATAAATAAGAAATATTTGCAACTTTACTTGATTATAAATAGAGTATTTCAAAAGAATATAGTGTATTTATTATTTTAAATTTGAGTAACCTGTTTTGATTGTAATATATGAGTGATAAATAAGAAATATTTGCAACTTTACTTGATTATAAATAGAGTATTTCAAAAGAAAATAGTGTATTTATTATTTAAATTTGAGTAACCTGTTTTGATTGTAATATATGAGTGATGAATAAGAAATATTTGCAACTTTACTTGATTATAAATAGAGTATTTCAAAAGAATATAGTGTATTAATTATTTAAATTTGAGTAACCTGTTTTGATTGTAATATATGAGTGATAAATAAGAAATATTTGCAACTTTACTTGATTATAAATAGAGTATTTCAAAAGAAAATAGTGTATTTATTATTTAAATTTGAGTAACCTGTTTTGATTGTAATATATGAGTGATAAATAAGAAATATTTGCAACTTTACTTGATTATAAATAGAGTATTTCAAAAGAAAATAGTGTATTTATTATTTAAATTTGAGTAACCTGTTTTGATTGTAATATATGAGTGATAAATAAGAAATATTTGCAACTTTACTTGATTATAAATAGAGTATTTCAAAAGAAAATAGTGTATTTATTATTTAAATTTGAGTAACCTGTTTTGATTGTAATATATGAGTGATAAATAAGAAATATTTGCAACTTTACTTGATTATAAATAGAGTATTTCAAAAGAAAATAGTGTATTTATTATTTAAATTGGAGTAACCTGTTTTGATTGTAATATATGAGTGATAAATAAGAAATATTTGCAACTTTACTTGATTATAAATAGAGTATTTCAAAAGAAAATAGTGTATTTATTATTTAAATTTGAGTAACCTGTTTTAATTGTAATATATGAGTGATAAATAAGAAATATTTGCAACTTTACTTGATTATAAATAGAGTATTTCAAAAGAAAATAGTGTATTTATTATTTAAATTTGAGTAACCTGTTTTGATTGTAATATATGAGTGATAAATAAGAAATATTTGCAACTTTACTTGATTATAAATAGAGTATTTCAAAAGAAAATAGTGTATTTATTATTTAAATTGGAGTAACCTGTTTTGATTGTAATATATGAGTGATAAATAAGAAATATTTGCAACTTTACTTGATTATAAATAGAGTATTTCAAAAGAAAATAGTGTATTTATTATTTAAATTTGAGTAACCTGTTTTGATTGTAATATATGAGTGATAAATAAGAAATATTTGCAACTTTACTTGATTATAAATAGAGTATTTCAAAAGAAAATAGTGTATTTATTATTTAAATTTGAGTAACCTGTTTTGATTGTAATATATGAGTGATAAATAAGAAATATTTGCAACTTTACTTGATTATAAATAGAGTATTTCAAAAGAAAATAGTGTATTTATTATTTAAATTTGAGTAACCTGTTTTGATTGTAATATATGAGTGATAAATAAGAAATATTTGCAACTTTACTTGATTATAAATAGAGTATTTCAAAAGAAAATAGTGTATTTATTATTTAAATTTGAGTAACCTGTTTTGATTGTAATATATGAGTGATAAATAAGAAATATTTGCAACTTTACTTGATTATAAATAGAGTATTTCAAAAGAAAATAGTGTATTTATTATTTAAATTTGAGTAACCTGTTTTGATTGTAATATATGAGTGATAAATAAGAAATATTTGCAACTTTACTTGATTATAAATAGAGTATTTCAAAAGAAAATAGTGTATTTATTATTTAAATTTGAGTAACCTGTTTTGATTGTAATATATGAGTGATAAATAAGAAATATTTGCAACTTTACTTGATTATAAATAGAGTATTTCAAAAGAAAATAGTGTATTTATTATTTAAATTGGAGTAACCTGTTTTGATTGTAATATATGAGTGATAAATAAGAAATATTTGCAACTTCACTTGATTATAAATAGAGTATTTCAAAAGAAAATAGTGTATTTATTATTTAAATTTGAGTAACCTGTTTTGATTGTAATATATGAGTGATAAATAAGAAATATTTGCAACTTTACTTGATTATAAATAGAGTATTTCAAAAGAAAATAGTGTATTTATTATTTAAATTTGAGTAACCTGTTTTGATTGTAATATATGAGTGATAAATAAGAAATATTTGCAACTTTACTTGATTATAAATAGAGTATTTCAAAAGAAAATAGTGTATTTATTATTTAAATTTGAGTAACCGGTTTTGATTGTAATATATGAGTGATAAATAAGAAATATTTGCAACTTTACTTGATTATAAATAGAGTATTTCAAAAGAAAATAGTGTATTTATTATTTAAATTGGAGTAACCTGTTTTGATTGTAATATATGAGTGATAAATAAGAAATATTTGCAACTTTACTTGATTATAAATAGAGTATTTCAAAAGAAAATAGTGTATTTATTATTTAAATTTGAGTAACCTGTTTTGATTGTAATATATGAGTGATAAATAAGAAATATTTGCAACTTTACTTGATTATAAATAGAGTATTTCAAAAGAAAATAGTGTATTTATTATTTAAATTTGAGTAACCTGTTTTGATTGTAATATATGAGTGATAAATAAGAAATATTTGCAACTTTACTTGATTATAAATAGAGTATTTCAAAAGAAAATAGTGTATTTATTATTTAAATTGGAGTAACCTGTTTTGATTGTAATATATGAGTGATAAATAAGAAATATTTGCAACTTTACTTGATTATAAATAGAGTATTTCAAAAGAAAATAGTGTATTTATTATTTAAATTTGAGTAACCTGTTTTGATTGTAGTATATGAGTGATAAATAAGAAATATTTGCAACGTTACTTGATTATAAATAGAGTATTTCAAAAGAAAATAGTGTATTTATTATTTAAATTTGAGTAACCTGTTTTGATTGTAATATATGAGTGATAAATAAGAAATATTTGCAACTTTACTTGATTATAAATAGAGTATTTCAAAAGAAAATAGTGTATTTATTATTTAAATTGGAGTAACCTGTTTTGATTGTAATATATGAGTGATAAATAAGAAATATTTGCAACTTCACTTGATTATAAATAGAGTATTTCAAAAGAAAATAGTGTATTTATTATTTAAATTTGAGTAACCTGTTTTGATTGTAATATATGAGTGATAAATAAGAAATATTTGCAACTTTACTTGATTATAAATAGAGTATTTCAAAAGAAAATAGTGTATTTATTATTTAAATTTGAGTAACCTGTTTTGATTGTAATATATGAGTGATAAATAAGAAATATTTGCAACTTTACTTGATTATAAATAGAGTATTTCAAAAGAAAATAGTGTATTTATTATTTAAATTTGAGTAACCGGTTTTGATTGTAATATATGAGTGATAAATAAGAAATATTTGCAACTTTACTTGATTATAAATAGAGTATTTCAAAAGAAAATAGTGTATTTATTATTTAAATTGGAGTAACCTGTTTTGATTGTAATATATGAGTGATAAATAAGAAATATTTGCAACTTTACTTGATTATAAATAGAGTATTTCAAAAGAAAATAGTGTATTTATTATTTAAATTTGAGTAACCTGTTTTGATTGTAATATATGAGTGATAAATAAGAAATATTTGCAACTTTACTTGATTATAAATAGAGTATTTCAAAAGAAAATAGTGTATTTATTATTTAAATTTGAGTAACCTGTTTTGATTGTAATATATGAGTGATAAATAAGAAATATTTGCAACTTTACTTGATTATAAATAGAGTATTTCAAAAGAAAATAGTGTATTTATTATTTAAATTGGAGTAACCTGTTTTGATTGTAATATATGAGTGATAAATAAGAAATATTTGCAACTTTACTTGATTATAAATAGAGTATTTCAAAAGAAAATAGTGTATTTATTATTTAAATTTGAGTAACCTGTTTTGATTGTAGTATATGAGTGATAAATAAGAAATATTTGCAACGTTACTTGATTATAAATAGAGTATTTCAAAAGAAAATAGTGTATTTATTATTTAAATTTGAGTAACCTGTTTTGATTGTAATATATGAGTGATAAATAAGAAATATTTGCAACTTTACTTGATTATAAATAGAGTATTTCAAAAGAAAATAGTGTATTTATTATTTAAATTTGAGTAACCTGTTTTGATTGTAATATATGAGTGATAAATCAGAAATATTTGCAACTTTACTTGATTATAAATAGAGTATTTCAAAAGAAAATAGTGTATTTATTATTTAAATTTGAGTAACCTGTTTTGATTGTAATATATGAGTGATAAATAAGAAATATTTGCAACTTTACTTGATTATAAATAGAGTATTTCAAAAGAAAATAGTGTATTTATTATTTAAATTGGAGTAACCTGTTTTGATTGTAATATATGAGTGATAAATAAGAAATATTTGCAACTTTACTTGATTATAAATAGAGTATTTCAAAAGAAAATAGTGTATTTATTATTTAAATTTGAGTAACCTGTTTTAAATGTAATATATGAGTGATAAATAAGAAATATTTGCAACTTTACTTGATTATAAATAGAGTATTTCAAAAGAAAATAGTGTATTTATTATTTAAATTTGAGTAACCTGTTTTGATTGTAATATATGAGTGATAAATAAGAAATATTTGCAACTTTACTTGATTATAAATAGAGTATTTCAAAAGAAAATAGTGTATTTATTATTTAAATTTGAGTAACCTGTTTTGATTGTAATATATGAGTGATAAATAAGAAATATTTGCAACTTTACTTGATTATAAATAGAGTATTTCAAAAGAAAATAGTGTATTTATTATTTAAATTTGAGTAACCTGTTTTGATTGTAATATATGAGTGATAAATAAGAAATATTTGCAACTTTACTTGATTATAAATAGAGTATTTCAAAAGAAAATAGTGTATTTATTATTTAAATTTGAGTAACCGGTTTTGATTGTAATATATGAGTGATAAATAAGAAATATTTGCAACTTTACTTGATTATAAATAGAGTATTTCAAAAGAAAATAGTGTATTTATTATTTAAATTGGAGTAACCTGTTTTGATTGTAATATATGAGTGATAAATAAGAAATATTTGCAACTTTACTTGATTATAAATAGAGTATTTCAAAAGAAAATAGTGTATTTATTATTTAAATTTGAGTAACCTGTTTTGATTGTAATATATGAGTGATAAATAAGAAATATTTGCAACTGTACTTGATTATAAATAGAGTATTTCAAAAGAAAATAGTGTATTTATTATTTAAATTTGAGTAACCTGTTTTGATTGTAATATATGAGTGATAAATAAGAAATATTTGCAACTTTACTTGATTATAAATAGAGTATTTCAAAAGAAAATAGTGTATTTATTATTTAAATTGGAGTAACCTGTTTTGATTGTAATATATGAGTGATAAATAAGAAATATTTGCAACTTTACTTGATTATAAATAGAGTATTTCAAAAGAAAATAGTGTATTTATTATTTAAATTTGAGTAACCTGTTTTGATTGTAGTATATGAGTGATAAATAAGAAATATTTGCAACTTTACTTGATTATAAATAGAGTATTTCAAAAGAAAATAGTGTATTTATTATTTAAATTTGAGTAACCTGTTTTGATTGTAATATATGAGTGATAAATAAGAAATATTTGCAACTTTACTTGATTATAAATAGAGTATTTCAAAAGAAAATAGTGTATTTATTATTTAAATTGGGGTAACCTGTTTTGATTGTAATATATGAGTGATAAATAAGAAATATTTGCAACTTTACTTGATTATAAATAGAGTATTTCAAAAGAAAATAGTGTATTTATTATTTAAATTGGGGTAACCTGTTTTGATTGTAATATATGAGTGATAAATAAGAAATATTTGCAACTTTACTTGATTATAAATAGAGTATTTCAAAAGAAAATAGTGTATTTATTATTTAAATTTGAGTAACCTGTTTTGATTGTAGTATATGAGTGATAAATAAGAAATATTTGCAACTTTACTTGATTATAAATAGAGTATTTCAAAAGAAAATAGTGTATTTATTATTTAAATTTGAGTAACCTGTTTTGATTGTAATATATGAGTGATAAATAAGAAATATTTGCAACTTTACTTGATTATAAATAGAGTATTTCAAAAGAAAATAGTGTATTTATTATTTAAATTGGGGTAACCTGTTTTGATTGTAATATATGAGTGATAAATAAGAAATATTTGCAACTTTACTTGATTATAAATAGAGTATTTCAAAAGAAAATAGTGTATTTATTATTTAAATTGGGGTAACCTGTTTTGATTGTAATATATGAGTGATAAATAAGAAATATTTGCAACTTTACTTGATTATAAATAGAGTATTTCAAAAGAAAATAGTGTATTTATTATTTAAATTTGAGTAACCTGTTTTGATTGTAATATATGAGTGATAAATAAGAAATATTTGCAACTTTACTTGATTATAAATAGAGTATTTCAAAAGAAAATAGTGTATTTATTATTTAAATTTGAGTAACCTGTTTTGATTGTAATATATGAGTGATAAATAAGAAATATTTGCAACTTTACTTGATTATAAATAGAGTATTTCAAAAGAAAATAGTGTATTTATTATTTAAATTTGAGTAACCTGTTTTGATTGTAATATATGAGTGATAAATAAGAAATATTTGCAACTTTACTTGATTATAAATAGAGTATTTCAAAAGAAAATAGTGTATTTATTATTTAAATTGGAGTAACCTGTTTTGATTGTAATATATGAGTGATAAATAAGAAATATTTGCAACTTTACTTGATTATAAATAGAGTATTTCAAAAGAAAATAGTGTATTTATTATTTAAATTGGAGTAACCTGTTTTGATTGTAGTATATGAGTGATAAATAAGAAATATTTGCAACTTTACTTGATTATAAATAGAGTATTTCAAAAGAAAATAGTGTATTTATTATTTAAATTTGAGTAACCTGTTTTGATTGTAATATATGAGTGATAAATAAGAAATATTTGCAACTTTACTTGATTATAGAGTATTTCAAAAGAAAATAGTGTATTTATTATTTAAATTTGAGTAACCTGTTTTGATTGTAATATATGAGTGATAAATAAGAAATATTTGCAACTTTACTTGATTATAAATAGAGTATTTCAAAAGAAAATAGTGTATTTATTATTTAAATTGGAGTAACCTGTTTTGATTGTAATATATGAGTGATAAATAAGAAATATTTGCAACTTTACTTGATTATAAATAGAGTATTTCAAAAGAAAATAGTGTATTTATTATTTAAATTTGAGTAACCTGTTTTAAATGTAATATATGAGTGATAAATAAGAAATATTTGCAACTTTACTTGATTATAAATAGAGTATTTCAAAAGAAAATAGTGTATTTATTATTTAAATTTGAGTAACCTGTTTTGATTGTAATATATGAGTGATAAATAAGAAATATTTGCAACTTTACTTGATTATAAATAGAGTATTTCAAAAGAAAATAGTGTATTTATTATTTAAATTGGAGTAACCTGTTTTGATTGTAATATATGAGTGATAAATAAGAAATATTTGCAACTTTACTTGATTATAAATAGAGTATTTCAAAAGAAAATAGTGTATTTATTATTTAAATTGGAGTAACCTGTTTTGATTGTAATATATGAGTGATAAATAAGAAATATTTGCAACGTTACTTGATTATAAATAGAGTATTTCAAAAGAAAATAGTGTATTTATTATTAAAATTTGAGTAACCTGTTTTGATTGTAATATATGAGTGATAAATAAGAAATATTTGCAACTTTACTTGATTATAAATAGAGTATTTCAAAAGAAAATAGTGTATTTATTATTTAAATTTGAGTAACCTGTTTTGATTGTAATATATGAGTGATAAATAAGAAATATTTGCAACTTTACTTGATTATAAATAGAGTATTTCAAAAGAAAATAGTGTATTTATTATTTAAATTTGAGTAACCGGTTTTGATTGTAATATATGAGTGATAAATAAGAAATATTTGCAACTTTACTTGATTATAAATAGAGTATTTCAAAAGAAAATAGTGTATTTATTATTTAAATTTGAGTAACCGGTTTCGATTGTAATATATGAGTGATAAATAAGAAATATTTGCAACTTTACTTGATTATAAATAGAGTATTTCAAAAGAAAATAGTGTATTTATTATTTAAATTGGAGTAACCTGTTTTGATTGTAATATATGAGTGATAAATAAGAAATATTTGCAACTTTACTTGATTATAAATAGAGTATTTCAAAAGAAAATAGTGTATTTATTATTTAAATTTGAGTAACCTGTTTTGATTGTAATATATGAGTGATAAATAAGAAATATTTGCAACTTTACTTGATTATAAATAGAGTATTTCAAAAGAAAATAGTGTATTTATTATTTAAATTTGAGTAACCTGTTTTGATTGTAATATATGAGTGATAAATAAGAAATATTTGCAACTTTACTTGATTATAAATAGAGTATTTCAAAAGAAAATAGTGTATTTATTATTTAAATTGGAGTAACCTGTTTCGATTGTAATATATGAGTGATAAATAAGAAATATTTGCAACTTTACTTGATTATAAATAGAGTATTTCAAAAGAAAATAGTGTATTTATTATTTAAATTTGAGTAACCTGTTTTGATTGTAATATATGAGTGATAAATAAGAAATATTTGCAACTTTACTTGATTATAAATAGAGTATTTCAAAAGAAAATAGTGTATTTATTATTTAAATTGGAGTAACCTGTTTTGATTGTAATATATGAGTGATAAATAAGAAATATTTGCAACTTTACTTGATTATAAATAGAGTATTTCAAAAGAAAATAGTGTATTTATTATTTAAATTTGAGTAACCTGTTTTGATTGTAATATATGAGTGATAAATAAGAAATATTTGCAACTTTACTTGATTATAAATAGAGTATTTCAAAAGAAAATAGTGTATTTATTATTTAAATTTGAGTAACCTGTTTTGATTGTAGTATATGAGTGATAAATAAGAAATATTTGCAACTTTACTTGATTATAAATAGAGTATTTCAAAAGAAAATAGTGTATTTATTATTTAAATTGGAGTAACCTGTTTTGATTGTAATATATGAGTGATAAATAAGAAATATTTTGCATTTTTTTATTTTGATAAAAAGAACCAGCATTAACTCGTAAGCCATGAGTGACCACTGTGATCTACTGAAGTCTGCGCAGTAAATTGGGTAAAGCAAAAAAAGGAAGACTATTTTGAGCTCAGGCTTTATAGCCCGGATGTTAGCACCCGCTAGTGTTTGTGAAAATACCAGTTGTTACAGGTCTAAACACGCCCTCTAGTGTATGCATCTCTATATTGATGTAATGGAAGTGAGTTAATGTTTTTTTTCCTTTCAACTTTCTTTATTGAGACGATGATTACATTTTCAATGAAAAACTATAGAATCACAATCCGCTTCACAGAGTTTTAGTGCAGAAAGTTTATCGATCGTGTTTGTCATGAGGTAGACGAAAAAGTGGTTATGTCAGTCTTTGTTGCTCTTGCATAAGAGGATCAGGTTTATTTAGTTTTCATTGTGATGTTCACAGATGATTACTTTTGTGAACAAACATGTACATTTATTGGATTGTTTGAATTAGAGGTGATTCGAATACATTGATAACTCATGACTTAAGATTGTGGGAGTGCTGTTTTGAAATATTTAAAAAAAAATGTAAGTTTAACTTTGTTATGGCCCTGTTTAGGGGACGGAATGAGAACATGGACACAGGGTTTAGGTAAAACAAATATATTGGAGAAAAGTATATAACAGAGGAACAAGAGAAATCGTAGACTGGGGTTGAACTCAAACGCTGAGAAGCCTATGCTTCCAGCACTTATTCAGAATGGACAAGTCCAAATGTTTCTTATAGGTACGGCACCATAACACACTTTAAGTTGGTCAAATTGGAAAGAATAGATGAGAGTTCCTGGGTTAGTAGATGTAGAACAATTGAGGTCACAGGGTCAGCTAAGAGGGGAAGGCCAAAGAAAACATCGGAGGAAGTGATAAAGATGGACTTGAGAGAAAGAGGGACAAATAAAGACATGGCCGGAGATAGGTTAGTTTGGAAGTCAATTTCTAAAAGCCATCCAACACATGTCAACATGTAAAATGGATGTTAAACCGATGATGATGGTGATGGTGATGATGATGATGATGATGATGATGATGATGATGCATCAGTATACTATCCTTGATATGTGCTGTATGGAGGGAAATGAGAAATGATATGAGAATGATATGATGGATGTGTAATGTGAGTTATAGAGACAGGTTTAGATCAAAGGAAGATTAAATGCTTATAGAACAGAAGACTTCGTTGGTTTGGTCACATTGAAAGAATAGATAAAAGTTCTTGGGTTAATAGATGTAGAACAGCTGAGGTAGCAGGGTCAGTTGGCAGGAGGAAACGTGGGAGGAAATGAAGGTCAAGGAAACATGGGAGGAAATGATAAGCATAGACTTGAGAGAAAGAGGGATGCATACAGAGCTAGGTTAATTTGGAAGTCAATTTCTAAAAGCCGTCTAACACACGCGGGCATGTAAAATAGACGTTAAACTTATGATGATGATGATGATGATGATAATGATGATGATGATGATGATGATGATGATGATGATGATGATGATGATTGACTTACCTGCTCATTCACTCACTCACGTTATTATTATCTAGACTTAATTAATATGGCACTGTTTCAGCTACAGTCCTTTCAAACACCATGCAACTGCTTTTATTTCTAGAAATGAGAGGATTGCTATTTACTTGCCTCCCCACGAGGGCAAAGAGACACAAAGTCGGTTTTTAATGCGGGGAAAATCCAGCTGCTACCCAAAAAGGGGCATTCTGGATTGGAACAAAAATTATAATTGCCTCAATCTAGAAAGATTTCTCCTTCACTGACCTAGGACAGAATAGACTAAGTGTAACATCAGAACAGATACTACACTTTGTTCCTAGATTTTTTTAAAAGTATTTCTATTATACTACTAGCTGTATCTACTCAACGTTGCCCGGGAATCAGTAAGTTTAGTTTAATATTTTTTGTTTTCACAAGTTAAGAAATAATATTTATAGTTATTATTATTTGTTTATTTTAAGAAATTTTGGTCTTTCGAGGAATTTGTAATATTTCTTTTAGAAAATAATCAAACATCACTATTTAATGACAATAAAAGCGTCTTAACTTGTTAAATTGTTGTTGTTTTTTTACTCTAGATCAGGGGCGGGCAACCTTTTCAGAGTGAGGGCCAGATGAGACTTTTGGAAGGAGATCGCGGGCCGGAGTGAAAATGAAATCTCAGAATTACTATATTTTGTTTACATGAATAAATTGTACAAAAATTGCATTGAACACTACATATCTGTATGTGATGTTATAAAAGGCGCCAACGAAGAGCCATTTTGGAATCATAAAAAATAATGACGGGGGAAGTAGCAAGTTGATCCAGCATTCGTTTTGACACACCTCACATAAGTTCTATGTTTCATGCCCTTTCCTCGTCTCTCGTTTCCTCTTTGCCTCTCTCTTTCTCTTCTATTTTTATCTCAGGCCAAGGATTTGAAATTAATAGTTAAAGAAAAAGAAAATATACATGCATCATCGCTCGCTGATATTCATACATTTTTATCCCACTGTAAATCTTAATTCAAACCTACTTTTACGTCTATGTCACAAAATGATATGAGTTTTACTGGGATGTCCGCGGGCCGGATTGCAATAATAAAGCATAGCAGGGTTGGGGGTCGGACGCTAAGCCTTCGCGGGCCGGGGGTTGCCCGCCCCTGCTCTAGATCATCATCAGCACTGTCATCTTTATTTCCCTTGATCAGGGATTCAACGTTTTTCAGCTTGCAATCCTAATCTCCAAACTTGGCCGTCTTGAGGATCGTTTCATTTAAATTCCATTATCAAAGATCGTTATTGCCTTGCATCAAAGTCTTTGATCGTCAGACTTTCCTCTGATTTTTCACCTCAAGATCTCTGCATTTTTTATCCACGAATCACTTCTCTCAATGTGGCCGAATAAATATAGCTGATTGTCCATCAGGAGCTTATAGGATTGACCTCTAACATTTTATCAAATTGGCGTAAGCAGAGAAACAGAAACTAAGCAACAACAAAAGCTCAAATTGGGGCCATAAAAACCAGCTCCCAGGAGCAGTCTAAAAAAACGGCACAAAAAAAAAAAAATGTTGATCACGTGGGTTGCTTACAACTATGTCGGGCAAACAACTGGTCCAACAGTATAAAAGCAGACCGTGCGACAAAATGTCTCTTTTTTCTCTTTTTCTCCTCATTTCTAGCAAGCAGGCAACAGTGATATTTCTTTGGGAGGCAGATGGACATTCCAACTCACGCACGCACAGCGGCTACTTTCAACTCTCAAAGGCCTACACTCCTATCATTCTTCAACGCACACAACTATACACACAGGCGTACAACCATTGTCATACATATGAATTATCAACTCTCACGCTAGCACATACACACATTCGTACAACCACAAACAAAAGCGAAACACACATTCACACACTTCGACATACTAACGCCAAGCCTCACACATGGCTACATACATACACATTTATAAATCACAAGCATAAACATTTATCGTTTCTCTAACTGAACACTTGAAATGGACAATTAATGCCTTGTATTTTGTAAATATATAAACATTTTGTGTTACTTTTAAACTACATTTTATTCTTTCTTCAACTTTATGCATGCCTAATCTTTTATTCAACCATTTCATGTTTTCTCTGTTTTTCACCAGTTTATGCATTTCACAAATATGTAACACAATTTCATTCTCCCCATGTGGTCCATGCGTCTCTACAAAATGGAGTCAACACAACGTAAATGTAAGCGTGGATCTTAGCATATTCTCTAAGACACAAGATCTTACTAAGCTAAGGTTCACGCTTCTACATAAATGGGACCACGTCCGTACATAAAAATGGTGACCCCGACTCTAAACACGCAGATACATCCTTCTGATATCATTTAAACAAAATAAAAAAACAAAATGGTAACCCCGGTCGCCTACATAATTTGGTGAACCTACACTTTGAAACACGCAAACCTTTGCACAAATACATTCGAACACAAACAAAACAAAAAAACTAACAAAATATCATACAAGACGCCATTTCTTTCTTGTGTGTGTAACAATGTGTGCGAAACAATACGCCGCCATTCTTTTTCCGTACCACGTGAAAATGAAAATTCAAACAACCGAAAAAGAAATACGAATTTCTATTCTCCATTTCAACAACAACAACCACAAAACGAAAACTTAGAAGCTTTTCATTTCAAAACAATTTCAAAGCAAAGTATTATCGCCTATTTAAAATTCAATATTTTTTATATATTGAATATGTAACTTTACATGTTAATACACTTCAACAACAAGAGACTATGAAACGCCGACTCCTGCCGATAACAACAACTGTACGAGAACATTTTTCTTCACCGCAAACAAATTGAATCTTTTCATCCAGCTAAAAAAAAGGTTATTTGTTTTTGTGAAGGTACATACACTCTTTCAACTATAAAAAGATAGACAGGTACATGAACGAAGTCTAACTCTGGACCTCAACTCAAACAAAAGAAAATATATACGCCAGGGCTTCACACTGGAATACAAATTAATTATTCACCGGTTAATCATGAACTTTTAACTCACTCAAACGTACAGACTCACTTATACCTTCAAATCTCTGGCCCAACTCGCAAATGTTTTGCAACTTCCATGCATCAGTATTTGATAATCATTTCACCAGCAAAACGAAGCCATAGCATATATAACCTTCAGGGCAGATTCAATTGCTCCCACGCTTGATGCAGACTCAATTGCATTCAAATACGCAGATCCACATGCGTTCAAACAAATACGCAGATCCACATACGTTTAAAAAATTCAACCGCAGACTCACTTGTGCTCAATCATTCAACACAAAACGATTCGAATCACCTATTCAAAAATGTCGGCAGATGGAAAAGCTACAGAAACAAGTATCGTGCACACGACTTTTTCTAATTTTCAACAGCAAAACAGACATACACACAAAGAATGTTTCTCATTAACAACTTTACATATTGATAAATATTTTCAATATTTTTCAATTTGAGGGTTTTTTGTTAGAGGATTGACGTCTAATATTTTATCAAATTGGCGTAAGCAGAGAAACAGAAACTAAGCAAAAATTCTAGTCCAACAACAAAAGCTCAAACTGAGACCATAAAAACCAGCTCCCAGGAGCAGCCTCAAAAATAGGCGCAAAAAAAAAAAATGTTGATCACGTGGGTTGCTTACAACTATATAGGGCAAAACACTGGTCAAACATAATATCTTACTAAGCTAAGGTCTGCGCTCCTACAAGCTCACCAAGCTTTGGTATATTAAACCTTGCCAACAGGGTATCAAGGTTGTTACACCGGGTCTGATCTGATATGAAATTGCATATACATCTGATTATTGCTTTGTCATTATGTTGAAGACGGGCGAGTGAGGACTGAGTGAGTTCCCAACATTCACCACATCAGAGCATCATGCTTCTAACACAGCTGCTATGCCCCTCCTCTGGTAGGGAGAATGCAAAAGAAAAAAGATAAATACTAATAGCAAACTAACCTGCATCTTCTGGCTCTCCCACATATTTCATCACCAAATTTAGTTTCACCTGAAATCAACCAATATTTATGGCTTTTATTAAGCATAGTAATTATGAACAGGAACATTTTAATGTTAATTAAGAAGAGGATCATTTTAATGCTAATTATGAAGAGGATCATTTTAATGTTAATTATGAAGAGGATCATTCTAATGTTAATTATGAAGAGGATCATTTTAATGCTAATTATGTAAAGGATCATTTTAATGTTAATTAAGAAGAGGATCATTTTAATGCTAATTATGAAGAGGATCATTTTAATGCTAATTATGTAAAGGATCATTTTAATGTTAATTATGAAAAGGATCGTTTTAATGTTAATTATGAAAAGGATCGTTTTAATGTTAATTATGAAAAGGATCGTTTTAATGTTAATTATGAAAAGGATCGTTTTAATGTTAATTATGAAAAGGATCGTTTTAATGTTAATTATGAAGACAGTTATGTTAATTAAAAAGAGGACAGTTTTAATATTAATCAATAAGAGGACCGTTTAAATATTAATCATGAAGACAAGAGTTTTCATGTTAATTATGAAGAGGACCGTTTTAATGTTAATTATGAAGAGGACCGTTTAAATGTTAATTATGAAGAGGCCAGTTTTAATGTTAATTATGAAGAGGACCGTTTTAATGTTAATCAAAACGGGGACAGTTTTAATTTTGATTAAAAAGAGGACCGTTTTAATATGAATTATGAAGAGGACAATTGTAATATTAATTAAAAAGAGGACAGTTTAATATTAATCCTGAAGAGGACAGTTTTAATCTAGACTAGCATGCAGATCCAAGACTGACCTGGAGTAAAAACTTAAAACTGTCTTTTATTGAGCATGTTAATTATGAAGTGCACAGTTTTAATCTAGACTAGCATGCAAATTTATTATTACCCAAGAACAAAAACTTAAAACTTGAAAGTCTGGACCAATTTTAATAAGATATTTCTTATTTTCCTTAGATTTTCTTTTTGACGGGTTTTATTATGAAGAGTTTTTTTTATTTAATTTTAAATTTCTAACTTCAGGCATTTTGTTTGCTTGATGGCATTTCTTTTTTTACTAATGAGTCATCAAGGCTAAAAGCCATTCGAGAATTAGGTTTAATGAAATTAAACACAAACATTTGTATGAAGTGTGATGATGTATGAAAGTGAAACCGGGCCAGTGAGAGTTGAGGACATGCGTTGTATAGAGAGAAACGATATGAAAAGTCTTTATTTAAGGTTGTTGGAATTTATTAACGCCCCCCTCACTGATTGGCTGCTGCGTTCTCCCTTAAGGGCTTCATGGATTAACTGTCAGGCATCCCAACCCCTACTCCCTTAGGTGTCACATGAGTCATCCGATAAAAACTCTTGCACGCTGTGTTCAGTCCTCTTTTCGACTCCTCATTTATATATATGCCTTCATTCTTCTCACCTAGTAAAACTGCTGCAAAAGTATATACAAGTGTTGTTGTGTTCCTTCTCGCAATTTGTTGTGTTCCTTCTCGCTATTTGTTGTGTTCCTTCTCACAATTTGTTGTGTTCCTTCTTGCAAAAGCTGTTGCCCTGTTTCTATTTCAGCACTTATCTACACAATTGTTAGTGCATTCTCACTTGCCAGAATTGAACTTTTTTCCAGAGTAAATTTAATCTCAACAAGATAGGCTTAGATCTGATAACCTCAGAGGAAGATTCAATCTGGACAGTGTAAGAAGATGTGTGCAGAACAGAAGACTTGGTTGATACGGTCATGTTGAAGGAATGGATAAGAGTTCTTGGGTTAGTAGATGTAGAAGAGTTGAGGTAGCAGAGTCAGTTGGCAGGATAATGCCAAGGAAAACATGGAAAGTGATAATAATGGATTTGAGAGAAAGAGGGATAAATAAAGACCTGGTCAGAGAAAGGTTAATTTGGAAGTCAATTTCTAAAAGCCATCCAACACATGCTAGCATGTAAAACGGACGTTAAACCAATGATGATATTTTTAATGAATTGTCAGTTGAATGATGAAAAATATCAAAAGATTGAATAGAATGAACAAAATGTGATTATTTATGAGAATGGTTTATGACAAGTATTTGTTGACATTTGATTTGAAGATGACCATATTGCAGTCTGCAGGGAAGCAGGTATTGTGTTCTACAAATGGGAAGTTTGTATCAATATAATGGTTATTTAATGCCAAATCCAGTCACTTTGGTAAAAGTTTTTATGCTTCAAGTTCTTAATATATTCAAATATTTATTTATGTTATTTATTTTAACTGATTATTCAAACTGTAAATTTATGTGTATAACATCAGATAGAGTTTTACATCATACCGATAAATAGGATCCTGACAGCTACTACCACTCCGAGTCAGAGTGGACCTGGGAAAAATGGTAACAAAGAGGTGAGTATCCACTCAGCAAAGCTCCCAAATTCGTGTCTCACCACCAGGTGTCAGACCCAGGACACTTGCTTTCCGATAATCTAATCTAATATGTAAAGTCAGCCGGATTTGAAGAAATTGGACCGAAATAGCATTTAAGCTGATAAATCAAACTTTGCTTCTGACTAACCAATTTTCATTTGTGATTGTTGTACCATGTTATTGGCAATATTATAACTTCATCTGCTACAATTTATTTCAACAATTATTTAGTTGGGCTCGACAACTGGTAAAAAGGAAACATTTTAAAATAATCGCCTAAAAATAAAATTCAGCTTGCATAATTAAAGAAGGAAAACTCATAATTTAAAATGTAGAATATAATAGGAGTTGTCTACCTTTCAACTAAAATGTTATTTCTTTTTCTATATAAGTTTATAAATGTGCAAATAAATAAAAATTAAAATGACTTTACTGCAGCCCGAGTAGATATGACTAGTGAATGAATAAACCAACTTTTGTTTACATATATAAAAAGTACAAGTCAGATGTTATGTTTCTGAATTTTTGAGATGAGGATTGATGGTTTCTATTATTTGGATTATTCGGACTACTGTTCTCATCTTGGATGTTATTTTCATAACGTTTCGGCCGATGTAACCCCTGATCTTCTTCAGGTGTATTTTGTCAAACTCAGGAATCTTTCTGTCGAACTCGGGAATCTGTACAGAATTTCAAACAGAACCCCTTATTTAATTCACAGGGGTAGCTTGATCTCGTTCCGTCAGCCATGCCCAGGTAAAAGTCTTAAGTAATTCGTAATTGTATTCATAGTATCGCCCACACTGAGGATTGAACCTTAAATCTCCAGAAGACTGTCACTTAGAACTGATTATTACTTAACACTTTATCCGTTATGCCATGGGTCTTTTGCATACAGATTGGATAAGCCCAACAGAGTGTCAAAGGTTAAGTAAAATTGACCTAGGTCAACACTGAGAGTCATGAAAGATTAAAGACGTCATTTCTCATGGAAATAAGCCTTCAGTCAAAAAGTTTCATTTAAAAAAAACAACTACAGTAACCATAAAATGGAGGACTGCATGAAATCAGAATCCACCTCAGTTTTATGATAATAATATAAGGTTTTAGGGTTCATACCAAGAAGTTTCACCCAAAGACATAGTCATCCACAAACATACAGTTTCGCTGTATTACAGCTCTTCAGTGAGGCAAGACAGGCACCTGCTTATGCCAGTATCGATCCTATGACCATCTGGTTGACAGTCTGCGATTCTAACCATTCAACCGCCAGGCAGGCGCCGTTATTAAGTGACATCTTAATGCTTTATATAAACACTGAGAACTACTGGAAAGTGCTCCATTTGTGTTTAGAAAGAGCTTTGCATTATGGCTAATGGTAGCTGGCGATATCACTTATCACAGTGCTCAACTGAAGAGGGGGAAATTATATAGTCATTCACAGATAGACTGTTTCGTTGTATCACAGCTCTTCAGTGTGGCTAGACAAGACAGTCAAGTTTCGATCACTGTTTAGGGCACTTGTCAGTCTAACTACACTGAAAAGCTGTAATATACACTTTTCAGCAATTGACAGTGTTTATATAAAAAGTAAAAAATAGAGGAGAAAATAATTTTAAAAAATACAGCAAAATTTTATTAAGTCCCAGAAACAACTCCTTTTATTAACAGAGAAAGGGTTGATGCCTTGATATAATAGATTGAAAGATATTAAATAGAAACTATAAAACACCTTTCCAACCACCGATTGTCATGGCTGATAGCACCCTTCCCAAGAATCCAACATTCAAACTCCTCGGCCTGACATTCTTAGGCAACATGAAATGGAATAAGTACATAGAAGATATTGCCAAGGCTGCTGCAAAAAATGGTAGGCTACATCTACCGAGCTAGAAAACTTCTCACAACTGCCAGTATCCTTTGTCTGTAGAAAGCCACCATTCGCTCGTCGTGTGACAATCAAATCTAGGAAAATGAACAGCAGGTGCTGGAAGAGCCCAAAGAGAATCCATTTGGAATCTTTGGCCTTTTGGTTTGGAGCAAAGTCTAGTATCTGTTCTGATACTAAACTTCATGTTTTCTGTCCTTGGTCAGTGAGGGAGAAATCCTTATAGACTGAGGCAATTTTAACTGTTGTCCCAATCCAGAGTGCCTCTTTTTGGAGAGCAGAATTTTGCCTAGATTAAAAATCGACCTTGAGTCTAACTGTGCCCTCATGAGGAGGCAAGTTTACTTTTGGCAGCCTTGTAACTCTCGTTTCCCTTATTTTGTCCTGTAGTCCTCACATTCCATGAGCGATGTTTCTGACAAAGGGGAAGAATTGCTGTTTTCTGGGTCAGAATCTATCCATATAACACTTATCGTTGGTTAGTTTTGCAAATATGACGCCCAGAATAATATCAAAGACATGTAAAGAAAAACAATTTTAAAAGATGTGAAAATAGAGTATCACCAATTGCTTCATACCAAAGGAGTAAACACGTATTTGTACATCTTGAAATGGCGGATGTAAGTGTTAATCATATATTGAGAAATAGTATCAATCTCATCAACCGTGTACAACTCAGAGCTGTAAGGAGGTCTCTGCAAGAGAAAGAAGATGTATTATAGTTTATATGCAAGAATACTTTCAAGTAAAAATGGATGTAAAATGACAAAAAAAAATTCAAATATAAAAAAAAAAAACATTTAAAAAAAATGTTACCTCATACAAAATTTTAAAATCTCTATGTGTAATTTTGAAGCCGAATCAACACAAATATATATTTTTTAAATAAATATTTATTTATCTAAAATCAACTTAGTTTCAACAGTATAATGTCTTCTTCAGGAAATAGTAACATATTTATCTTTTTCATTTTTGTGACATTGTCACTAGAAAAATCCGTATGGTCTTGCAATGGTGATTTTTTTTTAATGTTTTAGCCATTAGAAAATGGTTCTCGTTATAAGCATTGTGTAATTTGTATACGTATGTTTTGAAGCCAAATCAACGCAGATATATACATATTTTTTTTTTTATACATATATTTTTTAACTGGTGATACCAGATCAGGCTGCCCTGTGGCTCCCTGAGACGAAATTCACCTACATTGACGTTTTTTTTTTTTTTTTTTTTTTTTGTAAAACTTAATTATGTTCTACAAAACCAAAAACAAAAACAACAGCCCCTCTCCCTTTCTCCCTCCCCTTTTTTATTTTATTTTTAGAACTTGAAGCATAAATCTTTTACTATAATGACCAGATTCGGCATTAAATAACCCAAAAAAGGGTTGATATGCCGTAAAACAAAACTACCAAACCAAAAACGATGATTAAACATTTGAAGATATAAAGAACTTGAAGCATAAAAACTTTTACTATAATGACCAGATTCGGCATTAAATAACCCAAAAAGGGTTGATATGCCGTAAAACAAAACTACCAAACCAAACCATATTTTTTAAATAAATATTTATTTCTCTATATTAATAAAATAATCAGAAATACTCAGTGTCGCCTGGGTTTGAATACGCCATTATTACTTTTAATCTATCAAAAGCTTTTTGCTGTTCCTCTGACCAGATTAATTTAACATTCTTTTTTTTTTAATTTGCAAACGTTTCAATCAGGTCCGTATATTTTGGTAAATATCGACTGAAGAAATTTACCAATGCTCAAAAAGATTCAAGTTCATTAACAAATTAGAGAATAAATTCGTAAAAAGGAAGTTGAGAAGAACCCTTTATGTAATTTAGGTGATTAAGAGTACTTTCAAAGTTCCTTGGAGTTAGTAGATACATTTGAAGTAATGCCTATAATTGTCACAAGTAGTAAAAAGAACCACAGACTTATTGGAAACTATGTACTTAACATCAATCCTACCAAATTAATTAATGAGATAAAACTGGACATCTGTTACCATTTGTAATAGCAAATCTACGAGAATTAATAGAATAGGACCCCCTTGAACATTTTTCATCTGGGGGTAGCATCATCCATTGTAGTTTTGAGAAAGTCAGATAGAGATATACACATACGTGAAGATTATAAAATAGGCGTAAATCATAAAGTTTGCTCAGATTCATATCCTAGACCTAAACTGGCAGGAATAAACGTTTTCACAAAAACAAATTCCAATTACTCTATTATTCAAAAATAAGAGTGTAATATTTATTTATACAGGGTGGGCCAAAATAAGGGTCCTATCTTTAAATTTGAATAACTTGAATTTGAATAACTTCCACAAAATAAAAGTTAAACTCACCAAACTTTATGTGTGTGTAGACTGACCCTTCCGAGATTTTTTGAAATAAACAAAACAAATTTTAGCCGAAAATCACTTCTTAAAACTTACAAAAACTAAAGTATTGTTTTTTACACTGTTTTGAGTTTTTTAAGCAAAAATAATGTTTTCTAAATGAGGGTACGTTCCTTAGGGCTAATACGGCTCATGCTTGCTTCGGAAGTGGTCCTTTACTTATTCTAAAAAAGAAAAAAAAAAAAAAAAAAATCAATAAATAAAAAAGTTATGAATTTTTTAAAATAGGACCCTTATTTTTGCCCACCCTGTATATGTATTACTGAAGATCAGAACAACATCAGTACCGTCGGTTTCAAATCCAAACAAAGGGAACCTATAGTTGGTCTCCTATGCCGGACTCTTCTCAGCCTCTGTTTATGTCTGTCTCCCTGGAAAATAGTGGCTCGCGCATTGTGTGACTTTTCCAAATGCCGAATTAGTAAAAAAAAATAACAAAAATGAAAATAAAGTTGAGGATTGAAATATTGTAGAAAAGTCACACAATGCACTAGCCACCATTTTCCAAGAAGACAGTGTTCGGATCGAGGGTCGTGTTCCCCCGATTATAAACGTGTTCAGTAAATCAAGCAATGTTGCATGCAAAGACAGAGTAATAATTAACAAACAAAATGAAGTAGTTCAAATAACGTTTATTGAACGTGTGTGTACGTGGAATGGTGAAGTGTGTGATGTATGCATATGTGTCGATGGAAAAACAGTTCTTGAAAAAGGTATAAGAGGAAATGAATCCGGCGAGAGGAAAGTCTTTGAAAGCCGTACACAAAGAAAATGAGTTGAGAACTCTTACCGTTGTTTGACCACGTGTGTTGGTAGTTGTTATGCCAAGACCAGTTGGAGAGAAAAGCGTGAGACGAAGCGCTAGTGTATGCGTCGTTCTGTCGAGGCCAATCGACCAGAAGAGAAAAGTGAAACGGAACGCTAGTGTCAGCGTACTCCTGTCGAGGCTGGTGAAGAAGAGAGATGGATTTTCCGTTTGCAACGGTTTTTATAGTCAGAAGGGCAGATAACTCTGGTGTCGCTTTACAGCGCCACCTGTCGGTGAAAAAGCGACACCTACCGGCAAACTGGTGTAGTTATGTTTTGAAAGGAGGAGGTAACTGCTACAACAGACATAAACAGAGGCTGAAGAGACCAACTATAGGTTCCCTTTGTTTGAATTTGAAATCGACAGTACCGATGTTGTTCTGATTTCCTGTTCTGTAATACATATTGTGGTCAATCCGTGAAGAATAATAAAATAAAAGTCCAACTGGCAAACCACAGTGGTTAATCTCTTTCCGTTTCCAATCAGTAATCAATAGTTCAGGAACAATTCTTACTTCACCGTCTCTTCTTTCAGCCTCACTTTCCTCTCCCCTAGCTCTTCCCAACCTCAATGAAAAAAGTACAGTTTTTATACTACTTATGAGAAAATGAGAGCAAAAAGCCTCCAGAATACCTTCGTTTGTAGTCACGAGCCGCCCATCCGGCAATGAGACACGAGCGATATGTCGATCAGATGCATGACGAGACTCCTCTGCACGCAATTCAGCGGCTAAGTTTGATGCTTCCTCAGACATTCTTTTTAACCTAGCCCTAATTACTAAAGCCTGATGTTCTTGGTAATCCAAAGAATTCAGCTTAGCCTTAATTATAGTGACACTAGAGCTACCGCCCGATCCAATCTAGACTCTAGTGCCGCTTTAACTGCCCTAGTTGTTAGGTTGAGCCGTCTGCTAAAATCGGCAGTAAAGGACCTAATCACCTTCTTAAAATGAACCCACTTCCTATTCCCAATTACAGCCCCCGTCAATTCCCGCTGTAATGTTAGTAGAAGCTGGTCCCGGTAGCCCTTCACATCGAACAACGAAGTGTTGAGCTTCCAGTACCCATCTAATCTAGGCTTAGGTCTATCTAAGTTCACACGGACCCGAATAAGTCTATGGTCCGAGTAAACTATATTATGAAGACTTGGACATTCAACTACTCCTACGTCGACTTTCCTAATTAAGAACCGATCGATATAACTCGAGACTTGTCTCAAATCGGAACCGCGTCTAGATGTCCAGGTCCATACCCTATCATGGGGCTTTTCATTCCGGAACTTGTCGATAAGATCAAACTTATCGAGAAAGTCCCGAAATATTTTAGCATCCCGATCAGTGTTAGTACCCCTAGGCAGATTACGATCTAAATCGGGATCCAGGACCGCGTTCCAGTCTCCCGCTAAAATGACCGTCCGAGTAGTATTCAAGAACTGCTCGATTCGCCGAAAGAAAGAACTGAGCTCAGAATGGCTATTGGGAGCATAAACCCCAACGAGTCGAAATGCTTTCCCCTTTATGGTAATATCCAAAACACATAGTCTCCCTTCCGGATCCATGTAGCAAGGGTCACACGACGCATCTAAAGCCTTGCTTACCAGCCAGGAAACTCCCCTTGCGGAAGAATTAAAGTATGCTGAATAAACGCGAAAACGCGTAGCCAACGCACCCCAGTGGTCCCCTGAATTCAGGTGGGTTTCCTGCACACAACATATATCCACTCCGAAGCGCTGAAGGTCAATAGCGACCCGAAATTTACGGTCATTCGCCCTCAGGCCCCGCACATTTAAACTTGCTAGATAGAGAGCCATAAAGATGCCTTAGGGTTGGGTTTGAGAAACGAACATAGATGTAGTCAGGATACCAACGGCTCTCCCAAAAGACTGCTTTCCCATTTTGTCGTCAATTAGACCATCATGGGAGATGCCGCCAATATCATGAGGATATGTTAATTTTGCTATTCTATACAGGGATGGGTGAATTTTTATGGGTAGTCTCCCAAAACAATCGTTTCGAAGTTCCATTAACTCACTATTTTTTACAATGGCTAATGGGGGAGTGAAATCAAAGGCGCTGTTCGCCTCCTCCAACATCTGCCATAGAGCCTTTGCCTCGGTTCTTTTTCTTACTACCGTAAGCACGCTAGTTGCATTGGGGAAGTTTGCCGGGTCTTCGATGGATAATCCTCCAACCTCATCGAATTTTAATAGTCCGATGAGGTTGGTACCACGCACATTTTTGACAGTCTCAACTTGCGTTTGGGTGTTTTTACAAATATCCCTTCCCGAGAGAAAAGCAGATTTTTTAACTCTCCTTTTCTCTAGGGAAGGACTTCTCTGTCTTTTCTGCATAGCGGGTGGGGGCGGAGGCATGTCATTCATGGGAGATGGGGAGGGGGGCTAGGTTCTATGGGAGAAGCTGGAGAAGGCGCAGGGGAGGGATGCTTTGAGGGAGATGCAGGTGGAGTGTTTGTGGGGGTATTTAAAGGGGAAACAAAAGGAGGAGGTCTGGGAGATTTGGGATTTTTGGGGACTTTTTGTGGGCTTAGGGGGATAAGTTTGTATGGTTTGTCCATGATGGGACCGGTTATTGGTGGGGGCATTGATTTGGGGGACTGAGGATTTTGGGGGGTTTTCGGTTTGGTGATCGGTTGGGGACTAGGTTTAAGGGTTGGGTCAGGAGTGGTTTTGTGTGTATTACTTTTGTCCAATTTACTTTGTAAAGCCTTCGCATTTAAATAAGAGTCTTTTCCGGGGTCATTCTTTAACATTTCCCTTTCTCGCATCTCATCCAATGATACACGTCCCGGGGTCTTTTTCCCTGGTATGATAATCCAGCCTTCCTTTTTATCTTCATCGTCAGGTCGTTTGCTTGATCGTAGTGCCGGGAATTCATCTTCCGAATCATCGGTTGCAGAATTAATGATATGGCCAATATTTGGATGCGTGTCGAGGTGAGGTCCAGCTTTCGATTTTTTCGTGATTGGGGTAGTCGTTTTTACAGTTGATTCTTTTTTTGGGGGGCAATCCATGGTTAAGTGACCCATTTCTTCACAGAACCAACATATGGGGCTTCTTCCTGTTAAGATAATGGGCAGTTTTTCCTCCCCTATATGAAGGTAATAGGGGATATTTTCATATGACTTTTTGTCAACTAGAATTTCAAAATTCCAGATACCTGGAAACTCGTCATAACTGACGTCAGGACATATATTCCGTGCGTAGGACATACTCCGGTGTAATGATTTGTGTCAGTGAGAGTCTGCTACATGTGTTCTCATCCAAAAAAAGCGCCGACCAGTTGTTAAATCCTTTTGATTTGATCAATCTTTGTGGTTTAAAACCCACTGTATGTAAGAGTTTTAAAATTAGCTCGGGAGTGGCTTTAATGGATTTTTTAATCTTTTTATCTACGACAAATAAAGATACAGTCCGTTTCAGTATTTCCTCCAACTTCGGGATGTCGACAAGAATACCGGTCTCCATGACCATGTACAAGCAGTTTTTCGCCTCCTCAATGAACTCCTTCACGTTAATAGTAACTTTTGGTGGCTTGCACCATTCCGTGTTCTCAATGTTGGACATGTCTCCAGTCATCTAGTTAACAAACTAGTTAAAAAAAGGAGAAAAAAAAAACGGCGTCGTTCCAAATAAAAAAAAAAACGCAACAAAGTTCAACAAAGAAAAATGTCCAACGGGTAAATAACAATAACAGTAACAAATAACAAAAATGGCGTCAACAGTATAACAATATCGAAAATAATCACCTGCTCAATTTTAAACGATCGTAACAAACACTCACGTTTCTCTCCCCTAGCTCTTCGAAGCTCAATGAAAAAAGTACAGTTTTTATACTACTTATTGCCCCACATATGCAAATTGACTGTCAACCAGAGCCATCTAGCTTCCAAATTCTCCAAACAGCCAATTTGCAAAGGGGGACAACTCAAACCACACATATATATATATATATATATATATATATATAAATATATATATATGTGTGTGTGTGTGTGTGTGTGTGTGTGTGTGTGTGTGTGTGTGTGTGTGTGTGTGTGTGTGTGTTCTTATGTAAAGAGATTGATCAAGCGAGCAAATTTTAAAGATATTTTTAGATTCTGGTGGCATGACGTAACATCCGGTGCTGTGATGTCACATCCATCTAGTGGTGAATTAAATGCATTAACATAATTAAATAATAATAAATAATATAATAAATTAATATATAAATATAATAATGGAATAAAATAGATTAACAAAACAAAAAATGTTCAGACTTACATCCACACTGTGGCATATAAGTAAATCTTTCAAGTACTCAAACACTTCTTCCATGTTGCCAAAAGGTGTTTCTAAAACGAGAATTGGGGATTAAAAAAAAAAAAAAAAAAAACAACAGAAAACACAGCAGAAAACATGAAAAGGTTTCGGTTTTATTAAAAATAATGGTAAAAATTATGCTTCCTTAGTGTTAGCATTCATATTCATGTAAAATAACGTCTCAATCAGTGAAGTTAAAAAAAGAAAGAAAAAAGAAAGAAAACATCTTAGACTGGAAAATTTTAAAAAGAAAAACAGAAAAAACGTATCAATCGGTACAGAAAAAAAAAGAGAAAAAGAAAGAAAGAAAACGTCATATGAAAATAGAATGATGGATTTCTTTTCAAATTCATTTCAGATGCTATTTGCGTTTACCTTTCACCTAAACGCTTGAAATGGTGTCGTCTGACTTTTGTGTGACGGGACAGCTTTATATTTATTTACAAATAAATACACATTGCTCTTTATTATAGGATATTTAAAAATGTTAGCAGATGTTATAGAAAAAAAGAGGTGGGGAAGAAAAATTAACATTTAACTTTTTTACAAGTGTTATTTTTTTAAGTATCATTACTAATACCAGCATAAATTATTTCAAAGAAAATACTGTAGTGAAATTAGTTTGGTTAAGATCAAAGTGTAGTATCTGTTCTGATGGATACTGCACCTCATAGACTGGTATTGTCTTGGCCTTCGGGGCTTGATTTATGCCGGTCTATGGGTTTGTCCTGTGCAGTTCTAGGAGGTCCACCCTCCCAGGCTTCGCTTCCCCTCTTTGGGGAGGAGTAAGTTTATTGCTTACTGCCTGAGGCGCCCCTACCGGGGAATGCCGACGGGGCTGCCCAGGCAATTTTTAATGGCAAGAGTGCTCACCTCTCGGGCACTGGCTTTTCAAACCCCACTTTCCCGACCCGACCTTGTGTCACATCTTACTTGTGGGAGTAAGATAAAACTGGCCTTGTGCCTAACTCCTGGAGAGGAGTAAATAAATACTCATTTGTAACCTATATGCATTAAAAGATATTTAATATTTAAAAGAAGTGTGAAGCTAATTTACTGTACTGTAAATAATGTTGAAGTTTGTAATCCATGTTCAGCTTATTTAGAACTGATTATTACTGAGCAGAGGAAGTAATTACATAACCGGACTGGAAGCGAGTAAACCATGCTCTGAAAATGCAATGGTTCATTTATGTACTTACTTCCTTATTTTGTTTCTAAATTATAGTTTCTGTTGTAATCACATGGTTGTTTGCATTTTTAACAAATCACATGTGGTAAAAACATTTGTATAATTTGGGGTTGGGGATTTTCTTGGCTACGGCTACAATGATTGGCTGCATATTATTAATGCATTGCGAGACTTTCTTGCGCTGTGCTTGATATTTTGAGTCTCCTTTTGTAAGTCTGCCAAGGCATATTCGATATTTATATTAGGTTCTGCATAACCCTTATTTGTGCCCATATTTGTGGTACTATCCAGCGATGCAAAACTGATGATGATGCTGATGATGATGATGCTTATGATGATGCTGATGATGATGATGCTTATGATGATGCTGATGCTGATGCTGATGATGATGCTGATGATGATGATGATGATGCTGATGAATTTTGCATGCCCTACGATGATATAGAAAACTGGTCACATGAGATGTCAACATTGGGCATGTGCACTCTAGGTCTCAGGGAACCGCATAAGAAGACACCCAACACAAACTCCACTTGAACTTGTATGAAATGCTTTTAATCTCTCAGTAGGAAGGACATAGATAATTATATTGCTTTTTTTGCAATTACTATAATGTTATTTACCATTGGGAAAGGTATGGAGACTTCTCCTCAGCTATGGCTAAAATAAAAACTTGTTTACAATGAATTGTTTCCAATATACATATATATGTTTTAAGCATTAAATAATGCACTAATATGTCATAAAACAGAGCAGACAAACCCAAAATGATTTTACATGACAGAAAACAAACAATCCTTATATTGTGTTTCGGCAATAAATAAGCCAAAAAAGCATGCTTTATGACAGACAAAACAAACCAATGTTTTCATTTGTCATTTATGTAAAACCAGCTGCTCTGGCTATCATTCTAAACTGCTTAATTGCTACTTGCTCGAGAACGAACACTTACACACAATAAAAAATGTACACTTACAACTCAATTACTACTATTACAGTAATTTTCTTGCATACATGTTGAAAACTAATATTAACATTTCCTCTCCAGCCTTGAACTTTTGGGAATTACATAACATTTCCTGACGAATATAAATTAAAATTGTATATATGTTGCATATGCATTAGGTGTACTGACAAAATTAAAATTGAATTAGATGTACCATAAGAATATGCGAATATTCCTGGATTCCGAAGGTCACTTGCAACATTTCATTAAGATAACATTGTAAGTAGATTTTAGAAATCAAATTATTCCACCTATTAATATATGCAAATAATTATAAGAAATAAATAGGTTAATATTTATTTGAAACAAATATAACTGGTTTGCTGAAAGCTGGTATAGAAATGTAGAATTTTTATTTTTTATTAATGACATGACCTGAAGATGAATAGCGAAAAATGGCTCTAGTTTAACGATGTTCCGAGTCAGAAAAATATTCTTTAACGAAGCAAAATTCGAAATATTTTATTGCAAAAGAACATGGTCCATGAAAAAGAAAGGAAAATTGATTATTCAGAATGAAATATTGACATTGTAGGGCAGATACTGTCGATGAGAAACTCTGAAAATCAGGCTGGCTTCTGTTTATATATTAGATACTGTAATTTTGTATAAATGCCTACAAACATCCAGTCAGAAGTTTCTGGACTTGTGCACACATACAAAATTGCATTGTGGGATTCATTTTTGTTATAAGATGAATTATATCATAATTATTTGTAATACTTTATTTTTTGTACATCGACTTTTGTTTTTGCTTTGGCCTGTTGTTTATTTGTAATTGAATTGTATTGGGCTATTTATTCTAATGAACTTCAACAAGAGTCAGACACATCCTAAAATGGAGTATTGCTGCTAAATTAGGGGGACGGGGTGTTCAAAACACTCTTTTTGCATTGACAGAGTACAAAATCGACTTCGCAATCTAGTAAGGGATAATTTCTACTGTTTTCTACAACCTCTTTCTCACAGAAGAGACGTTGTTAGTCTATTTATACTCTATCATTATTTCAGTTCAAAAGTTCTCGACTGAGCTCCAATCTCTGGTTCCTCCTTGTGGGAAAATCAAAGCAAGAACTCGTCTTCCTACCACAACTGCAAAAAACTTTCCTTTCTTCCTCTATGTGCCTAACATCAAACAGAATTTCCATAAACAGAGTTTCTTTCCAAGAACTTCCTATCAGTTGAAAACGTTACCACAGGATTGCTTCTCTGCAGGCTACAACATAGCCATCTTCAAATTCAATATGAACAAATACTTATTATAAACAAACCGTCCTCATAAGTAATCAAATTTTGTTAATTCTATTCATCATTTTCAATCCTCTCATAAAATTCTTCATCATTTTACCGACAATCTATGCATCTCATTAACCCTAATCCTTAAGTGGTTTTTAGTCTTGATAATGGTTACTCATTAGTAAAATAATTTTTACCATAGTCGCCACGCTAGGTACTGTGGGTTGGCGACGCTATTTGCCCATAGCTAGGAGGTGTCCACATACAGTGCCTGCTATTCCCAAATGGTCACCCATCTAGTACTGACCAGGCTCATATATATATATATATATATATATATATATATATATACACTGTATTGGTTGCATTCCAATGACCAAAGAAAAATCAGTCCACAATGATAATTTTTATTTCGGCGAATGCCTATATTTTTTTCCATTCCGTCTTATGCACGTTTTACAACCCGTAAAGAAAAATATAGTCTTTAGTTTCACAGGCTGCTCATCAGAGACCTGTTCATTTAATAATAAAAAAAACGGTACTGATATCGAATATGAACCAGTTTCCGGGAACTTCGCATTGGCAGCGTTCGGGCATGTTATGTAAACATCCAAGAGATGCCGAGGCGATTAGCCAATCAGCTGTCAGTTAGCAGACGACATGGAAGGAATGCGGTATTGGATCACAAAACACGCAGACCGATTGGAAAATTTTTTTTAGGGAGGTCTGCGAAAGCCATTTCTTACAAAATCCTCATCAGATCGGAGGCACAGGGCATACAGATAGACGAGTCTCTGTTTAACCTTAACCTTAACTTGACTGACTAAAAAAGACAATGTCAAGAAAGCCTTCCAAAACACACAAAAAATTTATTTTTCAGTTTTAAGAAACACACAAAAAATTTATTTTTCAGTCTTAACAAACACACAAAAAACTACTTTTTAACCAGTTGACTGAATATAAAAAGAAATGAAAAGAAAATAATAACAATGTATTTATTAACAGTTGTTTAGCATTGTTTTGTTAAAAAATAAAAAATAAAATTATTTATTAACAGTAATTTTGCTATGTTTTGTTCGTTTTTTTTTTCTTTTTGTTATTTGCTATCTTTCTTGCAAATAAAACTGAAAAAATATGATGCAGCAACGTATCAGAGTTATCGTCTGTCAACATTCGCATCGGCATCTCTCGGGTGTTTACGTAACATGTCTGAATGCTGCTGACGCAAAGTTTTGGAAACTGATTCATATTCGTTATCAGTACCAAAAAACAATCACACTATTCCAAAACAGAAGGAAGAAAATTGAGAAAAAAAAAGTGAAAACACGGCAAGTCAAGTACACGAAAAACTCATATTAAAGATAACAATCAGAGAAAATAATCCCCACCCACAAAATCACCGGACATATATATATATATATATATATAATATAAATATAGAGGCAAACAAGCCTTCAAAAACCATGTATTAGATGCGAGTAATTAAATCAAAATAAAAATAAAAATATTTCGAAACATTTAATAAAATATTTCAAAATACCTTCCGTTTTTTTTTTTTTCTTCATCTTGATTTTTTTTTTTAGCTAATATTTCGCTTGACAAAAACAAGCTTCATCAGAGCCAAGACAAATAAAGGTATAACCTTTTTTTTTTCCATAATTTACTTCCTGGTGTTGGTGAAGTGTCACGTCCGGTGTTGTGGACTATTGTTGAAAATGTCTGTTTTAAATAGAATAGAACTTGAATGCGCATGGTCGCTGTGAGTTATAAATTAGGAAAGTTCATTTTATAAAGCATCTTTTGTAAGTTAATATAAATATAGAGGCAAACAAGCCTTCAAAAACCATGTATTAGATGCGAGTAATTAAATCAAAAGAAAAATAAAAATATTTCGAAACATTTAATAAAATATTTCAAAATACCTTCCGTTTTTTTTTTTTCTTCATCTTGATTTTTTTTTTTTAGCTAATATTTCGCTTGACAAAAACAAGCTTCATCAGAGTCAAGACAAATAAATGTATAACCTTTTTTTTTTCCATAATTTACTTCCTGGTGTTGGTGAAGTGTCACGTCCGGTGTTGTGGACTATTGTTGAAAATGTCTGTTTTAAATAGAATAGAACTTGAATGCGCATGGTTGTTTTTGTCAAGCAAAATATTAGCTAAAAAAAAAAAATCAAGATGAAGAAAAAAAAAACGGAAGGTATTTTGAAATATTTTATTAAATGTTTCGAAATATTTTAATTTTTATTTTGATTTAATTACTCGCATCTAATACATGGTTTTTGAAGGCTTGTTTGCCTCTATATTTATATTAACTTACAAAAGATGCTTTATAAAATGAACTTTCCTAATTTATATATATATATATATATATATTCCTCACAAGTAAAGAGGCATTGTTGGACACTTGATATTTTGCATTCCACTGATTTTCTTTGAAATTTGAAAACACAAACTCTGCATTCATAACCGTTTCATTTATTTTGTTGCTCTCAATCCGCATTCACCTTTTATCCTGTTATAAATATTATGTTTTCACCTAAATAAAATAAATAAAAATAAATTCCTTTTTGTTAGAATTTTAACTTTTCATTTTTCTTGTCTCAATTATTTTGCATTTCTGTATATCAGGCATGTGTACGCAGTGTTTATGATGATGTATGGAAGTGAAATTTGGTCAGTGAGGTTTGAGGACATACGTTACATGGAAAGAAATGGCATGAGGATAATACAATGGATGTGTAATGTGAGTCTTAAAGACAGGCTTAGTTCTGATGACCTCAGAGGAAGATTAAATCTGGACAGTATATGGAGATGTGTGCAGAACAGGAGACTTTGATGGTATGGCCACATTGAAAGAATGGATGAGAGTTCTTGGGTCAGTAGATGTAAGACAGTTGAGGTAGCAGGCTCAGTTCACAGGGGAAAGGCCAAATAAAAAATAGGAGAAAGTGAGATAAATAAAGACCTGGTCAGAGATAAGTTAGTTTGGAAGTCAATTTCTTAAAGCCGTCTGTTGTAAAGGTCATGATTGGCATAAATACGAAACTAACATAAAGGGAAATAATCAGGTATTGACTATATACGAAAGTACGTATATAAGACGGGCAGTGATATCTGGACGTGAGCGAAGAGTAAACGTCTCTACTTCCTACCGGATCCCTATTAAACGCAAACCACTCGGCGTATTCTTAATTTAGTATGTCCTATGTAATTTAGGATATAACAGTGGCGAACAAGGATATTTTTTTTTCTCTTAACAGAGATAAATTACCGTACTATTCAAGGATTTTTTTTTTTTTTTAAGAAAAATTGCAAGGACGGCAAAAAAAAAACAAAAAAAAAAAAACGTCGACACGTGCGTCAAATAAAAGAGAATTTTACTACCTAAAGTAGTAAAAAGTACGGATTTCTTCGGTAAGAACTAACGGGAAAGTAAAGAAAATTGTACTCGAAACAATTTTAAGGTAAAGTGAACTTTATCTGTATGTTGACGAAAAAATATTTGGGAAGCACAAGCTGAATTCGAAACCTGCACCGTGAGATTACGAATTTCGAAAAAAAAAAAAAAGTATGCTTACGCTTTTTTTTTTCTTCAGAAATTATTGTTATATTTTTTTTTCTCTCCCCCAAGTGCAGCCGTATTTTTGTGAAAAATAATTGTTCATTGCTTTGTCTAAAGTAGTTGAAACTATTTGTTGTGCGAATTTTGGAAACGTTTTATAGTCTGAAATTATTTTGTGAAAAAGTTTACCTGGTAAAAGACTGTTGCTAAATTGTATAAACTTTGTGAAACATTTTTTTTTTGCAAAACTTATGGAAGTATTGTTGCTAATTTACGAAAACGCATATTAACGAACTTTTTGTGAAATTATTGTGTACTGTAATTAAGCTAAAATGGAGCAATTGGCTGAGTTGACGAAGGCGTTAACTCTAAGTATACAGCAGCAGCAACAACAACAGCTACAGCAACAACAACAACAGCAACAACAACAGCTACTGCAGCAGCAAGAATGGACACAAAAATCTTTAGAGGCACAACAAGAGCAAACAAAAATACTTCAACGCCAAATGTTAACGCAACAAAAGAATTTTGAAAAATTAATTCAAACGTCGACAGATAGGAAGAAAACTAATTTTTCTGCAGAGGGTATTTCAAATTCTTTGTCAGAATTTCACTACTCTCCCGATACTGGCGTTACATTTCCAGCGTACTATAGAAGGTACGAAACAGTTTTTACAAAAAGATGTTCGGACTGGACCGACGAAGAAAAAGTTACGCTGTTACTACAAAAACTGGGGACGGACGAAAACACCAAGTATGCTAATTTAATTTTACCCAAAAAACCGGAGGAAGTGAATTTTGAAGAGACAATTAATACTTTATCTAGAATATTTGATAAAAGAGACAGCCTTTTTCATTCTAGATATAAATGTTTAAATTTACAGAAGTCGGAATCCGAAGACTATTTAGAATATGCATCTACTGTAAATTGCTTATGTGAATCATTTAAATTAAATGAAATTTCGGCAGATTTATTAAAATGTTTAATCTTTGTACAAGGACTCACAGCACCAAGGGACAAAGATGTCAGATCCCGGATCCTGACAATTATGGAGTCGGACCCGAATGTAACTTTACAAAAAGTAACCGAGGAGTGTCAACGTCTCATTAATATCAAAAGAGACAACACCCGCATTGAAGAAAAAAGCGTTTACAAGATACAACATGTAAAAAGGCAAAGGACCTCTAGAACATACAAGACCCAGGAACAAAAGACTCCCAGAATGTACAAGGACCAAAGTTGTGAATGCTGCGGAAGTACAAGACACACCAAAAAGATCTGCTGGTTCAGGAATAGGATATGTTACGAATGTGGATTCAAAGGCCACAAGGGAACATATTGTAACCAGAAGAAAAAACGAAGGACCAACAAAGTTAATACGCTTCGCACAAGGAAAGAGAAAAAGCTGCGAAAGGCGTAAATATGTCGATGTAAAGATAAATGGACATCCTGTAACATTACTCCTGGATAGTGGTGCGGACATTAGCATCATAGATGAAGATATCTGGAGAAGGATCGGTCAACCTGAACTAAGAGAAACCAGCAAGATGGCGAAGAGTGTGTGCGGCAAAAGGTTGGAATTCAAAGGAGAACTGAGGTGCAATGTGTCATTTGGTGGTCAAACACACAAGTCCAAAGTGTACGTAGTACCAGGAAGGAACACAAGTCTATTTGGAGTGGATTGGCTTGTCCTGTTCAACTTATGGGAACGACCGGTTAATTCTTTTTGTAATAGGTTGACCACAGAGAAATCAAACCAAATAGAAGGCTTCATGAACGATTTAAATGCAGAATTCCCAAAAGTTTTTGCCGAAAAACTTGGATACGGTGTGAAAACAGAAGCAAAATTTGAGGTGAAGAAAAATGCCACCCCAGTGTTCAAACCTAAAAGAAATGTACCTTTTTCATCGATGGACGCAATAGAGAAGGAGTTGGAGAGACTTCAACAATTAGACGTCATTGAAAAGGTTGACCACACAAATTGGGCAAGTCCGACGGTATATGTGAAGAAAAAGAATAACAAAATAAGAGTCTGCGCTGACTTTTCGACGGGCCTTAATGACTGTTTGCAGGACCACAATTACCCCCTTCCGTCGGCAGAAGATCTATTCTCAAAACTAAACGGAGGAAAATTTTTTTCCAAAATAGACCTCTCGGATGCATACTTGCAAATCAAAGTCAATGACGAATGTTCAAAGTACCTGTGCATTAACACGCATAAGGGTATTTTTAAACTAAAAAGACTTCCGTTCGGATTAAAGGTCGCCCCTGCTCTGTTTCAACAGGTTATGGATACGATGCTCGCAGGATTGGAATTTTCAATGGCATACCTTGATGATATCCTGATAAAGAGCAGAAATTTGCATGAACACAAGAAGCACGTCAGCAAAGTATTTAAGAGAATAGAGGAGTTTGGTTTCAGATTGAGCCCGGAGAAATGCGATTTCTTTATGGAAAGGATAAGATACCTTGGTCAAATAATCGACAAAGAGGGACGAAGACCAGATCCACAACGGGCCGAAGCAATTGAAAAGATGCCTGCTCCAGACTCAGTACCGAAGCTACAATCATTTTTGGGATTGGTTCAATATTACGCGATATACATACCTAATGTGCATAATTTGAGAGCTCCTCTTAACGAGTTACTAAAAAAGGGTAGTAAATGGAGTTGGAATAAGGAATGTGAATCTGCCTTCCAAAAAATTAAGAAATGTCTACTATCAGACTTGGCATTAGCGCATTTTGATCCAGACAAGGAGTTAGTACTAGCAACGGACGCCAGTGATTACGGCGTTGGCGCTGCATTACTCCATAAGTATGAGGATGGAACAACAAAAGCAATCGCTCATGCATCAAGAACTTTGGTTGCAGCTGAGAAAAACTATAGCCAGATTGAAAAGGAGGCTCTGTCGATTATATTTGGAGTCAAAAAGTATAATCGATTTCTCCATGGACGGACCTTCACATTGCAAACAGACCATAAACCCTTGATTACGATATTTGGAACAAAGAAAGGCATTCCTAAACATACCGCAAATCGACTACAGCGATGGACTGTAACTCTCTTAAACTATCAGTTTAAGATGGAGCATGTGTCATCGAAAAAGTTAGGACACGCGGATGCACTATCAAGGTTGATTCCAAAAACAAAACGAAAGTTTCGAAGAGACAGTAATTGCTGCTCTTAAAGATGAAAGCGAATGTACAAGTTCAATGTGCAATATGATACGTGAACTTCCAATAACCCTTGAAGAGATTAAAAGAGAAGCTGAAAAAGACATTTTCATAAAGAAAATGAAAACTCAATTAGGGCTGAGGGAAAAAAGTAACAAAGTAGGACAAACTACATTTTTTTCAATTTGTGAAGGTGTACTTATGTATGCTGATAGAATCGTAATTCCACAGGCATTACGAAGGAAAATATTAATGGAATTCCATACAGGTCATCCTGGCATTTCAAGAATGAAATCCTTAATTAGAGGATACGTATATTGGCCTGGTATGGACAAAGAAGTAGAAAACTGTGTCAAAGCATGCAAAGGATGTCAGTTAGCAGCCTGAGATCCGCCAGTAAAAACGACCCCATGGCCGAAAACGGACCTACCCTGGTCACGTCTACATATTGATTATGCCGGACCTCTAAATGGTTTTTTCTACTTAATTGTAGTAGATTCTTTCTCTAAATGGCCAGAGATATTTAAAACCAGACATCCAACTGCAAGGAACACTGTAAATGCACTTAACAAAATCTTTAGCCGTTTTGGTGTACCAAAAACCATAGTAAGTGACAATGGTACAGCATTTACAGGTCACGAATTTAAAGAATTCTGCAAATCGCTGAATATTCAACATACCACGACACCTGTTTACCATCCTAGGTCGAATGGGTTGGCAGAAAAATTTGTGGGCACATTTAAACGGACAATAAAGAAAAACCTGAATATGGACACAGATGAGCAAACTATACAAACATTTCTAGCAATCTACAGGGTAACCCCGAACCCAAATAATAATGTTAATTCATCCCCTGCAGAACTGATGTTTGCTAGAAAAATTAGATCTATCTTCGATAGACTTATACCTGAGAAGAAAAAAAGTTCTAAAGGAGAAAACTTGAAAGTAAAGTGCTATTCCTCAGGGGACAAAGTGTATTTTAAAAATTTTCAGAATGGAAAAAATCATTGGGTGGACGGTTTCATTATGAAAAGAATTGGGAACATGGTTTATACCATTCAAGGCCCAAGTTTTGTCTGTAAAAGACACATAAATCAAATCCGTCTCAGAATTTCGCAAAATACAGAAGAAATCCCAATGGAAACATTATGTGATACATTTGATATACCAAAGCCAGTATGTATACCTGAAACCATGAATGTATCTCCTGAACATACCATACGGGGTGGACAGAATTCCTTACCGCAGGTAACGCAGACCAGAAGGAAGAGCACCAGAAAAAGGAAAATCATCAGGCGTTTAAGCCCTGATCCTAAAAGGAAACGGTACTAAAGCTAAAATCGGGAAGATTTCAGCTTCAGGTGAAGATGTTGTAAAGGTCATGATTGGCATAAATACGAAACTAACATAAAGGGAAATAATCAGGTATTGACTATATACGAAAGTACGTATATAAGACAGGCAGTGATATCTGGACGTGAGCGAAGAGTAAACGTCTCTACTTCCTACCGAATCCCTGTTAAACGCAAACCACTCGGCGTATTCTTAATTTAGTATGTCCTATGTAATTTTGGATATAACACCGTCCATGCATGCTATCATGTAAAATAATAATAATAATCATGATGATCATAATCATGATCATAATCATGCACAAGTTTAGGCCTGCCATTAGTGTCGTAACGGATAACGTCTGCTGCTTCAACTTTGACAACATTTAAGAAAGTTAAACAAATAAATTTTTTTTTTTAAAGTGGGAAATGGATAATTTTTATACTTACCTATGCATGTTTTATGCATTTGTTTTAGAATAGAAACAAATGTTGATAATTGTTCCGGAGAAAATCGATGGTCTTGAGCAAATTTGACTGCATTGACAAAAAGGTCAAGTTCAATCTGCTGTTTTAAATTAGTTTGGTAATTTTGAAGGTCAAAAATATCTGCTAAGAACCTGTATGAAACAACAATAACAACACCAAGACTTTTGAAATTGATCATTTAACATAGCAAGATTATAAATTCAACAGCATTGTGAAAAAACTAAAAATTAGTTGTGTGCCAAATAGGGGTTAGCTTTCAAACAGGAGGATTAAAATAAAAGTTCAACACCAAAGCAGTGATCCCTGACCATCGACAGCTATCAATACATACAGTAAAAAATAAAATAAAAATTTTAAAAATAAATAAATAAATAAAAATGTGACCCGTTAGGTCAGGCGTTCAGCTTGGGTTAAATTGTTTGAATAAGGAAAAAGTGAGTTTGCAAAGCCAGTTAAATGTTTTAAAAATAAAAAGACAAAATCCAAAATGATTCCTTTTTTGTTCGCTATCCCCCTCTCTTTCTCTCTCTCTCTTCCTCAGCTACAGATTAAATAGTATTACTACTTTTAATGACATTTCCTTTTGTTTATAATGAACTATTCAAATCATTTTATTGTTTACTTTCTTCAGGATGTGACCATGTCAGTTATTGAAGTGATGTTGTGAGACATAGGACGAATATATGAAAATATATTTGAATGAAAAATCTTAGATATAGATCAACAATAATATTTATTAATATATTACAATTGAAAGAAGAATTTACTTTTATAATGAGGACATTAATTGAAGAGCACTGTGCGATCTACGTCCATTGAATATGCTCCCTGAAATTGAATGCAAGGGACATAACTTTTCTCAAAATATTAGAGTTACTTGCCTTTAAATACAAAAAATGTTTTCATATTTATTTATTTATTTTCTAGGTGGTATGTTGCCACCTAACACTTTATTACCGTTGACTGTTAATAAACAGAGAGAATGTGACGGAAGCAAGAGTGATAGATCCCATATAAAATAAGAGCCGGTGAAGGTGGGAGAGGTTAAAGATCATACAGTGAGAGAGGGTGAGAGTGATAGATGGAAGCTTAGTAAGAGATAGGTGACTTCGTGAGTTAATTGCAAATTAACGCTAATGAGAACAATTAGGTACTTATGCAGTTCACGGACCACCATAAAACCGACGATTTGTCGGCATATTCCTGCATGTTGCATAAAACGTCGAAAGGTGCCAAAACGCTTAGCCAATGAAATCGCAGCAGCCGAAAATTGGCAAACACGATAAAAATATTGCAGAAAATTCAACAATTTTTGAAAATTCGTTAAAGTTAGCATGAATCTAATCGAGTTGGGACAGACGCTTCAGTCTCCGGAAGCAATTATTGACTTTTGTCAAAAAAGGAAACTGTTAGGCAAACGTGTACACATACATGCTGTGGTATATTTTATCATGTATTTTGTGTGATTAAAATATATATAAAAAAAGCCTTTGGGAAACAAACTTTGATTAATTCAGATTTAGTATCATAATAGATTGTCATTGGAAATATGAATACAATAGAAGAATTAAAAAAGTAATTGAGGAATTTGACTTGGAAGTTAATTTTGCAAATTTGTCAATAAGGACGAATGATCAGATAAGTGGGCTTACACAGTGGTAATCATGTTTATGAAAAAGTTTGGAAGTCGGGGGTCAGAAGGTGGGGCCACCAAACAGAAGTTACGCAAACCATGTGATTTCCATGTGGGGCCCTCTTCCTCACCCTTAGCCGGCGAGAATTGAACAAGGAAAGACGTGCTTACATGCCGTCCTGGGGACGAGAGGGTGGCTTGATGTAGTCAGAGTGAAATCTAATCTCTCTCTCTCTCTCTCACGTATGCAAAGTTTATGTTCTGTCCTTTTCAATAAACTTTTTTATAAACGAACTAACAAGTGTTAGCGAACGAAAAAGCAGCCTGGGTTCACAAAGATGATAGTGGTGATGAGACGATCAACCCACGTGCGTAAAGAACTTCATACACCCATCTGTAAAGGTGCATATAACAGACGTGAGAGGAATGGAATGATGTAAATAATTTGTCAATTGTATCAAAAGCAAATAAAATAATTAGTTGGATGATTAGAAATCTTATGGGAATCGGAATCTATATACAACTAAAACTCTGACAATGTTATCTTGCTTGCTTGCTTGTCACCATGCACACTTCATGGATGTTTTAGATGGTGGGAGGATGGGCAAGTCACGTAAATAAAGGGTTAATGATAAGAGAAGTGGTGAGAGGAATGGAGTGATGTAAATAATTAAAAGAGAGAGGGAGAGGAGAGAGAGAAAGAACAGACAAAGAGGAGTAAAAAAAGAATGGGAAGAGAAAGAGAACAAAGAGAAGAGAGAGAGAGGAGGAAGCAAAGAGGGGGTAAGAGAGAGATAGGGAAAGAGATATAGGGTTTATTATGACATCACAAGAGAGAGAAAGAGAGAGAGATAAATAGAGGGGAAGAGGGTCGATTATAACATCACATTGTAAACATGTTTCAACATTAGTTTTATATATTTTCAAATATTTATGAAAACCTTTTGGAATTTCCAAATATTTATGAAAACCTTTTGGAATTTCCAAATATTTATGAAAACCTTTTGGAATTTCCAAATATTTATGAAAACCTTTTGGAATTTCCAAATATTTATGAAAACCTTTTGGAATTTCCAAACTGAAAAGAACTTTTCTTTCTACCTCTGTATGCCTAACACCAGACGAAATTTCCATGAACAGAGTTTCTTTCCAAGAACTTCTCATCTGTGAAACTGCTTCCCTGCAGATTGCACCATTATCGTCTTCAAATCCAATATCAACAAATACTTGTCATAAACTGTCTTCATAAGTAATTAAATTATGCCCATTCATGATTTTCAATCCTCTCATGATATTCTTCAGGATTCAACTGGCAATCCATCCATATCATTAAGTCATCGAGTTGTTTTTTAATTAGTAAAATGAAAAAATATATATACAAACATGAAAGCAGTAAATAGACACTCTACAAAAATAATTCATACATGTTTAAAGTTTCTGTTTCCTTCGGTGACGGCCAGCACCCGGAGCCGTACAAAGCAGCAGTCAAAATTTGAAACAGCGATATTTTATACCAATTGACTTTTTCTGTTTCAGATATCGCTATAAGTAGGGCATGGCTCAAAGAAGCAGAGTTTTAGAGGAGCCATATTATAGGTTGATCTGAAAATGGACTTAATCAGCATGAAATCGCTGCAAACTTCTGGATTCCACTTCCCACTGTTAACCAAGTGATTGTCCAATTCATCAGAGAGGGAAAATAATCAATATTATCTCGCCTAGGTCCATCAGTAATGATAATAAGGGTGTCTATTTCATTCATGTCTACTTCATATTCTCTCTTGCTCACGCTGTTTCTCTACTGATCTCTCTATTATGCACACACGAAAAGAATAACGAATTCTCACTCTTTTATTTGTGTAATGTCCTGCAAGTCCATGATTTTTTGCACTTGTTCCGGATTGACATCATTCCTGTAAATTAATAGAGAAAATACAAATAGAAACGGGTTGAAAAGTTGAGATTAAAAATCAGTAATAAAATCCCAACTTCTATTACAAATTCATTGAAAAATACCTACAACTACCCAGCGATGCCCGGGAGTCTTTTTTCGTTAATTTTTGCTTCACTCATTATCCCATTTCACTTTTTTTTTTACTTTTTCTTTTTACTAATCTCTTTTTAAAGGTTAAATTTAATTATTAAGGTATTCTTTTAATTAAAATCGAGAAAAGATTTTTTTTTTGTCTGGAAAGATGAAGCAAGTAAAATGGAAACAAAACCCGAAAACAGGCTCGTGGCTTGATAAATCGATCAATTCGAACCGGCTAAACACTCAGATTCGTTTGGCAGACTGTTCCGAGTCTGAATTAGTTGACATCGTTCAAAAAGACCACCTGGTTTGGAAATAATAAGTATAATAATGTACTTCACTGAAATTTATTTTTTTAAATTACTTAGTTTGGACGACTGGTACTATGAAACATATTTAAATACTCACATAAAAATAAAAACCAGCAAAGGGTATGATTCATATTTAAAATTGATTAATATAATAGTGTTCTATCTTGAAACCAAAATTTTATTTCTTCTGTATAAGTTTTCAAATGTGCAGAAAACTAAAAATTAAAAACTAAACTGACTTTATTGCATCATGGGAAATGCCAGACAGATTCAGCTAGTTTGACATAAAACAAACAAACCAAAACAAAATTTAATTGGGGCTTGCTTATTTTAAGATACATCACTGGTATTAAAAGCGAGAATTTTTTTTTGTCTAGAAAGATTGAGCGAGTAATACAGAAACAAAGCACAAAAAACGCTTGTGGCTCAATAAATCAATCAATTCAAAACTGCTTAACGCTCGGATTCCTTTTCGTAGACAGTTCCGAGTCTTAATCAATTTACCTCGGTCAAAAAGGCCACCTGATTCGGAAACTACAGCCAAAATATGATTCTAAAATATAAAAAATACAAACAATAGGTTTAGCTTAGTAGGCTTGCATGTTTACAATATCAGCAGACAGGCTTATAGAGAGAATGAGTGAAGAGTTATGCAAGGAATGCAGGCAAGGGAAAACTGGCTACGTGCTGTCGGTCTGATGTGTGAGCAAAGGGGAGGGGAGCATTTTTCTTTGTAATTAAATAGGTAGATAAGAAACTAAATGCATTCTCATGAATTTTTATGAAATTAAATTATTTTTATAGGATTTTATTGCATTTTTAATTTCAATAAATATTTCATTGATAGTAAATAAAAAATAATTCAATGTGTAATTTATGTTGACATGAGAAAAACACACACACACACACACACGTGAAGTTGTTTCATAATTTTATTAATATAGACAAATGATACATGTTCTTTATTGTATTTTTGTTTTTTTACTTTTGTTTGCCCCGAACCAAGGCATTCTGCCATTGAAGCATAAGGGCTACTGGGATAGGGATCAGATTTATAACTACCTGGGGGGGGGGGGGGAGTTGGGTAGCAAGATGTTTGTTCACATTATATTTGAATTTCTGCATATTGGTATGATCAGTGGAACAGGGATTAGGAAGGGAATTCCAAAGGCAAGCAGTCTGAGGAAAGAAACTATCAAAGTAGAAAACCTTCCGCCATCTCTACAGTGAAGGGGTAGGAAAAGGAAAGTAAATTTTCATATTTCAACGTAAGCGTCGGTAGTGTCAATAAATTTTATTAAATAGCCCGGGGTGAACAACCTTCGCTCCTAAACGAAATCTCCCAGTTCTCAACATGCTAATCAATCACTAACTTCTTCACTTCCACTTTTTGTCACTCGCGAACATTTCCCATGTTTATCACTTCTGAAGTTTTATCATTTTACTTCCAATTTCCGTTGTCAGAAAGGGCTTGTTTTCACAGTTATTAGAATACAACCAAAGTTCACAGATCGAGATCCACATTGTGATAAATTGGGGGTGCATGATTGGTCCAATGGATACCCCTACAACCTATGGAATCAGCTATGCAGGGGTCAGATTCTATCAGATCCATTGAGATCATTTATATTAGTGTTGGGACGATTAATCAGAAAAACTTTTGAACTTTTTGAGGTATCAGAATCAGTATCAAAATCGGGGAAATTTGAGCTTAATTTCCGATTCCAAAAAGAATTCTTTTATTTTTTTTATTTGTGTTGTTGTTTAAAACATGATTTTCCATTGTTGGTACTAAAGATAAAATAATAAATATTTATTGATTTTAAACTACCAGTAAAACTAAAATCTATCTATCATAACAATGAATTTGGTAAAAATGGTGCCGAAAGAAATGCCAGGGTAAAAATGGCACAGGTAAAATTGCACGAGTGGATAAACAGGAAAAATTGGCACAGGTGAAAAATATTGATGAACATCTCACAATGAATTTATCAAATCACTATTTTCAATCAATTATGAGAAAAAGATTAAAGAAAAAATAGAAAGATCTAATCGTGTAATGTACGCACCACCACCCTCCACACGTGTACTTATACTTTTGCAAAAATATATGCACACATTATAGAGATTTTACGGTAATCCGAAAAAAGTGTACTTATACTTTTGCAAAAATATATGCACACATTGCATAGGATTTTACAGTAATCCAAAAATTTAAAAAAAAACAATAACTCTATAATTAAATATTTAGAAATTTCAAAAGTATCGGAATCGGTAGTTGCATTGGAATCAGGAATTTAGAAGAGAACCGGTAATTGTATCAGAATCCAGGAAAATATTGAAATCGTCCCATCACTAATTTATACACTGATTCTGTTGGGAAATGTATGAACATTCAATTTTCCCCAATTAAGTATAAAATCAAATCAAATTTATTGACAAAAAAAGGACAGTTAAAAAAAGTGTACGTCTATATACCGTCTGAATATTTTGTCCAAGGCGACTTTAAACCTGGATATGATAAGACATTGTCATTACCTCTGGTGGGCTGTTCAACAGCCTACCAGAGGTAGTGACAAGCAAAACCATAGACAGAGAATGCTGCCTTTCTTCTAATGAGACAAAAACGCCTATGGTACATCTTTTGCTGAGTTCTGTGTGTTAAGTTATCTCCCATTGTATTAAGATAAAAATAGTTCTGTTCCTTTGGGACAAGTTCTTAGAGTGACTTCTCTTGCTTATTGTTGATTATTGACTGAGAAAACCAAGATGGCGGTTCGGACAAACAGATGTGTGTCTATTATTGAATTTATGTGATTTGTAAACTAACATTAGTAGCAAAAGCTGTCTTTCGTGTGATGAGAAACACATTTAAAACAAAGATGGCTTCTTTTACAAAACACCCACCTATTTTGCTAAATGAACAGTTATATGTGGAATGGAAACAAGATATAGGCATATGGTCTATATTTACAGACTTATCTAAAGAAAAAAACAGCCCAGTTGTATTTTTGTCACTACCATAAAATATAAAAGAATGTGTTCGACATTTGGCAATAACAGATAACGGTGGAGCAAATGGATTGAATATAATTATAGACAAATTGGACGAAATTTACTTACAGAATGAAAATACAATGGCATATATGTCATTTAAGGAGTTTTATTTCTACAAAAGGGCATCTGGAGTTAACATAAATTAATTTTTGATACAATATGAATTTCTGTATCAAAATTTACGGAAGTTTGGAATTACACTGCCAGAATAGGTCTAGGCCTTTTTTGTTCTGAATGCAGCAAATATATCAGAGGAAAATGAAAAATTATGAAAAAAATGAAAAACAATGTGTTCAAGTTTGACATATGCAATAATGAAAGATACATTGAAGAAAATTTTTTCTGATATTTCATCAACGGAATGTAAAACCGTTCCTGCTATCAAAGAAGAAGTTGAAACAGTAAATTACAATAGATACAGAAGTATCAAGGAACAACGACATTAAAGGGGGTATAAAATTCATCCTATGGACAGACAAGGTAAGATAATGCATCGTTTTAAATTTAATTAGACTAAGCATTTTGCTCGAGATTGTACAAGTTTCAATTCTAGAAACAATATCAACACTGTTGTAGATTCAGACCAGGTGAACTTTACTTTGTTTAATGTTGATTCATGTTATCGAACATTGATAAATTATTCTTATTCTAATGTAAAAATGTCCAATCTTGTGAAAGAGACATCGGGTATGGCAGTGTTGGACTCTGTTTGTTCAGGAACTTTTGCTGGAGAACATTAGTTTAACATATTCTTTGATACATTAAATGACCGAGATAAGCAGTTAGTGGTAGCTGTTAGGTTTAACAGAACATTTTGTCTTGGAGATGGAGTGGAGGTAAAAGCTATTAAAACAGTTACACTTTTTGTAACAACAGTGGGTATAAAAGGTGTCAGAGGTTATATTTAGGCTGACATTGTCAAAAATGATTTGCTTCTGTTATTAAGTCATAAATCAATGAAAACTGCAGATATATTAAATTGCAAATCATGACTTCTGGACATACAGTAGTCTTTTGCTAACTAATATGCTCCTGGAGCTTAAAAATGCACTAAGAATAGTGTTACATTGTGAGACTTAAAAGGATGCTCTCGAGTGGAAAAAAGGAGAAAGGCTGAGAAATTACATAGGCAATTTGCTCATGCATCTAAAAAGAAATTAATAGCTTTGTTTAGAGGCAGTAAGGAATTTCATAAGGAATTTCTGAATCCGATCAAAGATGTTTGCGATTCTTGTTAAATTTGCCCCTCCTCGACCAGTTGTAGGATTGGCTCTTGATAACAGGTTTAAAGACACTGTATGTTTGTATTTAAAGAAACATCGACATAACCTGTGCTGGATTCCGCACATAATCGATACATCCACTAGATACACTACTGCCAGATTGATTAAAACTAAGAAGAGCGAAGAAATTATTCGCAACATATTTTTAATGTGGATATCTGATTTTGAAGCTAATAAACGGCTTTTGAGTGACAATGGAGGCGAGTTTAATAATGATGGCTACCGACAGATGAACGAAAAGCTGAATATTGAAACATGCACGGCAACCGCAGAAAGTCCATTCAGCAACGGTACTGTGGAACGTCTAAATTTAATAATTTCTGAAGCAATGGAAAAAAACATGAGATGATAAAAAATATGAGCCAGAAATAGCTTTGGCTTGGGTCGATAGTGCCAAAAATGCACTTCAGAATCATTCTGGATATAGTCCAAATGAGCTAGTATCTAGGTCAAATATTAACACCCCCTCAGTTTTGAATGGTCGGTTACCTGCATTGGAAACTGCAACAACCAGTGACATGGTTAGAATAAATTTAAATGCCCTACATGCAGTAAGGAAAAGCTTCATAGAAACCGAATCAAGCGAAAGAATTCGGAGAGCCTTGAGATATAATATAAGGACTTATGCGGATGAAGGATTTGTGACAGGTGACCGTGTCTACTATAGAAGAAAAAACTACAAAGGACGGTGTGGTTCTGCTAAAGTTTTGGGGAAAGCGGATCAATGCGTATTGATCAGACATGGAGGAGCATTTTTTAGTATGCATCTATGTCACTTGATGAAGGTAGAATTGCGAAGTTCAAGGAATGAGGAAAATACAAATTTTTCAAATTAGATGAATGACGGGTTAGAGGAGGAAGATGAAGGACAATATAATAACAATTCTAATAGCAATAGAAGGGAAGTGAAAGATAACAGTATAAAACCAAGTAGAAACAAAGTTGTAGAATATAAATTGAAAGGGGAGTGATGAGTGGAAAAAAGGAATGGTTATGAGCACACAACTAAAGTCAACAGGAAAATATAACCATTGGCTAAATATGAACCAGAAACAGAGAATGAAAATCCTCTTTGTATCAATTGGGATCATGTTAATCAATGGAGAGAACTTCCTCAAGTAACAGATGGAGTAAGTTATCAGGAACATAAAGTTTTGCTTACTTCTGAACAAGAACAAGGAGAAGGTGTGATTGATGCAAAGAAAAGAGAATTGGAAAATATGAAATTTCATGAAGTATATGAATGTGTGCCTGACATGGGGCAAAAATGTATTTCAACAAGATGGATGATAACAGAAAAAATTGTGAATGACAAAAAGACAATGAAGGCTCGTCTTGTTGCACATGGTTATGAAGAAGATTCCCATAACTTAAAAGCAGATTCTTCAATGTGCAGTCGTGAGGCTATGCGTCTCGTATTGTTAATGACCTCGATTGTGGCAGGCAATTTAAAGAAAATTGTTTTCATAACATTTTATTTGTGTTTCTGTAAGGTAATATGCTAGAGAGAGCTTATTTCTTAGACCACCCCTGATGTGTGTCGAGAATCACAGGTGTGGAAGCTGAAAAGATATATTTATGGATTAAATGATGCACCTCGTTCATGGTACAAGCGAGTTAATCATGAGTAGACTCGCTTGAAGGGAATGGTCAGTCTATACGACAATGTACCGTTTCTTTGGCATGATGCCACTGGTGAATTTCATATTCTGTGGAAATGATCCATTTTAGAAAAATGTGAGACCAGAATTGAAAAAGATATTTAAAATTGGAAAGCATGAAAGTTGAACATTTAAATTTTGGGGATTGAATGTTAAACAAACAAAAATGGGATAATTATAGATCAAAATCTATATCTCCAATAGACTTTAGGAAGATCATCAGGAAGACAACAATGTTTAGTTATCTCCCTTTGTATTAAGATAAAAAAAGAGTTCTGTTCCTTTGGGACAAGTTCTACCTTACTTGTTTTTGTTGATTATTGACTGGAAAAACCAAGATGGCGGTTAGGACAAACGGATGTGTGTTTATCATTGGAGTTATATGATAAGTAAACTAACACTGTGGAGACCACGACTTGATGCTAAAGTGAAAAACTCCTCAAAAGGTGTATTTAAATTCTGGTTGACAATGTTTTATGCCAGAATAGCATTCCATTTCATTCTCTGCTGCTCAAAGGAGGGGTAACTATCAAAAGATCAGCAGTCATGATTCATCCAGTGCTACCTAGAACTGTTTGGTTGTCTGCAGGATGACCACGGCTTTTGGCAGCCTGTTCCATGGTGCAGTGACCCAAACAAAAAAAGACGCCTTCCGACAATTAAGCCGAAATCATCTCAGGTATAGCTTCTCTGAGTTTCCATGAAGCTCTCTCTGCGGAGCTGGTGTGAAAAAGAGGTCACAAGGCACATTATAGTTTCCACACATGATGAGGTCTTTAAGCAGCTGCTTATCCATCAGTGGGAACAGGTTAGCAACTTGTGTTCAATTAATTGTAAACACTGAATTGGTGACAATAGGCATTATATTTAACATATAATAATCACAAAAGTGTTAATCTAATATATAAAGAAAAGTCTGCTAGATTTAAAAAGTTGGACCTAAGTAGCATTTAAGCTGGCAAATCAAACTTTGTTTCTTACTAGCCAATTTTCATTTGTTATTGTTGTACCATGTTATTGGAAATATAATAAAGTACTTCACTTGAATTTATTTTAAAAATTACTTAATCTGACCCGGATGATTGATAATATGAAACATTTTAAAATGATCACCAAAAAATTAAAACCAACAAGGGGGATAACTCATAAGTAAAATCAAAGAATATAATAGTAGTTATCTACCTTACAACTAAAATTATATTTCTTTTTCTGTATATGTTTTAAAATGTGGAAATAAAAAATTAAAATGACTCTATTGCATCCCGGTCAATGGCAAATAAGTTACATCTAGTTTTACATAAAAACAAACAAAGCAAAATTTAATTGGGACTTCCTCATTTAAAGATACATCACTGGTAAAAATTTATGAAATTCCGAGCAGTTGTTTTTATGAGTTGCTAAGAGACATACAAACAGGTAAAACATAACCTTCTTTAAATAGGTAAAAATATACTTACCAAATAATGATCTTGGCTTTGTGTTTCCTTGGCTAAAAAAGAATGTTAAAAATCGGTTACAGAAGAAGCAAACAACAGACTCAAATTACGATAAGTCGGTCAGCACCTACAGGACATTTCAGAATGTGCACAGACCTATGAAATTCGAACATTTACGAACCAGCAGAGCGTTACCATTGTCGACCAAGGGAAGAGTCTATCAGGCATGTGTACACAATGTGATGATTTATACAAGTGAAAGTGGCCAGTGATGGTTGAGAACATGCGTTGCATGGAGAGAAATAGTATGATAATGATACAATGGATGTGTAATGTGAGTCTTAAAGACAGACTTAGTTCTGATGACCTCAGAGGAAAATTATATCTAGACAGTATAGGGAGATGTGTGTAGAACAGGACTCTTCGATGGTATGACCACATTGAAAGAATGGATGAGAATTCTTGAGTTAGTATATGTAGAACAGTTGAGGTAGCAGGTTCAGTTCACAGAGGAAAGCCAAGGAAAATATGGGAGAAAGTGATAAAATGGACTTGACAGATAGAGAGATGAGTTATGATCGTGCCAGATATAGGTTACTTTGAAAGTCAATTTCTTATGCATGCCAGCATGTAAAACAGACATTAAACTGATGAAGATGATGATGATGATGATTTGATGTCCCATTTATATGCTTGTGTAGTGACGCATGTGTTGGCATCCATTTTCCAACAAACAGCAGCCATATTTGATATGTTATATTATCGTGGATGGCACAAGGCCGAGATGTAAAAGGAAACAAGCCGCGCATGCGTGGTCCCCCTCTGTATGTGACTCGATGTGGCGAGTGTAAAATGCAATAAATTTGGGCAATTTGGGGCATTTTTTACCCCCTTTTACCCATTGGGGCGCGAACCAGAATTTTTCTATCGGGGGACTTATGTTTTGAGGCAAGTCCGTCCGTCCGTCCGTACGTCCGGATTTTTCTCCGCAACCATTCATTGAATTTCTCTGAAATTTTGCATGAAGTAAGTTTGGTCAGACTAGAAAGTGACATTCTCCGATTTTTGAAAAAAAATCTGGTTAGCCCCCCCCCCCCAAAGGTCCTGAAATGGCAAAAAATGACATTTTTTGCCCCATAACTTTTCATCCATCCATTCAATTTCTCTGAAACTTGGCCAAAATGTGGAGGCAATTGTTCCTAATAGAAAATAAGTATCACTGACCTTGGAAAAAATTTGGTTCGCGCCCCCAGGGGATCAAAAGCCCCCAAAATTGCAAAAAATGACCCTTTTCTCCCATAACGTTTGATCCATCCATTCAATTTTTTTAAAACTTGGCAATTGTTCTGGATATAAAATGAGCATCCTTGACTTCAGAAAAATTCTGGTTTGCGGCCCCAGGGGGTCAAAGGGGGGTAAAAAATGCCCCAAATTGCCCAAATTTATTGCAATTTACACTCGTCACATCGAGTCACATACAGAGGGGGACCACGCACGCACGCACAGCTTGTTATTCATGGTGTTTTGTAGGGAGGAAGGGAGGGAGAAAGGGAGAGGGAAATTGTTTTGTTTTGGATTTTTCAGAACATGATTGTGTTTTGCAAAGAGAAAAAGAATAAAACATCAATGTTTGGTGCACTTTGGGCCAGGAAGCCGATAGGTGCTGGACTGAGGTAAAATCTCTGGTTCCTCATTGTAAGACATTCACAAGCAAGAACTCGTCTTCCTACCACAACGAAGAAACACTTTCCTTTCTTCCTCAGTGTGTCTAGCTTTATAACCGGGGGTTGGTTCGAACAAAGGGTTAAACCCATGTGGGGTGCTCCGACCAAAGTTTGTGGGAGAGATGCCTTTATAGCGGCATGTCATTCCCACTGTTCGAAGTGGGCGGACAATGTGTGGATAAAATTAACAGAATTAAACAAACAAAGAGAAGGAAGAAAAATATTATTATTATTGATTTGAAATTATATTGGAAAGAAAGCGAAGGAATAATAAAGCTTACACACAAAAATATTATTTTGTAAAATCAACAATCAGAGTAAAACATTTATATTAAAAAAACAATTTATTTGACTAAGGTATTTTGTAGAGCTATCAGTTACAGAGAATGGTTTGAGTTCATTTTTAATGAGTGAAAAGTTCCGTTTGTACGAACGTGTACGAGTGAAATGTTCGGTTCGTTTAAGTTCGTGTTTGTATGTATGTGTATATGCGAGCGTGTTTGATGTATTTTTGTGGCAATTGTAATGTGTGTGTTCCCTTGAAAGAATAGTTTGTTATTCGTGGTAAGAATTAAAAGAGATTACCTACTTTTTAACTTTTGCCTCCCCCACCTCCTCGGTCGAGCGGGGGGAGGGGGAGTGTGGACAACAATCTCCTCAGTGCCTGCTGGCCGAAAATCGGAAGAGAAAAAAAGAATGTGTGTCACTTGTTGCGTTTCCCTTTACAGGATTTAAGTAACGTGTGATCGAGCTGGGGTCTCGGTTCCTGATTGGCCGGAATCTTCGGTCAACGTGTTTTTACGAGATAACCTCTTCTTCTATCTCAGAGATGAAGAAGGGTTGAACAAACAGAGAAAGAAAAGAAGTCGCAACAAATATCCATTAGCAGGTAATGATAGATAATATTATGAGACGATTGAAAATGATGAATGGAATAACAAATTTGAATACTTATGAGGACGCTCCATGGAAAGTATTTATTGACATTGGATTTGAAGTTGGTTTACCTATGTTGTAGTCTACAAAGAAGCAATCCGTGGTAATGCGTTCCACAGAAAAAAGTTATTAGAAAGAAACTCTGTTCATCGTAATTCAAGCAAAATTTCTATGAACAGAGCTTCTTCACAAGGGCTTCTCGTCTGTGGAACACATTGCTGCAGGACTGCTTCCCCGCAGATTACAACTTGGTCGTCTTCAGAGCCAGTGCCATCAGATTCCTTTATAGAACCGTCCTCACTGACAATCATTCTATCTCATTAACCCTTATCCACGATTGGCATCTGGCCTTGATAAATGGTGACCAGTTTTAAGCAGAAAAAAACAAACTAACTTGCTGGTATTTCTTGAGCAAAACATTTTGACGTCACTTGAATATTTCTTCTTTTTTTTTAATTATTCTAACGTTATTTCTTTGAAAAGTTATCAAATGAAAATTCACCTATTTATCTACGTCCCACAAAGTAGAATGTGACACAAGGTCGGAAGGTGGGAATTTTCACTCTAGAGGAAGAAAATTCAAGAATATATTTTTTATTTTTATTATTAATTTGAAATTACTTTTGAGACTTTTATCATGTAAATAAAAGCAATGTTATTTACAGCTAGCTGTACCTATCCAACATTTCCCGGGAGTTTTAACTTTCATTTTTGTAATGCCATTTGGACCTTTTTTCTAGCAAAAGAGATGGCAAGCCTGAGTAGGACCTTCAATTACATCCAATGGCGAGGCTCCAATTTGGGAACCTTACGAAGTCTGGAGTCACCCCTTACTCACAAGTTCACTATGATCCAGAGTGGTAATACCTGTAGATGAAATCGTTTACAGACTAATTCTTTTTTTTTTAATGTACACCCTACAAAATAAATGAATCTATAAATATTTGAAGATATTAAGACCTTGGAGCGTAAAAGACTTTTAAAATATGACTGGATTCAGCATTAAATAACCCAACAAGGGTTGATATGCCGTGAAACAAAACAATTAAACTAAATATATTGTAAGAGACTTGAACTTTGTAGTCATATTTCTTAATAAAAAAATAAAATAAGAAAAACTTTGAATTAGTTAAAAAAATGAAAACTTGCTTTCAAATTATTAAATAATGAAAACTTACTTTCTTAATAAAAAATAAAATAAGAAAAACTTACTTTGAATTAGTTAAAAAAATGAAAACTTGCTTTCAAATTATTAAATAATGAAAACTTACTTTCTTAATAAAAAATAAAATAAGAAAAACTTACTTTGAATTACTTAAAAAAATGAAAACTTGCTTTCAAATTATTAAATAATGAAAATTTACTTTCTTAATAAAAAATAAAATAAGAAAAACTTACTTTGAATTAGTTAAAAAAATGAAAACTTGCTTTCAAATTATTAAATAATGAAAACTTACTTTCTTAATAAAAAATAAAATAAGAAAAACTTACTTTGAATTAGTTAAAAAAATAAAAACTTGCTTTCAAATTATTAAATAATGAAAACTTACTTTCTTAATAAAAAATAAAATAAGAAAAACTTACTTTGAATTAGTTAAAAAAATAAAAACTTGCTTTCAAATTATTAAATAATGAAAACTTACTTTCTTAATAAAAAAATAAAATAAGAAAAACTTACTTTGAATTAGTTAAAAAAATGAAAACTTGCTTTCAAATTATTAAATAATGAAAACTTACTTTCTTAATAAAAAAATAAAATAAGAAAAACTTACTTTGAATTAGTTAAAAAAATGAAAACTTGCTTTCAAATTATTAAATAATGAAAACTTACTTTCTTAATAAAAAAATAAAATAAGAAAAACTTACTTTGAATTAGTTAAAAAAATGAAAACTTGCTTTCAAATTATTAAATAATGAAAACTTACTTTCTTAATAAAAATTAAAATAATGAAAACTTACTTTCTTAATAAAATATAAGATAATGAAAATTTACTTTAGATTAGTTAAATAATTAATTATTTTTTAAGTCTATTAAATAATGAAAACTTACTTTCTTAATAAAAAAAATAATGAAAGCTTACTTTCAAATTATTAAATATTGAAAACTTACTTTATTAATAAAAATAAAATAGTGTGTAGTATCAAGGGTAATTGATACCCTTCTCACCCCTTTTTTAATAATGGAATATGCTACATTCGTGCAGTATATTAAGAGTGGATATTTTATCCTATTTGTGACGGAAAGCAACACGTTCTTCTAGTCGGTTGGTACTTTTTTTGATTGCGAATATTGCTGAAAGTTGTTATTGTTATTCCTACCCGTTATTATTGTTATTGTTGTTGTTGTTATTCAGTCTCTCTTTTTTAGAGTCGAATTATTTTTGACGTTCAACTTTTTGTTTTCTCTGCTGCTTTTGTTTGTGCCAAGGAAAAATAAGACTAAGGAAATGGGGTCTCTACCTTCTCTCCAACCTGGGGTGCTGGGCTGGGCAGTTAACATCAATCTCGAAGAATACCGAGCAAAAATGGAAAATTTTAAAAGTAAAATAACTGACACCGGACTCATTATTGACCTGCCAAAATTAGAAATTCAAAGAAAGACACTCACCATTGTTCGTCGTAAACAGGTGGACAAAAGAGGCAATAAATCATTACAAAGTTGCTAGCTTCGGTGAGCCATAGGTCAGTTAAAATAATTAAAACTTGTGGATACAACAACTGATCCGCACTTTTTGCATCGGATACTGAATGTATGATTCTAGACAAAAAGGAAATAATTACTCAAGATTACATACTTCGAATAGAGCACAGCGAAGAACCACAATCACGGTATTTCATGTTCACTTCTATATTGAAGGTGAACACATCGGCGCATTCTTGACCAGGTATGGAGAACTGATGTTGGTGTCTTGCGATCAATACCTTTCGATTTGGAATTATGACATCATATTGACTGTAAGGCAATCACTGAGATACCTTACTATCTCGAGGTAGGAAACGAAATGCTGTCAGTTATTGTCACAGGTAGAAGACCTGCCTGCTGGACTTGCAATGGCATAGGGCACTTTACGTTTGACTGCCCTGAAAGGAAAAAAATAATAAACAACCCCCAAAACAAGGTTGGAGAACATCTCGGCCCTAAAATTGGATATTTACTACCAGAGTCCCCCCGCAAAATCACCAGAAAAGGAAGCTACTGAGAAGGAATTCCCAGAACTCATTAAATCAGATGAAGAGAGGGAGAGATGGATGCTAGTCCAAGGGGAAAAAACACCCGGAAAACTCGCCCTGGAACAAATGAGAAAAGCAGAGGAAGAAATTAAAATGTCCAAAGATCCAGGGCGAAAATCATAATTTTGAAGCTGTACAACTCAGCAAAAAACTAAGAGAAAAGACAACCTCTCCCTCCAAAACACAGCACAGCAAAGTGGCTCCTGAGTCCAACCCCAAACATACGCCCACAAAATCGCCTGTTTCCCCACCTACAAAATCCAACTCACACCACAAGATGTCACTTCCAGTCACCGTTCCTATCAACGAAAGGAAGTACAAACTAATTCCATTAAGCCCGACTCCTAAAAAAGCCAAAACTGACTCCCCAAGACCTTCCCTGTTCGTCTCCCCTTAACAGACCCCAAAATACACACCGGCTGCTTCCCCTAAAAAAACACCAGTGCTTCGTCCCCCTTCCCCGTTTCTCAACCATGTTCTAAGGCCTACCCCCCCCCCCCACTCCCCAATGAAAACTGATTTGAATATCCCTCTCCACCGCCCCAAATGTGTGAAAATGTAACTCCCCCCCCCCCCCCGTCAAAGGAAAGGGGAGGAAAAAATAACTCTTCTACCCTGGTGAAAATATATATAGAATATCTGCAGAGACAATCATCAGGGCGAAGGGACACCACTTTACTGACCTAAAAAAAATGCTCGCCTTTACAGAGGTGGAGGGCAAATCCATTGAAGACCCCTATAACTTTCGCAATGCCTCCTGAGTACTGATGGCGGATGCTTGAAGAGGCCAACATCACTTTCGACATCTACCCAAAATTAGCCAATCATAAGGGCCCAAATTTAAGAAATTTAAGAACTTCATATCATGGGAGGGTCCCCATACTTTTAAACCCTCCTTGTATAGGGCAGCAAAATTAATCTTCCCCCTTGATGTTGGCGGCTTGTCCCAAGATGGCCTCATCAACACTGCGATGGGCACTCATTCTTTGGGAAGGGTCGTCAGCACCTTGACCCAATTAATGTTCGTTGGAGAAACTCAACCTTAAGATACCACAATGGCACTCTTTCTAGCAAGCTTGAATGTCTGAGGTTTGAGGGTCGATTCTCGAAAATTGTGAGTATGGCAGGACCTTCAAAGCCTTGGAGTGGATGTATGCTGTATTAAGAAACTTGCTTAATTCAAGATGATTATTTAAGTGCGTTGTCTAGGGATTTTCATGTCTATTCAGTGTACTTCAATTCTAACTCTCACAGCTAGTACTAATATATCAGGGGGCTATAATTGGGAATAAGTTGTGGGTGAAATTTAAGAAAATCATTCGGTCCTTTTCTGCTGACTTTAGCTGATGACTCAACCTAGAAGCTAGGGCAGCAAAAGCGACACTAGAATCTAGAGTAGATCGGGTGGTGGTGGGGGATAGTACTAATGTTACTATAATTAAAGCGAAGCTCGCCTCTTTGACTATCAAGGAAAACGAAACTTCTGTAATTAGGGCTAGTTAAAAGATAATTCCTCAAGAGGCGACAAATATGGCTGCTGAATTGCATGCAGAGGAGCGTTGACGCGCTACCGATCGACATATTGCAGGTGTCACATTGCCGGCAGACGTACCGTGACCACAAACGAAGGTATTTTGGAGTTGTTTCATTCTCACTTCCAGGATCTTTTCACCAGGGAGTCTGGTCTGTCTTTAGCACATTTTGACCCCTATTTAGCTGACTTTTCTCGTCTCAGGGCGACTGAAGCAGCTAGGTGCGAAAGTTACATAACAGAGGATGAAGTCATGGAAGTCCTAAAGGGAGTCGGCCTGAATAGATCTCATGGGATCGATGGTTTGCCCTACGAGCTGTATTTGAGGTTGTCGCACATTTTTGTACCCTTGGTGACAGTTTTATTTAACGCTTGGTTTAGGAATTGGTCAATACCTGAGTACTTTACCAAGAGGATTGTGAAATTGTTACGCAAGAGAAAAGGTGGTGGGGATGGGTTAAATAACTTTCAGCCCTTAACTATGCTTAACACAGAGTTAAAGATTTTGGCCAAGATTTTAGCAAATCGCATGTAGGGTGTTTTGGCTGGTCTGATTAGCCACGAACAGACTTGTTCTGTGAAGAGTAAGACCATTCAAGATAATTTGCATGCTATATGCTTAATCATTGAGAAAGTTGACAGAAGCCACGCTGATCAATTTAGATCAGTCCAAAGCATTCGATAGGGTAGACCATCGATACTTGGAGGCTGTTTTGTCATCGGCCGGTTTTAGGCCGGAGTTTCATTCCTGGATTCGCCTCCTTTATGCAAACCCGGTGCGCTGGTGGAAGTGAATGGTATGAGGTTAATAGATCCCCTAATGTCCGTCGAAAGATCTGTTATCTACATCTTTCTAAGGGCGGTCTGGGTATGCCAACATACGCTTCGGCTATACTACCTGAATCAAATGTGCACATTAATTGAGGGAAACAGTGGTTTCTGGAAGGAAGACACTAAGAAAGCCTTTCTGGCTTTGAAAAGTGTGCACTTGGATGAGGGGGAGGTGCACAGGTTGCCCCGAGGCGAGTGCTCCTTTTATCGCAAGTGTTGACGGGCCTTGAAGTTCCTCTTACGGGTGAAGGAAAGCCTCTCTGATACCCAGTTGTTGTTTCGAAAGGCATTGTATCGGGTTATAGTGAGGGGTTCTGTTCGAGATGAGAAGATTGAGGGGTTCGGTTTGTCGAGAGGGGAGCTATGCTCAATCTGGCCTTCGGTGCATGGGTTAAAGTGCTTTGATAATGACGAGGCATCTCTGACCTGACTGATCATTAGAAATGCTCTCTGAGTCGGCAAAAGGCTTCATGCAGCTGACATTAGGAATTTGCCTATTTGTTTTCATTGCGGTGACGAAGACGAGACTGTTAGTCATGCCTTTGTTTATTGCCGCATCGTTGTGCCACTGATTAAGTTAGTTGAAGATCTCATGGTCCGCATACTGAATGTAACGTCCTTCGAAGTGGAACCTATTAATGTATGTAGCAATTGGGCTCTGACAAGTAATAGACAAAGACGTTTTGTGTTCTATCGCTTACTAGCATTGTTAAGTGTGATATGGCAGACACGTATGAAAGTTGTCTACGAAGGTGAGACCTTCGCTGCACTCGACCTTATTTGAATTTTCAAATATTGTCTGAAGATTCGCATTAAGACCGAGAAGGCGAAACTCCCTTCAGCAGATGTTGGTGAAATTGGGTGACAATTGCGCAATTGTGTCGAGTGAGACTTGAGTGGTATTTGGACCTGCCTTAGACAAAGGATTTTGGGTTGCTCCAACGAACGTTGATCATGTCCTGTTTAAGGCTAGAGTAGGAGACCTGTTTTGATTATTATTTAGTTCATAACTTAGCTAGTGCATAGATGATTTCATTAAGCCCTCGCTTTATTTTCGTCCTTGCCCTCCACCCACCTTTCCTTGAGCTTCAGGCCTTTGGAACCCCTTCCCTGTTCTCTATTTCACCAACTGTACCGACATGCAGAAATTAAAAACTGAAGTGAACAAGCTTCTCGCTGCAAGGCTTCCAATTTAGGATGACCCTTTCAACTTTCACCCTAATTCTCAGTAGCCCCTTATGTCTATAGTGGGGTGAACGAAGTTAAATTTGTTTTTTTAAATCACCTAAATCATTCATAGTTAAATTAGTTTTGGCATTACTCTAAAAAACATAAACCATTTTTTTTTTTAGCAAACGCTCTTCAAATGAAAGATGACGAACTGGGAGACCATCACCACTGCTGCCACCATGATCAGATGAGGGCCTTATCTGGTAGAGGCATGCGGCCAAATTAATTGGTGACTGACTGTGATATAACCATAGGCCTTTAAGTGACAGGGCGCTAGTCTGTCATCAGTTATCCCCTAGCAAGGCTGATATCCATTTACATACTTTGATGAAGTGTTTGATTACGGCACCTAGAATTCCAAAAATGGTCACTAATCTAAATACTATCTAGGCTAATGTTGCTTACCTTTTGGTGATAAAATCCAGCATCCACATACTCTACTAACAGTGTACACAACACTAATATCAATAAATCTTATTGTGAACGTGACATGAGCATTACCGTCAGCAGCGATTTGCATTGGATAAAACGCATCTCTAAAATTATCAAGACAAAGTAGTATAAAACAAATACCATTAAAAACAATAAGTTTTAACAAGTTTCATCGTACACGTGAAACGCTGAAATGAAAACTCAATCGATAAAGTAATCGTTATCTTTATAAACAAGTCGAGAACGAAACTAAGAGCACATAACTCAAGTTCATAATTGTCTAGTTAAGGACAGGGAACCTTTTTTTTTAAAGATAAATACAAATAAAAAGAAACATTTTACAATTTAAAAACAAAAACGTTCCCTTGTCTTTTAACTAGAAAATTATGAACTTGAGTCATCGTTTTTACTAAACCTATTTTTGAACTTGTTTATCAAGATGGCGACTATAATTTCTGTGTGAATTTTTATTTCAGTGTTTCACGTAAACAATAAAACTTTTTATAACTTACTGTTTTGTAATGTGTTTTGTTTTGGGTACTGTTGCCGAATAGGCATCTAGAGATTTGCATTTCCGACTGCGAACGAAGAAAGCCGAATCCAAATTAATAAAGCCCTTCCCCCCTGTTAAGAATGGCTTTCTAAATTTGCTGGGGATCATAAAACAACTATAAATACTAGTTAAACACAAGTTTCTTTCATTACATTTCTTGATGAAATTACAGTTTAGCAGATACTTTAAATAAAACAAACTGAAATGGGTTGAATAAATCCTATACCAAAAAGCACGTAAATTAATCAAGTAGTTTTTATTTTATATAAAAAAAAATTAAATTTTAGCCATGTATGAAGAGGACAGCCATTTTGAAAGTTTCCAAAGGGGATTGAAAGTTTTAAAAGGGAGGTAAAAAAATGGGAAAAGTTAAATGTATTTCATTTTGTCTTATATAGTACGTCTGTGTCATCTTTCAGAAATTGTGCTTTTCATTTAAAAAAAAAAATGGGAAAAGTTAAATGTATCTCTCGACGTCACGTGATCAAATGGAGCGATTTTTTAAGTTACGGTTATCCCCCTTTTAAAACTTTCAATCCCCCTTTGGAAACTTTCAAAATGGCTGTCCTCTTCGTACATGGCTAAAATTTAATTTTCTTTTATAAAAAAATAAACTACTAGATTAATTTTTGGTATAGGATTTATTCAACTAGTGACAGGTACGTACATCAAACAGATATTCCTCAGTTTGTGTTATTTAAAGTATCCGCTAAACTGTAAAAGCACCCATTTCTTCTTGCCCCCCCCCCCCCACAACCAAAAACTAGAAAAGCAATAATCACTTAACGTACATACAGTTCGTTAACGTTCGCCAGTCTCGGAAGTGCTCGGTGAAACTCGCCGTTGATGACGTCAGTACTGATATTTTCTTGGATGTCCATGAAGTAACTGTACCGAAAAACTCTGTCAATGAATGAATAATATATTTTTTAACGGTCGAAGAAAATGTAATATTTACCAGTGGTATTGGCATATTCTCTTCCCTCTTACCATTATCCATAAACATATTTTCTGACATCTCGTGGCAGATTAATTCGCCAAAATCAAGAATTGAAAAAAGTTCGACATCAATGTTGTTAGCAACCGATGTTTTAAATTGGTGTTCACGGGAGGTAACTTTGTATGCTAAAAAAAAGAAGTTAGAGTGACTTGCCCTTGTCTCTCACATTTCTCTTAACTAGCTATACCGATCCGGCGTTGCCCGGAAGTCTTTTCACTTTTATTTTTGCTTCATTTTTTCCTTTTTCTTTTTTTATATAGGATTTTGAAAGTTAAATTCAATTAGGCAGATGTGAAGTACATAGAGGACCGCTGACTTCCGGTGGAAAAAGCTTGAAGAAACTGTGTACGGATGCCTGAAAGTGATACAACAATTTAAAAAAATTTTTTATTCATATTAATTTCAGACTTTTCTTTTTTTCATATTAATTTCAGACTTTTCTGTCATCATATTCTAATAATTAACATAATACAGACTATTTGAAAAATAATTTATTTGATTGTTTTCAAAACTTAAAAAAAAATTTCATTGAAGAAAATAAACAAAATAGAATAATTTTTTTTTTTTTCAAGAAATAATGGGTGCTTATTTAGAACAGGGTCCCTGTAGAAAATTATTTTCATGTAAAATCAGTATTTTGTACTTACTCAGTCAGTTTTTCACTCACGGTACGAAAAAGAATGTTAAAATATCAAGTAGAACTTTAATTAGAACGATTTTCCATTTCCATAAGGGCGATATACAACGTCTATTCGCCGACATTTTGGGTGAGGCCGAATTGATGGAATAGCTAACTAAGGGCAGGTAAGTGTCGCGAAATTGCGGAACGGTACCCAGTTACCATGTAAATAATAAAAAAAACAAGAAAGCAGTAAATGTACATTTTATTAATCTATAAAATTATATCGTGGAAAGTACCCCGGTGAAGAAATCAAAAATAATTATTTAATTTTCATTTTTTTAGTTATTGCCCTTGGCTATTCCATCGATCGCTCACACCCAAAATGTCAGCTCACACCCAAAATGTCAGCGAATAGACGTTGTACATCGAAATGGAAAAATCGTTCTAATTAAAGTTCTACTTGATATTTTAAAATTCTTTTTCATACCGTGAGTGAGAAACTATGACTGAGTAAGTACAAAATACTGATTTTACATGAAAATAATTTTCTACAGGGACCCTGTTCTAAATAAGCACCAAATAATGTTTTTTAGCAACGGAGTGTTTTTTTTTATTTAATGTTTTTTTTTAAAATATTTAGTGAAAATAATATTTTTGGGGAGGGTTAGGGTTTAGGGTTAGGGCATTTCCATTTCTAAGAAAAAAGTTTGATTCCGGAAGTTACTCCATTTCCAAGAAAAAAGGTTTTCACTATTATTAAAAAAATGTTTTGAAAACAATCAAATAAAAACAAATAAATTATTTTTCAAATAGTCTGCATTATGTTAATTATTAGATTATGATGAAAGAAAAGTCTGAAATTAATATGACAAAAAGGAAAGTCTGAAATTAATATGAATAAAAAAAATTGTTGTATCACTTTCAGGCATCCGTACACACTTTCTTCAAGCTTTTTCACCGGAAGCCAGCGGTCCTCCATGTCCTTCGCATCTGCCTTTAATTATTACAATATTGTTTAATCATTAGATTATTAATTGCACCGAACTGTAATAAAACTAATAACTACCTTGGTAAAATAGTACGAACCCACTTCATCATGGCCACCGGATCTGAAACCGGAAATTGCGAACTGGTGTTAATAAAAAAAAAATACAATTAGTCCGGGGAGGAGGGATAAATAATAATTTTTCACCTATTTGTTTAATTATTAACAAATAATAAAATACATTTGCTTTTTATAATTGCCTTTTTTTTTTAATTTTGAAAATATTTTTTAACGAATAATTAAATCAAACTTTTTTTTATAATTGGAATGTTTTTTATATTGTAAAATGTTTTTAAATAGTTTAATTATTAACCAAATACAATTAGGTTCTTCTGAATTTTAGGAATACATCGAATTTATTTGTTTTCATTTAAGAAGAACTCCAGTAGCGTCAGCGGTAGACAATCGTCTATTGATAGAATTTCGCGGGAATTATTAATTTAGAAATAACGCAAATTTAAGCATTCAAATTAATTAATAGAACATTTATTGAAGTGTGAATTTTTTATTTCAAAATTCAATTAAAACAGTCATGTTTTTGTTTTTTTTCAAATTGTTTTTTTTTGGGGGGGGGGGATTACACGAACAGTTTTTAAGGAATTCAAATTTGTGAAAACCAACAGTATATTTGAAAGTGTTTTTTTTTGTTTCAAAACGAACAGTTTACTGATAATATAGTAAAAATTTGGGCATTTTTGCATTTTAGTCTGTTTGTGTTACCCAAAAAAAAACAAATTGAAAAAACAACATGACTGTTTTAATTTAATTTTGAAAAAAAAATTCACAATTCAATAAATGTTCTATTAATTAATTTGAATTTGCGTTATTTCTTAATTAATAATTTTCGAGAAATTCTATCAATCAACGATTGTCTGCTGCTAACGTTACTGAAGCTCTTCTGAAATGAAAATAAATAAATTTGTTTTGTCCCTAAAATGCAGAAATGCCAATAAAAACTCCCCAAAAGCTATGCAGGTTAAAATATATTTTTTTTTATTACCACTGGTTAGCAATTTTTGATTTCAGATACGATGGCCAAGATGTAGTGAATACTTTCTATTTTACCACTAACTTTGTTACCACTATAATCACGTTGGCACACCGGTTCTCGTTGGGTCACCAAAGTCAAGTGATGTTAAAACCTGGTCAGTATTAAATGGATGCACATTTGGGAATACCAGGCACTGTATGCAGGAGAATAGTACTTGCAAAACTAACGTTGTCAAAATCGAATTGCACCTGACAACTACAAAATAGAGGTTATCTTCTACATAATGTTATAAAAAACATAAGATATGCACAACGTAAATGTATGAAAACCTTATTGGATGTAAATGGCTTCCAAACATTTCAATCTTTTAATTCATGGGGATTCGCTAAGAATTTTAAAGCTAGTTTGAAATGACTCTCTATTTGACAGTTTAAATGCTTCTAAATTCCTTTCAAATTTCAAAAGCTCATAGAGTAATTCGCCCTTTTTTCAACTATTAATAAAAACTAAACTAGCTAAATTGTTTACGAATAAACCAAAATGCATTATGGTGGATTTAATTTCGTACTCTATTTTTTAAATAAGTTTCGTATTATTGTAGATTAACACTTTCAGCTAAATCACACTCCTCTCCAAAGAAATGAGATTCTACTACTTGGGGCAATTACATTTAAAACCTGGTGGAAAGAAAAAAATATTTTAGCATTTACAGTGAGAAGATCAGTTTTGCATATAAGTTCAGGGCCACACTAGTTTTTTTAGGGCAGTGAACCAATTTTTTTTTTGAGGGGGGGGGGGCACTAGAAAATACATTCTGTGCATTTTTTTAAATAGGTGTGGATGGCTTTTACTTGTTTGGGCTACTAGGTGTAGTTTTATGAGGGAGGGTTTGTTTTTAGAGGGGGGTTGCACCACAAATTGACCATTAGATTAACACTTTGCTAAACAACACACCAAGGACTTAGGGTTAGTGGTAGGGTGACAGTTTTTTTTAGAATGCTGTGGCTTTGCCACTCGAACTTAGGGTTTTTGGAGAGGGCTTTGCAATTTGGACTTAGGGTTAGTGGTAGGGTTAGTGTTTTTTTTAGGAGAGTGCTTTGCCACTCGGACTTAAGGTTAGGGTTTTTTGTTTGTTTGTTTTCTCTTTAAATATCTTATTTTCTAGTTTCTTTTTGATACAATTAGATTTTGTCAATAACTAATTTTTGAAATAATGAACATTTTTTTTAATAACTTTTTAGCATGGCGTCTGTGTGAATTTTGTTTTATAGATTGAAGTCACTTCGGTAAATTTACAAAATATTGGATGCTTTTTTACAATCTCACCACAATGAAAAAAAGCATCTTCTTCTTATTTTTTTAAAGAAGCCAATTTTTGGAGTCCATTTAACCGACTAATTTGGCTTAATGGTTAGAGTGTTCGTTAATGCATCAGGAGACCGAAATTCAATCCTTGTTTGAGTTATACCAAAGACTGAAAAAAATGGTACCTGATGCTCCTTTACTAAAGGTCAGCATTATAAGATAGGGATAAAGAGTAAGTGGAGCAATCCAGGGAAAGGAGTGGAGCTCTCTCTTACATCTCAGTGTAGTAGCCAATGAAAAGATAGCTTTCGGATCGACTATGATCGACTACTTTACTTTTATTTCAATCGTATTAAACTTTGATAATTTCCTGATATGCAGTCGCTTATTATTTACAGTGAAAAGGGTTTGGGTAGGGTTTCATTGCTCTAAGAAAAGTTCTTCTTTGTTTTGTTTTTTACTTAAAAACGATGTTTAAGTAAATAAATAGATAACCATAATTAACATTAGTAAATTACAACAAATGAGGAAAAACCAAGCTTGCCTATAAAGGAAGTCAAATAAATAAATCCAGAGGGAGATAACTCCAAGTTGTAACATGTTTTTGTTATAAATGTGATACATTGACATCAATGTAATCTATGTATAAATCAGCCACGAATGCTAATAATGTGTAAGGTTGGAAACACTCCCGCTCCTCTCACACCAAGCGTCTCCTATCCTATGTGTTTTAATCAGGGCCTGCGAATCACACATTAGATTCGCTGTTAGTGAAAACGACTTTTATTTATTTATTTTTTTTTTGTAATTATATTTTTCTTTCTCCTGATTTCCTCGTGTCCGTACTGCTTATCGCAACAAAATGTTACCACGGTCTTGCTCTGCCAAATGATATCCTTCCGAACAGTCTTTCATCCAGCGCACAGACCAACGTAGTCACCAACTCAAATCACCAACTCATAGTCGCCCACTTCCTTCAAAACATTCCCCTTTTATTGCCAGTGACATTGCACTCATGCAAATGAGCAGTGAGCTCTTCTGCCAGAGAGATCAGGAAGTAATGGGAGGTCTTTGCTATAACTAGCCATTTCACTCAGGTTCTGTTTCTTTATGAATCCATTCCTGTCTGAGGTAAGTCATACTTTGCTAACCACATTTTTCTTCATTAAAATTATGAAAGGGAGACAAGCAAGTAATGATGGGAGTGAAAAGAACGGGACACATTAGAATCACAATTTATAAACATAAAAAAATAAGACAATTGCAAGAAACAACAAAGGCGATATTATGCAAACATAACAAGTGTTTATTATTTCAAAATGATCAACGAAAAGTTCTGCTCCGCTCTCGAGGAGTTTTTGATACTCAAAAAAATGAGCAAATACTAAAGTTCAAATTTGGACGAATTAAAATATTTTCCATAAGGCACGTACCTTTTATAGTGTTTTTTGTGTGATAGTTGACACGCTGTGGGGAAGATATTATCACAGAATTTTTTTTCTGATGTCCGTCTTTATCAGATTGTTTTTAGTGTGGAGTTGTCGGCTACATGAAGGATATTATCACAAAATTTTATATCCTGATGTCCATCCTCCGCAGATAGTTTTTTTAGTGTGGCGAGCTATAGGTAATCTTGTATCGAGAAAGGAAACTGTTGACTTTGTCTATGTAGTCAACTTTGTCGGACTAGGCTTTTCCTTGTGATGTCCGATAGACAGCGGTAGGATCGTCACTGTATTTTCCTTAGCCGATAAATTTTGAATCCTCTTTGTTTTCTTGGGGGTTTTATGTGTGTGGGGATATATTGGTTCGATTTGACTGCTGTGTGAGCACCAAATCTTGGCACGTCCTCTCTCGTCCGCTCCTGAAATCTGTCTCCCATGTTTTCACTTGCTGGGCTTTTCCCGCTATTTTCGTTCGCCTAGCAACAGACTTTCCTCCAATTTGATTGGTTGCCCTAATCCCCCCCCCCCCCGCAAACTGTGTGGGCTGATCTCCCGGCTCTTGGCCTCTAGTTCTCTAGCCTACATCCGGTAATGTGTATTCGCTTCTTGCCGAATTGCACCTTACTGTTTTTTTGTAGGGGAACATGTGCCAGCAAGTCGTCTATTCTTCCTTTCATGCTTTATGGGAAAAATATGTGGATATAACATTTTCTTGCCTTGGATTACCTACAGGTTATTACAAATTGCCAACTCTGCTAAAAAGGGTAATATTTTCTTTCAAAAAAGAAAACGATAAAACTTAAAATTATTTCCCTTTTTGATTTATTTGTAACGTAATCACTGAATTAATCCGAGTGTTTTGTCTGATTAATCAAAAGTTTCTGGTTTGAAGGAAGAAAACGCAACTTTCCATTCCGTTTCCTGTCGGCACAAGAGTTGCTTCCCTTAGTATTAAAAAAAACATCACAATGTGTTATGTTACAAAAATGAATGCTTTTATTTTTTCGTTCAAATCATTCACAAATGAACAAACAGAAACTTTGCACGTCTATCCATCTCTGATGAGTTTGCCTGTCGAACAGACTCCTTCTCTCCCATGGCACTAAAAGTCAACCTGTTAAGTAAAATTTGTTTATATCATTTGACGTCAGTTCTGTCGTGAATGTTTGCGACCTGATTTCCAATCACTGCTTTTCGAACAATAGCATTCTCTTAATGATTTTACTTTCAGCCTACTGACGTCATGGGCAAATGAATATTTCCGATTTGTCATTTCTTTCCAAAATAATTTTTTGTTCTCTTGTCGTTTTATTTTAACCTTAAATCACTTTGCCTACGCTCGAGGTTCAAATCCGCACTTTGTTTCTAATAAACTTACATATTTATATTGGCTATCTTTCTTTTCCAGACCAGCTTGTCTTTTCAGATGGTGTATTTTTGAATAATTTCTCCTGAAAGAAAAAGAAGAAAAACGATGTATTTTGTGGATTTTGTCTAGGCCTTTTAATTTCAAAGTTTGGGAAAATTTGCGGTCATGCGAGAGCAATCACCGTGATAGTAAAAGTTTCTCTGTGAAAAGAAGATTTATTTCCCGGACGAAGAAAACAAAAGAACTTTCTGAGAAAAAAGAGAGCAAACTTTGCCTCTAAAAAAAGAGGTATGCCTAAAAACTCTTTTGTCTTTACTAATATTTACAAAACAAAGTAGACATTCTTTTTATTTTATAGTATTTTTTTACATGTCTTAGATTAAACAGCTTCAATCTAGTAATTTATATTTAAGGAAGTTACTATTTACTCTTTGTTATCACTCTTGCCTCAAAGAGATTTTGAGAAAAGTTATGGCCCTTGTATTTTCAAATCAGACGACAATTGGGATTGAATGTGTTGCATAGCAACTTTCAATTAATATATCCTAATTATAAAGTAATTCTTTAGTTGTAAATATATAATAAATATTATTTGTTGATCTATACAGAAGAGTTTTTATTCACTTCATTCTTTATATTTGTCTCATATTTTACAAATTTTTCAACATCCTAATTATTTATGGATAAATATACAAGTTGGATAACATTAATCTTTTATATTTTTATTGAATGAATAAACTGTCTTGAATTTTAATTTTATTTCATTTTTCTCCCAGACATATTTGTTTTTCACTGAATATCTCTAATCATTAACGTTATTTACATTGTGATCTGCAAGTCGGATTTTGTTAACCACAGAAAATTACTCTGCATATTTCGTGTTCATTTACATATGCTTTAAATTTAACAAATTAAATTTTTCATTTGTAAGGGCTTTAGTAAAATTTAAACTTGGATTCCTCTTAAAATCTTATATTCGAAATATTGTACTTAAATTTATTGTAATTAGATTTAAAACAAATCAAGTAAAATGTTTTTACTGTTTGTAGATATACAGCCCGAATGCAGACCCACTGACATCATTGTAAAAACCCATAATGCAAAATTAATACCACTATTAGATTCCTTGTAAAACTTTACTTGAGAAAAAGTTGTGTTTAATCTTTGGGCAATAGTGCAGAATAGTCTTCAGAAAAAAGGTGTGAAAAAATAACCCAAGTCAACAAATAACTGTTACCAAAGACAATAAAATTTATTCTTCTACATACCTGCCTAATTGTTTTGTTCTTTAAAGTCTATGCGAGCGTTTTTTTTTTCAATTAAAAAGTTCAGTTAAATATATTACATTACACTCAAAATCAAAGATGGCAGACAGACGTTCGCCGACCATTTCTGAAGTCTGATTACTTTTTCTTTTCTGTTTATTTATCTTTTCAATTAGATAGAAAAGTAAATTTTATCACGTCTGGAGCAGTTAGTTGTTGTATGTTTGTTTTTTCATCCCAAAAGACGAAAAACCCATCAAACAAGCTTTGGGGATGTTCGCCATGTAGCCAATCGATGTTGAAAATGTAACTCTAACACAATCTGATTTGAATTAAATATTAAAATTCAATGAAAAAACTCTTTAAAACACAAAATAACGATCAAGATAGGTAGAAAAATAACTTCTAATGCCTTTGGTAACAGTTGGTATTTGTTTTTTTACCCATCTATTTTCTGTTCACTATTTTGCATCATTGACCATCTTTGTGTTCAATTGCATACCCGGACAAAGAGACATCTGAACAGATGGACCATGATTAAAGCATAAATACTATAGACACAAATAAAATTGTGCTCAACATATTTTATTCCAGAGCAACGTCGGGTAAGTTTATTATATCCTTTCTTTTCTGTCTTTGTCCTTTTCGTTTCTTTCTTTCTTTTCTTTTTCTGCCAAGATCGATCGATCATTTGGTTGAATAATCCTTCAGACAAACTTGACCTAAACTCAAATAACATAAAAAGTGATATTTGCTGTTTATGGATGTCCGGCACAAACATAAACCCCACTTTAAGGTTTTAATTCAGGTCTGTTACTGCTGGTGACTGCGTGTTTGTCTGTACTGTGAGTTTTTTGTCACATTTTTGTAAGTTGGCTTCCTCTTTTTAAACGTAACATTTACTTGCACCTCGTGGTCATAATTTGTCCCTATCCTTTTGACGCCATCTTGGTTTTTTGGGTTTTGTGCATGAATGGTTCAGACAAAAATAGTTACCTCAACAATGATTCTGACGACGAAGTAAAGAGTCATATTGTTTATATGTGTACACAAGAAATGTATTGGAATTACTGGTAGGTTGAGATATGATCACGAGTTTATGTACAAGAAGTGTAAGACAATAGATGTGGATGAGAATGTATATTTGGATGGTGAAACTATTTAGAAGTGTTGTTACCTTGGTGATAACATTAGAATACAAGGAATAAACAAGTACTAGTGTGATTGCAATAAGAGATCTCAGAACGGTTGACAAGGTGGATTTAATTCCATTGAGTGGGTGTGACAAGATCGGCTTGAAATGATGACTTAAAAAAGAGACGTTGGATTATTTTGTGCCTAACGCTGGGAGCCGGACTATTTTATACTTAAGCAAAGCCCAACTAACATTTGATATAGTCTACCTCAAAAACTTCCACCGCACACATCATCTCACTGCCTCATGACAACAGATTCGGACTGTCTTATTTACTACTAATCTATCACGCAAGGCAAGCTACTGATTATGTACAAACGTTAACAAACTGATTTCTAGCTTCTTATCTTTTCTATTCTGAAAAAATTACACAATCGTTACTTAAAGGAGAAACGCTTTATTTTATTTGGAAAGCCTCGTTGGTTTGGCCAGTATTTTAAAATGCTCATGATCAATCCTCAGACCAATCCTCAAACCAATCCTCAGACCAATCCTCAAACCAATCCTCATGACCAATCCTCAGACCAATCCTCAAACCAATCCTCAGACCAATCAGTTGTGAAAAGATAAAGACTGAGACCGATGAACCGTAGTAAAGGTTTTAATAACAAACAACTACATACATGAAATCAAGTTAAATATGGCGGCCTGTCTAACTCTCCACATAGCAAGGGGAAATAACTAGGCATGCTTTGTTAATTTCAGTATAGTACCTAATTGAGTAGGACTAGTATAATTTACGACATTTTCCCCTTCCAGTAATACTGAGAAGGGGGGAGGAGGGGCTGGTTTACTTTACACCATTTTTCGTTCAAGTAGTACCAAGAAGGAAGGGGGAGGGGGTCTCTATTAAGTTATAAAGTCTCTGTATTTGTCAGGAGCCCTCCGCACACTGGAAGACCTATACACGGATTCAGTGCGGGCCTCAATTTCTGCATCAATTTCACTGGGTGTGTCAGTTTCTTATGGCCTAGATACTAAGGTCCTCTTGCATTTATCGATAGAGCTTTCATGATATATGTAGGCAATTCAGAGGTGTTTTTGGGGTCCATAGAAATAGTGCAAGTGTAATCCTCACTAGTAGATTTGGGGCCTATATCTCGCACATTGACTGTTATTTCGACAGTTGAGGGTAGACGCACATAGGTATAGTGAAAATTTATGTCTACAAGGGTAGCGGGGGTTACAGGTGGGTGGTACTTACTTGATTTAGCATTTAAAAATATTTTTTTTATATATACAGGTTCTGGCTTTGGTCAAGATGGAATAGAGGACCCAGAAGTGGATTTCCGGCTAGATTTGAATTTGAGGGTTGCATTAGTAGATGTGGAGAGTAGTGATCTGATCGAGTGGAGCACATCGGGTAGAACGTTTTCCCAATGGGAGAGTGGCATATTACAAGAATGTGAAGTTACCTGGACAACTTTCCATTTAGCTTCTCTACTTGTCCGTTACCTTCTGGATTGTATCTACTTGTTTTCGATGTTGCAATGCCCTTTTCACACAGGTAGTTTCTGGTTTCTTCTGTGAGCAAATCAGTAGCTCAATCAGAGTGTATCATATCTCACATACCAAAGATCGAAAATAGTTTGTTTTGTCAATGGTTAACGGTTTTACTGATTATATCTTTATAGGGAAAGACAAATTGGAATTGGGAGAATTGTTCAATTACCATAAGTAAATATTTGTTACCACAGATAGATGATCGTAAAGGTCTTTTAAAGTCTATATTCAGTCGTTGAAACGGCAGTAGGACTTTTATAAGTGTCCCTTTGAATTTCGGTTTCAAATACTGGCAGGATGTACATGAATTTGTTACACTTTTTCTTTGGTCTAAGGAGAATGGGAGGCTTCTTGCTCGAATAAAATCAAAGAGGTGTGTAACTCCAGGGTGACACAATTGGAGATATAAGTTATGAAGATCTTGCAACGTATAAGTGAGGGCAGAGATGCATGAGGCGACAGTATTTTTGATTCCCAGACGATAAGTAATGCTGAAATTAAATTGGAGAGAGTTCGATGCACCAACAACATATTTTATCGTTTCTATCTTAGATTTCCTAGTGTTGTCGAATATGAAACTAATGCTCTGTTTATCAGTGCTCTGTTTATCAGTTATAACTTTGAAGTGTCTGTTGAGTAGGAAGTGATGCCACTTTTGTAGAGCTTCAACTATGGCAGCGGCCTCCTTTTCAACAGCATGATACTTGATTTCGCTAGGGTTTAGAATACTTGAGTAAAATGCAATGGGGCGACATTCTTGATTTAAAGTTGCTGCGATACAGCAATGGCTGACATCAGTTTCCACTTCAAATTTTATAATAGCGTCACGAGAGTAGCATCTTCTAAGTTGTTTTTCAGTGTTTGAAAGAAATGTAGTACTGATGGTGGTAGTAGAAGGTCTTCCTTGTGATTCAATGGTAATATTTTGGTAGCATTCTAAGAAGTGGTTTGAATCGATTGTCGTCGGGTGCTCATTGGTTATTTTGAATATTGTACTCAAGTAATGTGATTGATGTAGCTGAAATAATGCTTTTACTATTGTTTAGTGTGATGTTGTATTTTTTTGCTACATCATAGAATTTTTGGAGGTTGTAGTCGTGTTCTTCTTGATTTTTCTCACATATGGTGACATTATCCACAAAGACGAATGTGTCTGATAATTTTTCCTGGTCGATGATGCTGTAAATGCTTCTCTGGAATGCACATCATTTTTACGCTAAAGGGAAGACGAGTAAATTGGTACGGTTTGCCATTTACCTCAAATGTAGTGTATTTGCGATCTTTGTCGATGATGGAGATTTGATGATATGCAGATCGGAGATCAAACGTAGGGAAGATGTCATACTGTGCTGTATCCTCTACCATTTTAGAAATATTGGGCATCGGGTTTGACTTGCGCGAATTAACACGGGGCAGTCGAGTGCAGAACAGGGCTTGTTCTCACAGTCGGAGCTGGCAGACGTGACAAGGTTACGTGTGATGAGACCTCAGATCAAGGGTCAGTCTACACCTGCGAGAGGCTCTGTGACTTCGTGGGCCCTGCATGGGAAACAAAGGGATCTGTGACGTCACTCGCTCTCGTGAGAAGCGAGTTTTTTGCAGTCTGTTTCGAAAAGCGAACTGCGAGGATGTGCGATTCACAATGTAAAGATACGGAATATTTCCCTTCAGGGAAGAATAGCGCGAGAATCCTCCTCCCCACCTCTCTCTAGGAATAGTTAAGAAAACATTAATAACTGACTACGATAACGTGGGATTTACTCTCTACCATCTCTCTCGGCGTGGTGAGTTTCCCCCAGATGAAATAACAACGCTTGAATAAATGAATTAAATTCAACAGAAGAGTTTGTCTTCGGAGTGCAGAACATGGCTTTTATTGCAGACAACAGACGACGGCAGAGAAGAAAGAATTCATCCACTAGACCAGAGGTCTTCAAAGTGGGGGTCGCGACCCCCAGGGGAGTCGCGTAACCATAGAAAGGGGGTCGCCAAAATTATAACTATGGAATTTTTTCACTCCATTAACTTATTTTTTATTTATAAAAAATTTTGGTGGGTCACAAAAAAATTTTTTTTCCAAAAAGGGGTCGCGACAAAAAAAAGTTTGAAGAGCACTGCACTAGACAACCACTCACTGGACGACACGACTAACCCTCTACCCGACGAGTATACGAAATGCGTACTGCCGCGGTCCAGGCAGGAGTAGTAGCAACATTATGAGTTCTTGGGCTATAATCGATTACCATTCTTTTTTGAGATTTTCGTTTGATGTTACGAGTTCTTGGGCTCTTTCAACAGTCTATCAGTTTCTTATCTTATGAATTTATTGTTAATAATAGTATGACTTAGTGACAATTGGAGTTGTATTAGCACAGAGGTGAGAGAAGGGTGGAGGAGGTGGTACATTTATTGATGGAAAGTTATCATTTGCAACAATTCCAATAACGAGTTCATCTCCTGGTCCATTAAATTTCATTGTCACTTTATTGTGTTTGTCTTTTTGTAGGATATGATGAATAGGTCTTTAATCATTTCAACTATGATGCTCGACTATTGTTTCACTAATAATTTGTGTGTGTTGATTAAGGTCTGCCAGCACTATTGTTTTTTGTTTAGGGATTACAAACAGGTTTAATTTTTTGCAGTATTTTTATTTATAAAAGATCCCACGCTGCCAGAGTCTACCATAGCTTTAACTATGGTTCCACTTATTTTACACTCTGTTAAAGTGATATCTTTTTCTAGTCAATCGAAACTGGAAGAGTCAGGGTCACGACAGATACAGAAGATCTACATACCTTGGCCCAATGTCCTTTATTTAGGCATTTTTTACAGTCGGCATTCCAGTTTCTATATGCCTCCTGAAGTGACAGGAAAGGTTTTTCAAGTAGGCACCGTCGAATTGCAGTAGAAGTTATACTGTTAATGAATCTCAAGATTCGAGTAGAGAAACGTCAGGCAGTGCGTGTATTAGTAGTAGTAATTCCAAGTTTTTTTGTTTTTATCATAGTTCACCCCAAACATGGCAGGCCGCCACTGTAGACGTAAGGGGCTACTGAGAAAAAAGGGTGAAGGTTTCGGGGGGGGGGGGGGAAGTCAACCTAAACTAGGAGCTGCGCAGCGAGATGTCTGTTTACATTAGTTTTAAATTTCTGCATGTCAGTAACGTCAGGAAAGCAGGGAGCAGGGAGAGAGTTCTAAAGTCCAGCAGCACGAAGAGGAAAGAAGCTTTTGGAGTAGAAAGCTCTTCGGCATCTGGGGACCTCCACAGTGTATGGATGGGATTTGGCAGATTGTCGGGTTGGTCTAGTGAATTTACGTTGTGGGGGTATCAGACCAGCAAGCTCATCAGAGCACAATCCATTGAAGTACTTGTTAAACAGGCACAAGGAAGCAACATTGCGGCGGTGGGATAGGGGCTGGAGCTTGGTGGATAATAAAGGACCTATTAAGTTGGCGACTTTTTTTTGGACCTTGTCTAAGAGGGAGAGACTAGCGGATGATGCACCAGCCCAGATGTGGCAACAATACTCCATGCATGGGCAGATGGTGGCTTTGTAGAGATATAGGATAATGTCAGGTGTGAGAAGTTTACTGGCAAGGTAGAGGGAGCCCACCTTCTTTGCAGCAGCCCTGGCAATGTCTTCAATGTATTTATTCCGATTCATGTTATCTGTGAAAGTTAGGCCGAGGAGTTTGAATGATGAACTCTCAGGCAGGGTGTTATTTGACATGACAATCGGTGGTTGAAGAGGTTTCTTGTAGTTATTGAAGGAAAGTAGCTTTGTCTTTGCGGCATTAAAAGTTACCATCCATTTATGACCCCATTCCACTACAGACTGGAGGTCACTTTCTAAGGATTCAGCCATTGCCTCAGATATGTGCACGTCGATTTTGCCCACATGACGAAAGTAGAGCATAGTGTCGTCAGCAAATATTCCTACCTCAGTCACAATGACATTAGGGAGGTCATTTATGAAAATCAGGAACAGTAGAGGTTCAAGGATAGATCCCTGGGGTACACCAGCATTTCTGACATGTTGCTGAGAAGAACGGCCATCGAGTACAACCTGGATCTTTTGTTTTGTTAGGAAGGATTTAATTATATTAAATATTTGTCCATAAATACCATATGAGTGCAGTTTTATGAGAAGCCCTTCATGCCAGACCTTGTCAAAGACCTTGGATATATCGAGTGCTACTGCCCTAGCTTCACCTGCCTTGTCCAGTGTATGGTATATGCGTTCAGAGATGACCATTAGGATATCTGCAGTAGATCATGCTTGTCTGAATCTGTATTGATGATCAGAAAGAAGTTTTGCATTAACTAGGTGCCTGATAATCGCTAGATTGATTAATGATTCAAAGATTTTAATAAAGATCGGGAGTAGACTGATTGGGCAGTAGTTTAGAGGATCAGTTCTATCTCCAGAATTCTTGAAAACTGGTACCACAGAGGCAATTTTCCAACTATCAGGGAAACAAGATTCAGTAAGGCATGTGTTATATAGATTTGAGAGGACAGGGGCCAGCTCAGTAGAGCATTTCTTTATTACTATTACTGGCTTTGGAGGTGTCAAGGTTTTTTATGATGTCTCTCACTTGAGACAGGTTGATGACCAGGTTCTCAAGTGTGGCTTCAGTCCGCAATGGGAATTTAGGGAGGGGGTTGTTTGCTGAGTCCAGCATTGGGTGTGCAGGCGAAATCAAAATTGAATTAGAATTATCATATTCACAAATTCTGAAGGCCGCTTGAAACATTTTATTAAGATAACATTGTAAATAGATTTTAGAAATCAAATTATTCTACCTATTAATATGATATGCAAGTAATAAGAAATAAATAGATTAATACTTATTTAAAACAAATATAATTGATTATCTTACATCAAGTGGCTTCATGCCTTGTCTGAAGCGATTTCCATAAAGAAATCTGAAAGCTGGCATGAATAGAGAAATGTAGAATTCTTTTTTATTAACATTTTTAGTAACATGATAAAAGTTTTAAACTGAGAGTTCGAATGAAATCAGCTTCAAAAATTATCTTAGAGAACATTACATTTGCATCTTTGGTGAGACAAGAAAAGAAAAAAAAACGCTTTGTTTTGATGACTTGTGTAATTTTGAAATTTATTCAAAAGTCTAAAAACAGATTCCATAACAAATAAAAAACAACAAAGATTAACATCAATTTTTTAATATTTTGTTTTATAATATATAAAGGATGTTTGGAAAGTAATTACGTTTTACTAGGAAGGTTAATAAAAAAAATCTAAATCAAATTTTAAGTTAAAAAAATTAAATATTATTCGTCAGAATAATAATCAATTTCGTCTTCAACAATGGCAACCCAACAGAAAGTAGCATTTTAGGAATATGGAGTTTAACTCCCAAAAATGGTTGAAAGATCATTTTCAATTTCTTTGTTGTTAAACTTTCTGCCACTTCAATTCTCCAAATTATTTTATTAAATTTCATTGTTAAAAACTTTCCGATTCATTCATGAACTTTTTAAAATTACTATTTAATTATTGATAAGATAATAAATAAAAGATATAAGTATACAATATTTAAAAAAATATCTAAATTTATAAAACTAGATTTTTAAAATGTGAGCTATAAAATGTTTTTATAGCCTACGTTTCTTTAATCCTAGTTTCGTAAATATGTATTTCTTTTCCAATTTCCACAAACAATCGATAAAGCTTAATGCTACTTAAAAATGTTCTAATGATCAAAACAAGTGAAAGTCAGCAGGTGCTAAATCTGATGAATATGGAGGATGTGGAAGAACTTTTAATCTTCAGAATCTTATCTTTTCTTGATATTCCTGGTTAAAAGACTACTACAGATGGTGGAACGTTGTTTGGTTCTCTTAAGAAAAGCTCATGAATAACCAATCTTTGCACGTTCTTCCAATGTTCTTTAGATATTTTCATGAACAGCTGAATAGGACACATTAAATGTTTGCACAAAGTCTCTGGAAGCTTTGGCATTCATCCAAATCAATTATCTATTTCAAAATGTCTTTATTCAGAATGAGTTGTCTTCAAGAGTGTTGCTTGTCGAATATGTTGCACTCACCATTTTTACATCTTTTCAACAATAGTAGATAAGCAACAGAATTCAGCTTGAAGATCCACATCAAGAAAATTTAAATGTCTTTATCAGCCACTGATATTTCTAAGTATTTATATAGAACCATCTGATGTGAGAATCAAGGATGAGTCACTGAAACATAAACCTTGAAACACTTATGACGAAATCACCAATTCTGCTTAGGATGGGCAAAGCAATCACAGGAGAGACTATGAAGAAACCGACATGCTACAACCCGAGTAAAGTGGAAAATGTACACAGCGGTTGTTCTGTCAACTCTTCTATGTGGAGTTGAAACTTGGAATATGTACCGCACAAACCTTGATGGTTTCATCATCTCAAAGAGATCATTAACATAGTTTTGAAAGACAAGGTCACCAACCAGGAAATACTGGAATGTGCAGGTCTACCATCTATGATGAATCTACTGATACAGCAGAATCCCAGATGGGTATGGCCACCGGGAGAAAATAGAACATGACCAATACAACTGCTGTATTCTCAAGTCTGAAGAAAAGAATAATTAGGGAAGGCCAAAACTAAGATTAAAATATAAACATGGAAATTGAGGAATATCAACACCGGTGATTGGCAAGATCATGTGAAAGACGTATGAAGAAGTATGATCATGGCTTGGTGGCCTCCCTGGAAGCAGTCATCATCACTTTAACAGACTGTATCATATAATGATGATGCTGCTGATCTTTCACTACATCCATATACACTGCACAACTATTTTTTTTTTTTTTGTATTCCTCTGCAGCACTAATATCTTTATGGAATGCATACAGTAAGCAATGGCGTATATATTGCCTTTTAAAGTTATTAGCCTCCATGTGATTACCTTTGAAATCTACGTAAAATGGAAAACGAGGAATAAACAAAGACATCTAATAGATGTAGACACATCTCAGTTCAAGTTAACCAAGGAAGATCCAGACCGCAAAAGACATGGAGTGACTTGGTCAAAGATGATCTCAAGCAATGGCACATCAAAACCAAAGTAAGTAGAAGTAAAGTGGCTGACCGTAGTCGAGGGCGATTCAAAGGCTCCCTTTTCATTAGCTACTACACCAAGGTGTAGAAGAAGGCGTCACTCTTTTCCCAGGATTACTCCACTTACCCTTGATCCTTCGTCTTATAATGCTGAGTGTTTAGTAAGAGAGAATCAAGTACCATTTTTAAAAGTTTTCGGCATTACTTGACCGAGGATTGAACCCATGTCTCCCAGCCCATTATACCGGTGTAAATGATAGAATTTCATGGAGAAAATCACCATGGTCAACGTTCAACCAATATCTGGTGTAGAAAAGACATACTAATCGATGAAAAAGATATATATGGAAAATTTTTTTAAATCAAGACGGAGACATGCGTGAAGAATTCTTATTCTAATTTTGATCATGATCTATTGTATGATTTTGATTCTAGAAAATGTCTAAAATTTAAGTCTTAAGCTTAAGGGTTCTTAAGAAATATTGAAATTCAGAAAATCTTGCTTAATTGTTGTCTAATGACTTTGGATCAAATTCAATGCAAATTTGATATGTTTGCATTTTCAAATAGGAGGTTGTGCCCATATTATGTCCCCTAAAACCCCTTTAAAATAATCCAAAGAAACTGAAATTTGGGAAATATTTATTAATTGATGTCTCATACTTATTGTTAAAATTTCACAAAAGACGGAGATATCTGAATTTTCCCGAAGGGTTTCCATCTCCACCCTCTTTGCATAAAACTAAATTAAACTAAATATAGTTCACATTTGGACCTCTTACCCCTTAGCAGCTGTGTTCATAATAATCAGTTAGGTAGTTTAGGAGTGAATCCTGTACTTACAAATATATAAAAATACCTAATTTTTAAAGATATGTACATTTTGATCCTAGCTAAAAGGCTAAGGAAACTAAGCTTGTATAGTTCTTGGTGTTTATAACTTACTTCTTCATCTAATATATAAGAGCCACTTTCATTCCTGGGTAACGGCGGGCGACTCTGCTTGTATACTATAAACGACACACTTTTAGAAATGATAAAACTAATTCTAGACTCAGTTTTCTCCAGTGAAAAGGTAATTACTTTCCAAATACCCGTTGTATGAGAGTCATTCAATAAATAATATGAATTTTTAAAAATTAATTATATTTGATTAAAAAAAATCTTTTGCCATAAATCTAAATTTTGCATAGTTTGAAATTTTTTACAGCAAAATTTGTTCTGTGGCTATTCAAAGAATTGAAAAAATTTGAAAAAGAAACCCCCAAAGATTTTCTGTTTCTTGGCTCAGTGATTCCAAGATCCTCATCTGGCATTAGCGGAAGAAAAGGAATAGCAACTTCTGCATTGCATTGATAGGTCTTATTGCTGTATTTGCAAGTGAAACATGGACTATATTGGCAGAGCATGAGAGGAAGTTCAATGTCTTTGAAATGAAATGTTTAAAAACTATCGTTGGAGAAATTTTGCAAAATAAGACAAAGGAATGCAGATATCAGAAAGAAGCTTAATATTAACAGATCCATCAACATTATAAAAAATAAAGAGCGGTTTCGACCTGTTTTCTGGCTACCAGACTTCAGCTATGTAAAGAAATCATATAAAGAAGATTTAATTCCAAAAAGATCAAGAAGACGACTACCAAAGAGATGGGTTGACCAGATAAGGGTTGAGACTGGCATGCCGCTCTTGACAACTGAAAGATTGGCCCATGACTGTGATAAGTGTGAGGATTTTGTTTTCAAGCATGTAGCGAAGTTCTCTGGATTATGCACATAAGTCAAATCAGTATTAAAAAATGGTGGGAAATCAAACAGAGTTCACCCAGAGTTTTCCAGGCCTGAACAGAGGTCAGTAATTAAATATTTGGTGGATGATAAATGCAAACAAAATGGAATTTATATAAGAATGTGTGATGTGTATGGAGAAACATGTTTTAGAAAAATAAAAGAATTTACAAATTGGCTTATTTGAAGAACAAATAAAGAGACATTCAATCTTTCGGGTTCATCTTTCAGCATAACAGTGTTGAGTCTCAAACTGAAGGGTGAATAATGGAAACCACCAGGTTGGGAACAGCTGCCACAATCTCCTTACAGTCCAGACCTTCTGATTTCTAATTTAAATTCGACTATCAAAGAATATCTCAGTTGAACAACATTTTTAAGCAATGATGAAGCAAGAGGCACCATGAACAAATGGCTAAAAGCTTGATGCAAATCTTGATTTCTGATGGGGAAAATATGTTTTGGAATTTTGAGATGATGATTGATAATTTGTATTATTTGTATTATTTGGACTACTGCTTTCATCTTAGATGTTATTCTTACAACGTTTTGGCAGAAGTAACCTCCGACTTACTTCAGGTCCATCTTGTCAAACTCGGGAATCTGTATGTAATTTCAAACCGAACCTTTTATTTAATGAATGGAAGTAGATTGCTCTCGTTCCGTCAGTAGAAGTCTTAAGTAACAATCAGTTCTAAGTGATAGTCTTCTGGAGGTTGAAGGTTCAATCCTCAGTATCAGAGATAATAACAATATAATTAGGAATTACTTAAGACTTCTACCTGTTCTGACGAAACAGAGGATTGTGAATTAAATAAAGGGTTTGGTTCAAAATTCTGTACAGATTCCTGAGTTCGACAAGATGCACCTGAAGATCGGAGGTTACATCAACCAAAAAGTTGTTTCATAATAACATCTAAGACGGGAACAGTAGTCCGAATAACCCAAATACAGGGAAAATATGTATTAAAGAATGAAAAATCAAGCAAAACATTTTTTCATGGGTGAAATGCGAGTAGTTTTATTACAAAATTCCCTATATTTATTGAATGACCCTCATATTTATTAGGGGGCTAAAAACAGGAATGTACCTAAAAAAAAATCATTGGAAAGTTAAAATGTTGAGAAGAAAAAAAATACATGAATAACAAATTATTTAAATATTTAAGAGCAACAGAAAGCTGTTCTTATAAGAATTGAATTATGAAAAAAACATCTTTAGACTAAACAATTATTTCAAAATCTCTTGAAATTTAACAATATAATAAATAATAATAATAATAATAATAATAATAATAATGCTATATAATGAAAACAGGATGTAACATTAATATATAAAAGCTTACGAACAAAAATGTGTTAATCAAAATTCACAATCCATATTTTGTTGCTACTTTTGTTTTGTTTTTTTTTTGTTATTTTTAGATGCGTCCAAGCTTTGTCTACCGGTAATCTGTCCCGCTTAAATTTGGATAACATTTTTAATAGTTTGCAATGTACTGCATCAGTTTTAGATAGAATTTTCGTCGGTCTGTTATGCCTAGTTAGAAATAGAATTTTCGTCAGTCTATACAGTCAAGCTTAAGCTTGAAATAGCATTTTCGTTGGTCTGTCATACCCAGGTTTGAAATAGGATTTTCAGCGCTAAAATGCACGGATTGAATGGACACATCTTAAGAATATCTGTTTTTGTTATTCTAGCAGGAACACAGGGATTTAAGAGAAAAGATACTTTATTACGTTCAGGCACCACCAACGACAAGGCGAAAATAGTATTTATGAGTAAAAAAACATAAGGATAGCATATAGGTAATATAAAAACATAAGGGTAGCATATAGGTAATATAAAAACATAAGGGTAGCATATAGGTAATATAAAAACATAAGGGTAGCATATAGGTAATATTACAGGGATGCCAAATGTACATACTAAGAGTTAGATACATACGAGCTTCAAGAAGATCAAAGATTGGGTTTCATACCTACTTTTATATATATTGAAAAAATAAAATAAAATTTTAAAAAAATAATAGAAATGCAATAACAGAAAAAAATGGTTTCTTAAAATAATTTGCATATAAATGAATGTTTTAAAGAAGTATATAAAAGTAAGTAAAGTTGTTGACCGTAGTTGAGGTCAACCCAAAGGCTCCCTTTTTATTAGCAACTACACTAAGATGCAGGGGAAGGCGCCACACCTTTCCCAGGATTACTCCATTTACCCGTGACTCTCAGGATGAAACACGGATAACCCCGCTTATAAACGCTTATAATCCCGAGCGTTCAGTAAAGGGGTATCAAATACAATATTTTAAGTCTTAGGTATGAATCGACCGAAGATTGAACCTTGGTTTCCTAGTCCATTAATAAGCACTTTAACCATTGTGCCAAATCGGTCGGTCGAGGGAGTATACACAGCACCGGATTTACGGATATGACCGAGTATGGGTTGAAGATCAGGTTTCAAGATTAGAGAAAGCTTCAAGGACGTCTTGTCTTAGTGCTAAAAAATAGTTATAGGCACAAGAACAGAGGCGATTTGGTTATTTTCAGTTTTAATAGGCTTCTTTTAACTAATCTGAAATAGTTGAAAGTATTTGAGGTCCTCGTAGATAGAATTACAGTATAATGTAGGCCCTTTATTCTAGATACATTTCTGTAGGATGTCAACTTTATTGATATTGAAGTTGCTAATGAAATAAATTGAATCAGTTCCAAAATATTGTTAGACACATTCGTGTGTGTTGGGGGGGGGTACATAATGAAGGGGCTTAAAATTCTATTGGCCCAAGGGCCTTCAAAAGTCTAAATCTTTTCCTGGTTCTATCCATTCAATTTGGCCTGGTAGAATTTAGACATAGACTTAATATGCTACAACACTTAGGCTTTAGAAATATTTGTTCTTATCTATTCAGCAAAATCAAGTAACTTCAATTAGGCTCGCAAAGCTAAATGTGTTTTACACCCTTGCTGGCTTGTAGGACTTTTAACTCACTTGGTATATTCTTTACACTTCATTCTTTACACTTCATAACAATATTTTTAAAAGATAAAATGGAATACCGAAGTTGAAACTAAATCTTTTTTATGTAACTTCCCCTTGAATCCGTGTAAAATTCCCAGTAAAAATGGGGAAGGGGGTAATCTCTGATTGTAATTCAGCATGCATCATATTTCAAAGCAATAAATAATCACAATCCTATTTCAAGTTTAGATGGCTATACACACCGGGTTCTAAAATAGCTAGCCATTTTGTTATGTGTTTTCTTTTAATGGATTGCTTCTCAACATAACTTGAATATTTTATTTTTAAGGATGCAATGCATTATCAAAAATGTAGCATTTAACAATAAGAAATTTAAATTTTATTATCAACAAGCTATTTTTTATCATTCATATTCAAACATGGGTCCTCATTGGTCAGTTAGTTGGTCAGTCTATCGCGATTTAGTTTGAAAAAGTAATTTCATCTTTAAATGAGCAGATTAAATGGATGCATCTTATTTTAGCTACTTCAAACTATAAGAGTCAGTGCTACGCTTAAGTTTGAAATTGCATTTTCTTTAGTCTGCCATATTTAAGTTAGAAATGTAATTTCTTTAGTCTGCCATATTTAAGTTTGAAATATAATTTCTTTAGTCTGCCGTATTAAAGCTTGAAATGGCATTTTTATTGCTAGATGTGCAAATTGAATGGACGAAGCTTAAGAATACCCGTTCTTGTTACTTAGCTGCAGTCATCCCAGTTATATACTGAGAACCTCATGACTCCTATTCAATTTACAGGGGCAGATAATTCTTGTTCTACAGTTCATTTATATCATCAGTTAGAACATTGACCACCTGAAAACCGTTCAGAGACGTAAAACCAGGTGAATACCCTCTATCAGGCACATGCAATACTCTGAACATCTGGGCTTGAATTCATTGAAGCTCCGACGTCCAGCAACTGACTGTGTAAACAGCCACAAAATTATTAACCGTCTCGCCAACAACAACATCCCTGAGCACATCTTTGATCACCATATGTGTCTAACACACATGGACATGTCTACAAAGGCAGAAAACAGCACAGCTCCTTTGACTTTTGAAAACATTTTTTCACGCTCAGAATTACTGAAGCATAGAAAAAACTGCCTGCATCAATTGTTGGCTGCCGAGACACTGTATCCTTTAAACCCCTCATACTTTCATGAAATTCGCCAAAACTACACCTGTTGTCCTCCTCCATACACATGCACACATGCAATTTTGATGCAGTTGTAGTGCACCTGAGCATTGTACACAGTTATTTCATTCACATCAACATTCGAAACATAAACCATCAAGATGAAATTAAGTAAACATGGAACAAGAATGATCGCATCCTAATGTTGGATATTGAACGGGTAGATCATCCAGTATCTAATTTAGTTAGTTGAGAATAACAGAAAATGGGACAGCCTAGGGGTTAGCAGAGTACAACTTGCTGGACCTAGATTGAAAATTACTTAGGCTGTGGGAATGTATTAAAAACAGATATGACATCAACATGGGATTCCATTCTATGAATTGAATAAGAGGTGTGGTTTGAGGATCCAAACTTCAAGAAGTTCCTGAAAATGGTCCAAGTCTACAGCAGCTGAAATGTTGTGCAATTTTAATAGTTCAAAACTGGCACAAAGTTTATTGTGTACGAATAGGAAAATAATTCTTGGTCTAAATTATGACAAAAACATGTACACTATTTTAAATTAAATTATTTTGATTATTTTTTTATTAGATTTTATAAACCCAATAAAAAATCGTGCTCTATTATGAAAAAGACACATCTCATATTTAAAAAAAAATTAGTTATAAGAAATAATGTAAAAAGATTGTTGTCGGAAATGAGACTCAAGTTTTGAACCACTTATAACAAAATCACCAGCTGTGGAACTGATTGAGATATGTTTGTTATTCATCCGGTGAAATAATAATGAATGTGTGATCAATTAAAAGGCATCGGCAAATTTCTTAATTCAATCACTCACAGCAGAATACATATTTCTTTCTTTGTCCTATTTCATTCAATATTTATCATAATTTTCATATTACAAAACGCTTGATCTACATTATGACTTTTTTGTACTAACTTTTAAAAGTGAAATCAGAATTAAAAACCATTTTAACCATTGAATCTGCTCATTTCTTTCCGAAAGAATGATCAAAATGCACAACTTATTGTGTTTCAAAATTCAAGCATCTATTATTATTATACGAAAGCTGAGTTAATTCACGTTTCTTTCCCTAAGGCTTTTTTCCTAAATATTTTAATGACACAAAATACATGCTAAAATATATTTTAGTTCTGGGATTGAACTATGTTTGAAAAAAAATCTGTTTTAATTATTCTAATTAGTCGTAATTTATAATTAACTGAACAAGTCACCCATCTCTCTCCTAACAATCCATGTATTACCCTCACCCCCTCTTACTATGTTGATTCAACCACTCTCTAATATTTCTTAATCTCTCTATGAGCATTTAGAGTAAGAGTGACTCTCTTTCCAGTTAATTTACATAGTGTGTACAAACACACTGTAACCACCTTTAAATTAGATAGCAAAATAATAGGTCACTTTTTTATCCTTACGGATAATATAGAAGTAAAGTGACTTTTTATTTTTAGTCATGCAAGAAGAATTTCTTTACAGCTATATCACAGTTTATAAATTTTTGAATAAAATCAAAGTGGAACAAATAGTGGTAATGGTTGTGACCCAAACGGTCATCGGTAGTTTAGTATTTTTATAAAAATGGGTCGGCATTTTGCCACCCCAGGTTTTTTAAATTTTTAATTGAGGACACAAGACTGAATAATAATGATGAAAATGATTCTTCTTCTAAAAGATTCCCAAGCAGTTATATGTGAGTTGTATGTTTGTAAAGAATACCAGAAATCTGAAGCTGCTTAAAGTTGTTGCATCAAATATGAATAAATCGTCTCAGGGGGAGATAACTCTCTTATAAGTTACATGAAAAAAAAAAAAACCCAAAAAAAACAGTCCCCCAAATTCTAGAAAATGTATAACAGAAAGATTTAAGACAATGTCACAAAGATAACAACTGAATAAATAACAAAATTGACTAATTTACATACAATCTATTTAGTCACTACACTACTAAGCAAATTTTAATCATACTATGCAGGACTAATTTAAATACTAATAATCGGAAACTAATGAAGGTTTAAACCAGACATGGACAACCGTTTTCAGATGAGCAGACATTTTGGCCAACATATGAAATGATGAAATAATTTTCATGATTCAATTTTGAAATTATTTTCTTTAAAAGAACATTAAAGATTGCAATTTTCCAAATCTTATTTCAATTTCACATAACCCACATTTGTCAATAAAAAATATCGAAAATATCAATTTTACTCGGGGGTGGGGTGAATAAATTTTGTATTTTTTCCAGTAGTTCATTATGTTTTGATCTAACATATACATTTATCTTGTAAGATTTTAAAAGTTGGACCTAAATAGCACTTATGATGAAAAAGTAAACTTTGATTCTGAATAGCCAATCTTTATTTGTTAGTGTTGTATCATATTATTGGCACTATAATAACATACTTCATTACAATTTATTATAAAAATATGTAGTCCCACCCAGACAACTGGTAAAATGGAAACATTTTTCAATTATGACCGAAAAATAAAAATCGGCAAAGAGAATAACTCATATATTTCTTTTCTTGTGTATGTACAAAGAAATAAAAACTAAAATAATTTCACTGCATCCCGGGCAGCGCCAGGTAAGTATAGCTAGTATTACATAAATTAATATCTTTAGAGTTCATATGGAAATAAAATAGTTTAATATCATATTTTAATTCAATTTTCACTATAATGGCCCCAAAGACATCAGCTGAAAATATATCTGGTCAAAATGTCTTAGATTATTTTTTTTTAGATGCAGGTCGCATGAGAAAGCAATCCTCATCAATAAGAAAGATTTAAGATCATTTTTCGTTAAAGATACAGCAACAATTTTCACTATGGAAGGCCATACATGTAGAAGTAGGGAATTTTTTTTTTCTTTAACAAAGATCTTTTCTATCTTAAAAAAAAAAGAAATGAAGACTTGTTATCATGTATATCAGTGTTATTAACACACTGTTGTAGTTATACATTATGGAATAATTAAAATTTTAAAAAGTAAATGCTTAAAAAAATTATTATTTGTATATCGAGAAAAAAATTATTATTTGTATATCGAAAATAACATTTAAAATTTTCATAATCCATGAATCAAAATTGTGTTTAAACTATTTTATTTAAATTACAGTTGACAATCTCACAAATGATAATTTCATTTTTAACTTTTTAATTGGAAAGTAAAATTAAGATAAAAATACGAATTTAACTAAAAATGGCACAAGTGGCTAAATAGAAAAAATGGCACATGAGAAAGTATAGATGAAAATCTCACAATGAGTTTATCAAAATCTAGGATACAATACATAAAGAGAAAACATTAAAAGGTTTCTTAAATTAAAAAGAAAAGTATATCTACATTAAAAGTAAAAGATTAAAACCTCAACTCTAATCCTAATTTTTTCTAAATTCAGCTGGAGGTTTATTTATTATGTGTGCCCCTTAGTTATACAGCCAACAACTAGTAATATATAATAACACATACACAACTAAAACTAGTCAAGTTATAATCATGTCTGGAGGTGCATAATTGGGGTCGCCTGAGAAAAGGTTGGGAACGTTGCTCTATGTTCTTTCTTTGTGTCATTTTTCCTATTTATCCACTTTCCACTTGTGCCATTATTACTACGAACCTAAAAAATACATAAGAATTTACATAAAAATATTACGATTCATTTCTAATTTATTCATATACAAAAATTAAATTTTAAGAAAAAAATGAACAAAACCAACCAAACAAAATATTAATAAATGAGTAAACATTACTATTGGCGAAATAAATTATTTTAAAGGAAATACAGTTAGGAAATTATTAAAAAAATTTTTTTTTAGTTCATCTACTCTAGTGTAATGTATTTGTGTTAAAAAAAGTAATGTTAAATAGCATAATATAGGCAATTAAAGTCACCGTAAATATTGGTCATAAGTAATGATACATCAGCTATGTTATTTCTGGTATTAGGGTATTACTAGACCACCCGTGACCCGTTGGGTCAGTTTGTTATATTAGCTATGGAATTCATGTATGTGCGTGACACTTGTGGAGAAAACAAAAAAACTATTTGATGAAATTAAATGTAATTGTTTAAAAAAGAATATAGATAGATTTCTATGCGTCGTTCTGTTTATTATAATTGTTTTTTTTTTAAATTATAGTTACTGAATTATAAGTGGTTGGCCATACTTATAGGTAAATATGCACTGAACAGGTGAGAAAGGAAGGGGGTACAACCGGCTGTCTCGCGTACGTAACGAAAACAGAGGAAGTAGGAGTGGTGAAATCTGTGAGAGGAAAAGTGGGAGGTGGTTTCGTCACGGCCGCTATTGATATTAATAATGATTGTTGTTGTTTTGTTTGTTTGTTTTTGTTTTTTAAAAGGGTGGAGCTTTTTTGAAACTGCGACAGACTTTACAAAGTCCTGCCGTTGAATGTTTTTAGCCGTGGAGAAAACAAAAAAACTATTTGATGAAATTAAATGTAATTGTTTTATATTTAAAGCGATATAAACATTTCCAGAATGAAAAATTTCATGCGTTCGTTAATAAAAGGAGTTCAATGGAATTGGAATAACAGATTGGAAGACGATGCTATTTACGCATGCGCAACCGGATGTTGAAAACCGGAAAGCTGAAAGCTGATTGCAAACATACAAGACCCATAGACTTTTAGTAGTATATAGATTTAGGGTTTATGTTGCCAAAAGTAACGTTTACCTGATTATATTTTCTATTAGATATTATTTTTTAATGTAAATACGTCACAAATGAGTAGATGAACCAAAATAAATTGTTTGGGGCTAATTTTCCAACTTTATTTACTTTAAAATAATTTATGTCACCAATAGTAACGTTTAGTAATAAATGGGTGCTTCTTGCTTAAAAGTCCGAAAAAAAGATTTCTTTGTCTTTTAATGTTTAAGAGGTAAATAAGGGGCAGTAACTCTTAATTGTAATTTTGAGCCAGACTTTATCGTTAATTTCTATCAAGCCTGATATTCTCTTCAACTGGAATCATGGATTTGAAATTGTTCCAGTTTGAAGACGTACTATATTTTACTTCAGAAAAAGCAAAACAGATAGATTTTTTGCAAGCGCATGGACTTATTTCTGGAGAAGAGACCTGTAATTGTGGGCATAACATGCGACTTGTGCCATCACGAGTAAAACACCCAAGTATAAACAAAATAAATGCGTAAATTTTCAATAAAATCTTAAATTTTCCATTTATGTATACTTTGTTGTTCATTTATTACTAATTAATTTTCAAAATCTTAAATTTTCCATTTACGTATACTTTGTTGTTCATTTATTACTAATTAATTGAATGTGGCAGTAAATTACGTTACATGTAATAACAACAGTTGATAAGAGTTACTGCCCCTTATTTACCTCTTAAACATTAAAAGACAAAGAAATCTTTTTTTCGGACTTTTAAGCAAGAAGCACCAATAAATGCTATTTTGCTTGCAACATTAGGTAGCCATTCAGAAAGCTCCAGAGGCTGACGTTTGTCCATAATCGGTTTAAACCATTAAAATATTGTCGAAAATGTAAAGAGGCAGTAAACGAGGGGAAATAGTTATAAATAGATGTATAAGTAAATATTATAGTAAAACAATAATTTTCTTTTTCTTTTATAAAAGATAAAAAGAAATCAATAATCTAACTAAACAATATAACTGTTAAAATTGATAAATATCACGTGACACTTTATCACAGAAGGACAAACAGCAATGGAAAAAATTATCCCAACATGAAAGGGATTGGAAAGGATGAAATATTTCGACAGGTCACTCACTCAACAAACGTGGTCAACAAAAATAAAACCACCTCAAATAGGAATTATTTAAACAAATTTTGATTATTTCAATCGAATCATTCCATTACTCTTTTGCATTTATTAAAGGGAAGTAATCTTTTTTAGTTAAAGACACTTATTTTTAAAGATAATTATCATTTCAAATTGAAAACAATTATCATTTTAGAAAACAATTTCTTTTCAAAGACGATCATCATTTCCAATAAATAGATAATTGTTTCCAATCAAAAACAAAACAAGCAAAAAACAATTATAATTTTCAAAAAATTATCATTTCTAATCAAAGACAATATCATTTTCAATTACAAATATCATTTTCAATAAATAAATGTTTCCAATCAAAAACAATTATAATTTTCATAACACAATTACTATTTCTAATCAAAGACAATTATCATTTCCAAATGAAAACAATTATCATTTTCGATAAATATTATTTTCAAAGATGATCATCATTTTCAATAAATAAATAATTGTATCCAATCAAAAACAATTATAATTTCTAATCAAAGACAATTATCATTTCCAATTGAAAACAATTATGGTGTTGGACAAGATTTCACCTGAGGAGGGTTGGAAAACAATTAAATACCATGGGGAAAACAATAAAGATGAAGACATTACCTAAAATTACTTTTAAGTCATTGTAATTCTTCAAATTTATTTTTCTAAATACAGTTTAATAACAGTAAAATAGAAAAAAGCAACCTCAGAGAAGAGACCTGTAGGATTCCCTTTCATGTTTGATAACAATTATTATAAATAGTAGTAGTAGTAATAGATCACAAAATAACAAAAATATTGCAAAATACTAACAATTAATGTTTTTTTTTACATTTTTATAATAATAATAATAATAATAATAATAATAATAATAATGAGATAACAGGAGTGAATGTTGTTAGGAGAGGAGTTTGATCATTTAAAACATTCTTAATCAATAAACATTGTTAATTTATCGCAACAGAAGAAAGAAAGAAAACGATTGACGTTTTTTTGCATTTTAAGAAAAAAAATTGGATGAAAATAAAAGAAAACAAGGCAGACAAATACGACCAGTGGTGTGCAGGTGGTGGGGGGATCATATTAAAACTATCTCCTATTCTTATATTTCTCAGTACAAGGACTTATACTTGAGTCTTTGGGGCATACAATCAAGGAGCATCACCAGACCTCTGCATGCCACTGGATAAGACGCGTCACCCCACCCATCACCACTAAAAAGATTTTTAGGAAAAATTATTTGCAATACTATTGATTAAGTACCAAATTTTTAAATTAAAAAAGAAAGTGAGATCGAATTATTTGTTCAATTTTTAGCATGGGGATTCAGTTTGCTAAAGTTGTAATATATGTGAACAAAGGAACAAGCAACATTTATAATGAGGTTAGTCACGCTGCCCCTCCCCATAACCGTTTATTTACAATCAAACTATGATAAAAAAAAGCATCCTATTATTTTTGAAATCGTGAATATGCCAATAGTCGAAAACTCTTAGAATATTTGTGCATTTCGATAACAAATATTTTTGAAATATTTTTAGATTAACAGCTTCTATACTTTCATACTTTCAAATTCAAGAATATTTTTCGAAAGAACAAAATCTTTATTATTGTACAGACGCTATTTTCACAAACTTAAAGATTGATTCAGTTTAAATCATCCCTTGCTAACAAGATCTTGCAGCCTGCAGCGACAACATCGTAATATTTTTAATTATGATGTTGTCACTGCAGGCTAAACTCTCAAGCCTTGGTTGTCCAATATAGGATAAGGGAAACTCTAAAATAACACCAGTTTTTCTCGGCCTATCTCGGCCTTGTTTCCAGTCATCCCGGACTTCTTGCAATTACACTCAAGCAATGCCGGTTCATGAGAGGTGCGGTTAGTGATTGCACAACTTTTGTTTCACTGTATACTTCCCACACAGACATCCTTACAGTGCGTATCAGGGCCGGCGGGACAGTTATAAAAGTGTGTGTGGGGGGGGCTTCTCCTAAAAAGTGTGGGGGTCCGGTTAAACACATGCATATCAACTTCATTATTGATGACCATAAAGTGGGGGGCCCAAATGAAAAAGTGAGGGGACATGAGCCCCCCTCCTGCCCCCCCCCCGGTGCCGCCGTCCATGCGTATGTTACATAACAAGGGCCGTTGTTTGAATGGAAAACTTTGAGTGACACCTTAAGGGTTATAGGTGACCCTAGGATGGAAGTTGACGAAACCAGGAGTCCTTTGGCTGGTGAGACTTCTAAGCAGGAAAGACATGTCTGGGGTGCCATCCCCAATTGGGAGCGGGCATGCACAATGTAATTTGGTATAGTCGGACGAGCTATCTGTCTGTCTATCTGTTTGTCTTTCTCTCACACATTGTACAAAAGTAACCTGTTGTCTGTGACTCTTCTTCTCTTTGTAATAAACCTTTATAAAAAATTAAACACCGAGTCTGAGTGCGAATGATTTTATCCACCGACAACCAAGAACCTGGGTTCCCGACGATGACACAGGTGTATAATGGTTTATACACGCATTGGTAAGTGAAAATGTAACAGGTATACATTGTCACTGTTTACTTGCCTCCCCACGAAGGCAGAGTTAGACACAGGTCGGTTTTTAATGTGGGGAAAATTCAGCTCCAAAAAAGGGGCACTCTGAATTTGTACAAAAATTGAAATTGCCTCAGTTTAGAAAGATTTCTCCTTCATTGAGCGAGGACAGAAAATATGAAGTGTAGTATAAGAACAGATACTACACTTTGCTCCTAGCCGAAAGGCCAAGGGAATTGTCTCTCAAGACTGAAAGGAGGACTTTTTTTTAGTTTAATACAGAGAAAAACAATATGGCGATATTTGTAATCATATGTGATAAGTAAACTTTAAAATTAAAAAATAAAAACACAAAAATTACTTGTTTGTTATCAAAATACACAGACAATTGGAATACATATAGACAAGACAATCGGAATATTCACTCCCAAATATGGCCTATTTAAAAAAGACGCTTTTCTCATGGTCATGTGATTGCAAAGAAGCAAGCATCCCCCTATTTCCATCTAACATATCAATTTATGTCAGTCGGATTTTTTAAGTCAGGCTCAAATAGCAATCTGTCTGACATATCGCTATTTGATTCAGACTAGCCTATTTTGCGATTATTTTCCCCCACCATGTTATTGGTACGAATATAATTCATTTCGATTCGTTTTTTTTCTTTCTAATAATAGATAATATTTCGACTGGGTAAGAGTAATGTTAAAGTAGATATGTACAAAAATTTAATAGAAAAAAACAAACGGCATAGTTTAAAAATTCAAGTAAAAAAAACTCCCGGATAATACCGGGTAGTTACAGCTAGTATATTAACACAATAAAACAAATAAAAGTTGTTTGTTTTTCTTAATCTTATCCGAAACAGGCATCAATTTTACAAAAAAAATGTAAACAAGTTTTGTCTAATTTATATTATTTTTTTTCAAACTATTCAAATTATTGTCCTCATTAACGTTGGTATTTATATTTATACTATGTTTCGTCCAACTTTTCGGCCTTCTTCAAGTGTATGGTTCATTTATCTAAGATGATATTTGATCTGATTTTCAATATGATGTATGCTGTTCATTATTCACTCGAATACATGGTTTTAATCCCGTTGTTTTTTAATCTTATTTCCTCCATACGATGAACTTCACTTTTTCTGTTTATGTTTTTGATCTAAGGATTCTTCTTCTATTCATTTAACGTCACTTTTCCCTTGTTCAGGGATCAAACGTTTTCTGATATTATGCAAGCTCACTTTCCAGTTCTCACGGTTCAGCAGGTCAACTGTCTCCAAATTCCACTCTGTGCGATCTTGTCCAATTACTTCCTTTCAAGTTTTCATTGGCCGGCTAACCTTCCTGCGATTTAAGATATCCATGTTTCTTCAACGGTTTATCCAGGAGGATGAACGTTCTACATGACCATACCAACGTAATCGATTCATCCTTAAGATACTTCTGAAGAGAAGAATTTTTTTTATGGTAAACTCCCTGGATATTTTGTTTACTGTACAGATTTTTTTAAACAATTGTAAATCCGTTGAGTTGTTTTGGGTATAAATTATATGATATAATAATACAAATCTTGAAATAAATACATTTATATGCTCTATATAATTGCTAAATATTGAGCTTGTCATTTGTAATTGAAATTATATTCTTTTGTGAATCAATCTGATCGATATAAATTTAATTTGTATTATACTCTCTCTCTCTCTCTCTCTCTATATATATATATATATATATATATATATATTGATGTAATGAGTCAGTGGAAAATCATAAGCACACAAGTGGGTGAAAAAATAAATTTAAAATATAATAATGAATAAACAAATAACGTGTAACTTACTATTTTGTGCTGAGTGTATTGGACAGTTTTAGAAGCAAGGTAAATCCTAATTTCTTTTGTTTTTGTTTTTATTTGCTAAGCTATTCTGTAGGAAATTTTCAGGAACCTTTCCCTTCTTCAAGCCTTCAATTAATTGTATATATATATATATATATATATATATACACACCTGAAGAAGGCTGGAGATATGACCGAAACGTAGTATAAATACCATCGTTGATGATGACAGTGCATTTGTATTGGTTTGTCTCTGTAATGACTATGCTAAATGATTCATTGTATACGATTAATTGAATAAAAGTTGCTAGTCATGTGTAGCTGAGGCAGGGGGGTCAGAAAGTAATGTTAATAATGATCTCCTCGTCCCAAAAATTTGGACAAAAAATCTTGTCTACGTTTATATGCAAGAAATGCAAAAAATGTTGAATCGGCATGCATGCACTATCTTGGATATCCTGACATCTAAAGTAATCACTAATTTCCCAAAGGGGAAGTAATTAAAACTTCAGCAAGTCTGGCCAGCAAACTTGGTTTAAAAAGAAAAAAGAAATTTTTTTTATCGACATTCATCAAAGAGTTACAGAATTAGTAAATGCTGACGACCATTTTGTAACCCAATTGATCATCATGGTTCCGATTGACAAGCAAAGAGATCCAATCAGTTCGGAAGAGTTCAGATCAAGTTCACAGAAATGGCTATCGAGACATCTTCTAATAACAAGTTCCAAAGGAAATCCAGTTGGTAGAAATAACAAATCCCAAAAAAGCAGATTATTCATCGCGAAACGAAATGTTCGAGCAATTCTTTGTCTCATCTCAGTATGTCTGAAGGTATTGCTTGGCGGCATTCGATGGTCGTTCCTCTCTCTTTTTCTCAAAAGAGAAACAGCATACACAGAAATAACTTCACAGTTAATTTTACAGCAGTTCAAATTGGAAAATATGAGTCAAGACATTTATCTATCAAGGTCACATTTGAAGAGTGGATTCAAATTTATTTTATCAGAGTCTAATTTTTCTTTTTAAATGTCTTAGCTTTTGTTTATCAAGGTTCAAGAGATTTTCGGCTCATAATTTAATCAGGTCCACAATTGAACAGGGTTTTGTCACTCGAGACACGGGTTAAAAAAATAGATAAATATTCTTCTCTTGGAGAGAGGTTTATTTTCATTCCAGTGGCAGTGAAGACTTCTGGAGTTGTTGACCCTCATTCAATTGCATTCCTTTTGTAAAATTGGCAGAATTGCATCTTGCTTAAATTATGAGACTCATAAAACGGAGTGGCTGTTACAACATGTCTCATTGGTGGTGATTCATAGAATTATTTTTACTGAGGTTTAACTACTTTACTTGACAGAAGAATGAAGTGTGGTTTAATTGAGATCTTCAAAATATTTAATAAAATTTCTAAATATGGAACACGTTTTTTGTAATATCTCTCCTCGAACCAGAAATTAATTGGCAAGAAAGATTTCAAAAACTAAACCTACCACAAAATTAGATTTTGTTTTGTTTTAATGGAGGTATATACTTTTGGAACATATTACATAATTAAATAAAAAAAATAGCACTAGAAAAGTACTTTTGAAGAATAAAATGGATAAATCCAGAAATAATGATAAAAGACTGAATTTACAGTTTATAAGCTTATTTAGGGGGTTAATCTGATGAGATATTTAAAAGAATTAGATTTCTATATATTCTGTTTTGTTATAGGTATATATATATATATATATATATATATATATATATATATATATTCTTTTTACATTAAAAGTTAAAATGGAGATCACTGATTAAAATTAGAGATGCCCAAAGAGATAGAATATATAATAAAACTGTATAAATTAAACTGAACTGAGGCATAATAAATATATAATAAAACTGTATAAATTAAACTGAACTGAGGCATAATAAATATATAATAAAAACGTATAAATTAAACTGAACTGAGGCATAATAAATATATAATGAAACTGTATAAATTAAACTGAACTGAGGCATAATAAATATATAATAAAACTGTATAAATTAAACTGAACTGAGGCATAATAAATATATAATAAAACTGTATAAATTAAACTGAACTGAGGCATAATAAATATATAATAAAAACGTATAAATTAAACTGAACTGAGGCATAATAAATATATAATAACACTGTATAAATTAAACTGAACTTAGGCATAATAAATATATAATAAAAACGTATAATTTAAACTGAACTGGTCAGTTGAGCTTTAGAAATATGTATGAGAGCCGAAAAGGCAAATTAATTATTTTTTAAACATGAAATTATCTGTCAGATTATAAATCAATGATAATATAAGCAGATCCACAACCTTTTGACAAACGAGAGATTATTCCTAACTGCAAGGTTTTCATGTCTTCAAGAACAGATTAGATTCGAATTGATTGTCAAAGTGATTATTATCAAAAAGATGTTAAGTCATGGTGAAACACTTATGATTTTCTTCTTTTTTTATTAGTCCGTTCATTCTGTTTCTCTAGCAATCTGTCATGCTTAAGTTTGAAATTGCATTTTTATTGCTAAATGTTCAGATTAAATGGATACATTTTAGTTTATTTTTCAAGTTTGAAATTGTATTTTTGTTGATTTTCATTGCTAAATGATTGAATGGTCTCGGCTTAGTTTAGATGTGTCAAAGCGTCTCTATATGAGCTTCTGTCTGGCTGTCGGTTTGTCGCACTCAAGTTTTAAATAGCATTTACATCGCTAAATGTGCAGATGCAATAGACACAATAAAAAAATATCTGTTCTTTTATTGTGTTTTAAAGATTCATTATCCTCAACTTTGATGAGTTTTTTTTCTGAATTTTGATATTTTGGTATTGTTTTTGCTTATCATTTGATAAATCTAAATAAAAAACAAACATTTTTTTTACTAATAATATTCCTCAGTTTTCATTTTGCAAATATTTACCCAATGTGTTTCATTGCTACCGGTTTATTAGGCATAATGGTTGGAGTGTTCGCTAATGGGTCAAGAGACCGGGGTCAAGTCATACCAAAGACTCAAAAAATGTTATTTGATGCATCCTTGCTAAACACTTAGAATTATAAGGTGAGGATTATGAGTAAATGGAGAAATCCAGGGAAAGGAGTGGCGTCTTTCCTTACAGCTCAGTGTTGCAGCAACAGAAAGAAAGCCTTTGGATCACCCTCAACTATGATCAGATTTGATTTGATCAGATTTGGTTTGACTTTATATGGCTTATCATACCATTGGTATCACAATATAAGTTAATGTCATCCACTGAATTTTAATTTGGCTTAGCCGATCTCATAGTCTACATTGGCTACCATTAGACCATGTGTGCCCCACTTTGTGAGTCAGGTTCTGTTTTTAACCTAGTCATCATGGTGAACATTAAACTTGAAGAAAATTAAAAAGTGGGTTTATAATATATCAAAATGGCAGCAATAAAACGCAAGGGGTTGGCAGTGGGGACATTAGTCACCATGACAACAGAATGAACATGGCTGACAAACCCAGTGCCATATTAATATAGTGATATATCTTGCAGTTTCCAGAACTCAAAGGCAAGAAAAATATCTTGTTTCATTATAACTTGATGATTAGAAGAGAGTCTTCATTAAGATTTGGTTCACTTTCCAATATTACTCAAAGCTGACATTGTAGATCTTAGATCTTAGTTAACCAACAAGAAATGTTTGACATGAGATGAATTTCTTCCAAAAGAAAACTGAAAAATATAATTACCACAAGATAGGAATAGTAAAAATTTTGAGAGAAAAAATGGAATATATCTTTTGATGTATTATTTTCTGTCATAGAAACATACATTCCTTAATAAATGTGGACTTAGAATTTAAAAAAAAATGCAAACAGTATCAAAATTAACTCAGAACATCTTCCTTTAAAATTTATAGAAAACATGCTATTATCATAGATGGTAAAAAACAACCATTTTAAATAACTCATTAAGTATTTTTAGTGGTACAGCAGTTTTAAATTACTTTTATATGTAGATAAATGATTAGAGGCCAACAAAAATAGTTTTCATTAATAATTTAAAAAGAAAATAAAAATAAAATATATCTCTGTATCTGACAATTTTTTCAAAGAAATACGTTAGAAAATTTAAAAAAATTGTCTAATGCATTTTAAAAAATTGTTGTCAGATTAAAATAGCAAATCAAGAATATATCTATTTTTATTTTTTTTTAAATTTGAAAATATTTTCTGTAAAACTCATTATTAGAAAAATGGTTAATTGAAATTTTTCGAATAGAAAAAAAAAATCAAAGATGAGGATAACTGTCAGGAAGAGTCAGGCATTAACGCTGCCAATTTTCTCAAGTCCATATTGTGTAAATTTGTTTACGTACTTAAAATATGTCTCGGGTTAAACTGGATTTGAACTCAGTTTAGCCGATTTCATTGTCTGTGTGTGTATCCATTAAACCACTTGTGCAATCCAAATATAAATAGTCAAATAATTAACAGTTCTAAAAAAAAAAAATGACTTATCGAAATTTTGAGAACTAGAAACAACAAATATCAAAATTACAGTTAAGAAAAGACGGGGGCACTAAATGATGCCTCACATTACAAGATCAATGTCTTATAATCTGGATTTTCCATGATTTTTGGCATTATAACATATCAAAACTATCAAGAGATAAAAAAAAGAAATTAACGTTAAATATTTTGGACCATGTGTAAATCTGCCACCCCACTTATCAGCTACTCGCTAGGCAATCACCTAGGACACCAACATTTGTGGCTGCCACACATTCAGGACAAATTTGGATAAAATTTAAATGAAGGGAAAATTATGGTGGACAGTGGAACAGGATATTAGAAAGAGTCAGGGGGAGCCGAAGGTAGGTAGACAGTAGTAATAACCATAATAATAGGTTATTTGTAGTAATAACCATAATAATAGGTTATTTGCAGTAATAACCATAATAATAGGTTATTTGTAGTAATAACCATAATAATAGGTTATTTGTAGTAATAACCATAATAATAGGTTATTTGCAGTAATAACCATAATAATAGGTTATTTGTAGTAATAACCATAATAATAGGTTATTTGTAGTAATAACCATAATAATAGGTTATTTGTAGGGATGAAGTAATAAATTCACAAGATGAAAAATATGTTATTTGTTATATTTTGAGAGTTAGAAAAAAATTTAGTAATGGTTACTATAACTATATCAAAACTTTCAGGGGGGGGGGCACATCTAAGGACTCGCCTAGGTAGTCAAATGCTGACAGCAGGATTTGCATGATAGTTTATTTGACACCACTTAAAGATTTTGAGTGATGTCATATATGGTGTCATGCTAAACTCATTCCTTTCACCTGCTATGATAAATGGAGTGCTGAATGTATGCATAGTCCAATTTCTCAAATCTATACTGTGTGTAAATTTGTCTAAATATTTAAAATGTGTCTCGGGTCGAACTGAATACATGTAGCATATTGAGCAGGACATGTATTTTAATGAGGTTGGTGGCAAGATGTTAGTTGAAATGATAGAAAATATAGAGAGAAGAATTCTTAACACCACTCTTCAACATGTGACATGGCAACCAGGTTCTCCAACTCAGCATCTACATCATCTAACAACCAGGGGGCGTGTTTTACGACAGCTGACAACAAATTGTCCAAAAAGGCCTTCTGCTGATTTGCTTCAGATGTCTTCTCTTTCAATTCTTCCAAAAGATCATCCTAAATAAAGAAAAAGAAAATATTTTGAAAAAAACATCTTTAAAATAAACATATTGATAATTAGCAGAGGTACCCAGCTTTTTCCGGGGTGATACCTTGGGCAATAAAATATCAGTAAACAACCAAATGTTCAATAAATGGACGTAAATAAGAAAGGGTCAAGAGTTAAAAAATGATAAGCATGGGAACTCATAAACAGAAGAGCCAAAACAGAGGCATCATTTAGCATGCTGGGAGATGAGAATTCGTTTAGAAGCAAAGAGGAATGCATCTGTTAAAATGTGAGTTCTTGAAATCAGTTAGTAATACTTTCATTCATGCTCTCTGAATAATAATCTATATAATAAAAGTGGACGTACATGTGTCGAACTCACTTAAATAATTACGTATGCAAATTTCATTTTTATGAGCAAAGTTAGAATTCCACATAAAGGGTCACTCCGGATGGGACCAAAAAATTAAAATTGCCCCAATCAAGAAGGATCCCTTCTTCCTCTGATCGAAGACAGAACAGATACAACACCTGGATCCCAGCCAGAAAACTTCTAAAACCGTTTTTCCATTTTGTCTTTTTATCACAATTCTATCTTCAGGAATATTTATTTATAAACCTCATACTTTCTATTTATATACAGTTAGATATGTTTATATATTTGTATGTACAGGATTCATTCCTAAACTAATTGACCGATCATTATCAATTTTTGGAATACAACTGCTAGGCTTAAGGGGTCCAAATGTAGGCTTTAGTTTAATTTACTTTCATACAAAAGGGGTAAAAAGAGGGCAAAAGCTTTTCATGAGAATTTACATATCTCTGATTTTTGTGAAATTTTAACATTAGATATTGGATATAAATTAATAAATATTCCTCAAATTTTAGTTTCTTTGGAGTATTTTAAAGGGTTTTTAGGGCGCATAATATAGGCACAACCTTCCAGTTAATAATTCAAATATTTCAGATTTTCATTAAATTTGATCCATAGTCATTAGACATCAATTAAGCAATATTCCCTGAATTTCAATTTCTTCTTAAGACTTCTTAAGTTTAAGCCTTAAATTTAAAAAATTTTCTACAATCAAAATCATGTAATGGATTTATCAAAATTGGAACAAGGTCTAGTATCATTATATCTTGATCTGAATCTTCGTAAGGGGACATACAAGTGGTGCAAAACTGTTTCTATAGAGGAATTAAATTTACTTATCCTGGGACGGGTATTCTTCCAGTTTTTAATATATTAAAGAAAGAAAATTAATAGAATTTTCTCTTCTTTTTATTCGTATACTTGAAGTGATTGTGTAGACCGAGCGAATTTAAACATAAATTGGAGATTTTCCATGATTTGTGGAATACATCAAATACTTGAGAGATTTACCTTTTTCCCTCTATATCTCCAAAAATATATAATCAATTCATTCATTCTGTTTTAGTTTTTATCGGCATATTATTCTGACGATTCCTTGAAGAAGGTCAGATGAAAGGCCCCTTTAGAAAAAATATTTTTAGTAAAATACCATGTATTTTCTTAAATTTATCCTTCATTTCTGTCGTACCAAAATTCTTCTTATATATAAATAAATAAATAAATACGAAATTAAATTTTTTTTTATATCACACCTATATTACCATCAAAAGAGTTAACTTTTATTTAAATCAATAATACAATATATTTTTTGAAATACTGTATCTATAGTAGAGAGCAAAGACCCAAACACAGCTATTTGTATGCCTAATTTGCATACCTATTTTTTAACAATTTACAATAATGTTTGGCCTTATTCATTTATAATTTTCCTATAAATATGCAATAATATTGTCGATATTAACAGTAATTAAAGTGATTTTATAAAAAAAGGATGAATTACCAAAACCTTTCTAAAAATATTATGTTCATTAATTTTCAAGGGAGGTAATCTAAATGAAAACTAATAGTTTTAAAAATTACAATAGATATATATTAAAGATATATAATGTAAGTTATACATTTAAAAAGAATACTGAGAGCTAGATCAATGGTGGGTAGTTTTTTGCTAATATATATAAAATAAATCTTCAGTAAACTTAATTAGGACGCGATCATTTTTTACGCTCCAAGAATTCAACGCAACAACAGTTTGTGTACGATCGTTTGTGAGACGATATGGGTTTTTACTGGTCCCCCAATTTATAAAATGAGGCATGTCCGTCAGTCTGTCCGGATTTTTCTCCGCAACTATCGATTGAATTTCTCTGAAATTTTGCATGAAGTTGTAACTTTGGTCAGGTTAGAAAGTGACATTCTCCGATCTTTGAAAAAAGATCTGGTTAGCCGCCAGGGGGTCAAAAGGCCCCGAAATGGCAAAAAATGACATTTTTTTGCCCCATAACTTTTCATCCATCCATTCAATTTCTCTGAAACTTGGCCAAAATGGGAAGGCAATTGTTCCTAATAGAAAATAAGTATCGCTGACTTTGGAAAAATCTGGTTCGCGCCCCCAGGGGGTCAAAAGCCCCCAAAATGGCAAAAAATTACCCTTTTCTCCCATAACGTTTGATCCACCCATTCACTTTTTCTGAAACTTGGCCAAAATGTAGAGGCAATTGTTCTGGATATAAAATGAGCATCCTTGACCTCAGAAAAATTCTGGTTCGCGCCCCCAGGGGGTCAAAAATTCTCCAAATTGCCCAAATTTATTGCATTTTACACTCGCCACATCGAGTCACATACAGAGGGGGACCACGCACGCACGCGGCTTGTTAATATCGATTCTCTTCATCAGCACAAAAACTCCAACAGCCAGCATCATGGCTATAGGATTGAGAAATTCAGTTATACAACTAATTAGACAGGAAGATAAGAGTAGAGGTATGGATAAAGCAAACCTGTTCAGACAGAGTACAAAACAGTATATACTGAAAAACAACTGGACTCAAAATGGAAACAACAGATGTAAAGACACAGGTATGGAAAAACATTTTTCAAGGAAACAGGAAAAAAATGTTTTTATCTTTTTTATAAAAACAATTAGAAAGAAGGTTCATTCCCTATGGAGAATTATGCCAATATATAATCATATACAGTGAAAAGGTAGTTAATGTAGTTCAATTTGCTATTTATCAAAGGTGAAGAGATTCAGTGAATATAGCGCTTGAAAGAAGCATATCAAAAACTAGTCATAATAAAAAATTTTAAGTTATATATTAACTAATCAAGTTTAGATGTATTAATAAAATGAACTTAAAACCAATATTTTTTCAACAGTGCTCAATACTAGGTAGAGCTTTATAAATATTTATTGTCTAAATATTTGTATGGCTTACACACTCGTAGACATATTTCGGTGAGGTCACCTCCTCAGAGCCAAAGTGATTTCACTGAAACGCAGCTGCAGGTGTGTAAGCCACATAAATGTTTATATAAGAAATATACATATGTGTGTGTGCGTTTGTGCATTGAACTTACCTTAGATTCCGAAAGAGTGCGCCAGTTTTCTCGATTTCCCAAAGCCTCACGCGATAGAGAATCTGCCATTAAAGATACAATTCTTTAACATAACATATAATAGAAGATGAAGTTAGCATGCAGTGTTGTGCTTTCAATTCAAAGTGTTTGCAATTGTAGTTGCCTTTGTGTTCAGTGTTGGTGTTAGGAGCTTATGGCCTCACTCTATTATATACGAAATCTCCATGGGAGATTACTCTTTGTAAGCTAATTTTTTTATTGAATAATCAAGGAGAGAATTTATCAATTTTAATGAAATTTTCAGCCTTTATTTAATAAATGGCAAACCAGAATAATCTCCAACTCAAAGTCTGCAGCAAGCAGTGTCCGGTCAAGTTCAGTTTCTGATATTAAACTTCATCCGTAATATAACTTTCGGCGAGAGTTTCAGTTTCCCAAATTTATTTATTTTATTGTCAGCTGAAAGTACAAAATAATAAACAAAGACCCCCCCCCCACCTCCCATGTTATTATTTCAGCACGGTCAGTAAACTGCAGAAGATTTTTTAGAAAGCCATTCTTAACATGGGGGAGGTGGAGGGCTTATCTAACTATTCTGTACTTTCACTTAACAATTTAATATATAAATTAATAAATAAAAATTAGTACAAAACTTGCAAACCACAAGAGTAAGTGATCCAAAACAGGAAGTCTTTAATATCAGGAACTGACTCTGACCGGACACCGTTTGCTGCAGACTTTAAGTCGGGGATTCTTCTGGTTTGCCTAATAAATTAATATTTCAGAAGAAATAAATTGTAATGAAAACGCGAGTGTATGATAAGACTTATGAAACTTTAGTCTGCTTAAAATAAGATAGAAACATAGATTTAAAAAAAAAAAATTTATCTATAAACTAAAGAGTTCTAAAACAAGGGAGATAATCTTCAACAAAGTAACTCATGATTACTTCTTACATGTTTTCAAATTTAACTTCACAGCGATTTTCAAAAGAGTGGAAGTTTGATAGATTAACACACATGCACAGCAATGTTTTTCATTTAATATGTTGTTACTGTTAAAATCGACTCTATAATTTTATAGTAAATTTTCAGGGAACAACAAAATAAAACTAAGTAAGCCGCGATAAGGCTGCTGAAACCAAAGCTTAATCCCAAATTCCACCAGGTTTGGGTCCATCCCGATCGAGGGGTAGGTAGTTCTAGCTCTGCCTCCCTATATGTGTGTTTGTGAATGTGTATGCAGCCGAACTGCACATAGAAAATGCAATATGGTGAACTTCACACTGATTAATAGACTGTTTAATAATAATAATTTCTTCATGCTATAATTATGATTACAAAGCACAACGAAAGACCTGGACATTAAAACACATGCCCAATTACCAACAACAACAATAGGTTAAAAAAAGTCACAAAAAACATATGAAACTCAGATACACAAAAAGGCACTGTATAAATTAAAAGTTACTGTATTTCACTGTATATAATGTGGATGCTTGTCCAATTTTATGACCATATAAAATGTCGGAATACAGTTGGTGATTTAGTGATTATGATCATGGAGTACAAACTCGCTATGCTGTGTTCATCTTCTGTCAGGGTTATCATATCACTTTCATCTATATCTTTAAAAAAGGTATAAATTCATATATTTCGAGAATTTGTTAATAATATGCCATCTGAAGATAGTAGCTTGGCTAGTTGAAAACGAGAATCTGGTTTACTTTCATATGAATATTGATTTTGGCCCATACATTGCTAGTTCGATTGCAAATAGTAGGAAGGGTGGTTTATCTTCAGAAGTGCTAGGAGAAGTTCCACTGAAGGGAATGTTAAGTTATCTCTGTTGTATTGATATATAAGAGTTATATTCCTTTGTGATAAGGTTTTGAGTGATCTCCCTTGCTTGTTGTTGTTGGTTATTGGCTGGGAAAACAAAGATGACAGTTTGGCAAATGGACGTGTGTCCATGACTAGATTTATGTAATGAGCAAACTAGCATTAATTGAAAAGCTGTCTTCTTTCATGTGATAAGAAATTATTTTGTTCAGCAAACGTTGAAACACATTTAAAACAAGGATGGCTTCTTTTATAAAATGTCTACCTATTTTGGTAAATGAAGAGTCATATGATCTATATTTACAGATTTATCTAGAGAAAAACAGGACCCTGCAGTATTTTTGTAACTACCATAAACTATAAGAGAATGTGTTCGACATTTGGCAATAATGGATATCGGTGGAGCAAATGGATTGAATATAATTAGAAACAAATTCGACGAAATTTACTTACAGGATGAAAGCACAATGGCATATATGTTATTTAAAAAGTTTGATTCCTATAAACGGACGGCCGGAGTTAATATTAATGAATTTTTGGTATTATATGACTTTCTGTATCAAAAATTATGGAAATTTGGAATTACTCTGCCAGAAGGAGTCCAGGCCTTTTTTGTTCTGAATGCAGCAAATGTATCAGAGGAAAACGAAAAATTAGCAAGAACCACGTGTTCAAGCTTGACATATGCAACAATGAAAGATCCATTGAATAAAGTATTATCAACAGTATGTAACACCGTCCCTGCTATCAAAGAAGAAGTGGAAATAGTAAATTACAATAGATGCAGAAGTATCAAGGAACAAACACCTTACAGAGAATATAAAACCAATCCTACAGATAGACAAAGTAAGATAATGCGTTGCTTTAAATGTCATTCGACTAAGCATTTTGCTCGAGATTGTATGAGTTTCAGTTCTAAAAACAATATAAACATTGTTGTGGATTCAGACCAGGTGAACTTTACTTTGTTTAATGTTGATTCATGTTATCGAATATTGATAAATGATTCTTATTCTAATGTAAGAATGTCAGATCTTGTGAAAGAGACATTGGATATGGCAGTGTTGGACTCTGCTTGTTCACAAACTGTTGCTGGAGAACTTTGGTTTAACATATTCTTTGATACATTAAATGACCGAAATAAGCAGTTAGTGGAAACTGTTAGGTCTAACATTTTGTCTTGGCGATGGAGTGGAGGTAAAAGCTATTAAAACAGTTTTGCTTACTTCTGAACAGGAAAAAGGAGAAGATGTAATTGATGCAAAGAAAAGAGAATTGGAAAATATGGAAATTCATGAAGTATATGAATGTGTGCTTGACATGGGCAAAGGTCTAAGCTAGCCGAATCTTCACTGAAAAGATGGTGTAAATCTCTTCTCGTTGAGCCAGACTTAAACAGAAAAAGAGCCAAGTCGAAGATAATCGTCTCCTCCAAAAGAAAGAAAATAAGCGGTGTGAAACTTTTGCAAAAAAGGAATTTTTTCAGACCAGTGGTGTGCAGAGTCTGGCGATGCCCTGGGTCAACTCCTTGATTGTATTCCCCAAAGACTCAAGTATAATTCCTAGTACTGAGAAATATTATGAGAAAAAGTGATAGATTGGATGCCCATCCCCAATTTGGATTCCCGGGGCCACCACACCATCACCCTTATCTGTACATCACTGCATGAAGCCGGATTTAAAACGAGTAAGGTTGAGATAAAAAAAGAAAAAAGGAGGAATATCTTCATCAGCTTTAAAGAACTTAAAATTGAAGGAAATATTTTTCGTCTTCTTCTAAACCACAGAGACTGTTGGGTATTTTGTTAATATTAAAGCCTTTGTTACAAATGAAGTAAGTTTTATTCTTCGGTTTTTTATTTATTGACAATTTAAGAAGTTTTTCTCTTTCGTACAATGTTTTCAGACCGAAACTGTATATTGAATTTTGTGTTGAATAAATATTTATTTGGATTTTGCCTTCGTGTCGGCTGTTTCTCAGTTGGTTTTATTTTGTTACAATTAAATCTACACGCTCCTTCTCTTTGATTTAAGGCTCTTCTTTTCTTTTTATTTATATTTTAATATTGCTTCATTCGTAAGCTCAAGAAAATTCAAAAGTGGTAATCAAACTCAAGTTTAAAAGCAGTACTTAGGCTACAGCCAGATTTTTTAGCCCCTCCCTCAGCTATTAATTAAATGATAGGGTAGGCTAGGCTTTCAAACTTAGGAAAGAGCAACTAGTCTAGGAGAAGCAAAACTCCAAAATAAAGCCTGCGATTCAATGGATCCTGCGAATATATTGACATGTCCCTACTTCATGGATTGTTTCTGTGACTTCACTTAAAATCTCACCCCGCCGTTCAAAATTTTATCATGCTAAAATATTTTAATTTAATTTTGTCTTCCCTTTTTCTTTTTTGCATGTCTTTGAAACATTTTGTCATACGACAGTTTCTCAGTTCTTTACGCAGTCCTTTGCATTATTATTGTACTCTGCTAGATCTTTCAAGCTGCACTTGTTGCGCAGTAGAAGGCAGACAAGACAGTGCTGCATCGTATGGTCCTCCTCTCCACATTTGCAGATGGTTGGGTCGGTTTTGTAGCCTCATTTGGCCATAGCAACTTTTGATCACTCTATTTCAATTCTCAGGCGGTTTAGTGTACTCCACTGGACTTAAGATGCTTCTGAACCAGGAAGGAGGGCTTCTCCCTTAAGCTCATATTCTATCATAACTTTTATCAAACCTATTTACCGTTTATGGCTCCCTCCAAGGTGTACATTGTTACATGCATTATATGCCATGAAATATGGTAACTTTTATATAAAGACAGCTAAACTTAAATACAAAAATGAAAATGAAAAAAAAAAAACGTTGCCAATGCTACAATGTCTGAACAAAAAGCGCTTCACTCACCAAACAGCAGTACTCCCAACTAGAATTTGACAAATGCAAGAGCAGCATAAGTCAGCAATAAAGCAACCATGAAGCACATTAAATAGCAAATTAAAAGAAATCAACAAACAATTTTAATTCAGTATCTCAAAAAAGCTTCAAATAAATTACAAATCCAGTAAAACATAGCAAAAAAGATAATAATATATACTCAGACATGAAAGAAGTAAATAGACACCCTTATTATCATTAATAACGACGACGACTGTCAGAGGGTCCTGATGGATCAAGGCAAGATAATATTGATTAATTTCCCTCTCTGATTAGATGGGCAATCACTCGGAATCATAGTGTAAAGTGGAATCCCGAGGTTTGCGGCGATTTGACGTTGTTTAAGTTCACCTTCAGATTGACCTATAATATAACTCCTCTGAAACTGAGAATTCTAATGCTTCTTCGTCTGGTGTCATACTTAAATAGTGATATATGATACGTAATTGTGATATATGATACATAATTGTGATATATGATACATAATTGTGATATATGAAAGACAAAAATTTTTAATTAGTATATACTATCAATATTTCAAACTTTTACTTTGTACGGCTCCGGTGTTAGCAGAAACTTTAAACATATATGAATTATTTTTGTGGGGCGTCGATTTACCTCTCATGTCTGTGTGTGTATATATATATATAAGAGAGAGAGGGAGAGAGAGAGAGAGAGAGAAAGCGGATATACAAAAGCAATTCAATAAAATTAACTCATCTAATAAGATTTTTAATGTTTCCACAATAATGAGTGAAGATGATATTTTAAAATTGTATAACAAATGAGATATCAGAAAAAGTGAAACAAAAAAAAAGAAAAAAGGAAATTGGATTTCATGTTATTTTATAAATTTACAAGGTGACTCAGGCTAAAAAATAAACAGAAGAAAAAGAATACATATATATATATATATATATATATATAGTTTTTTTTGTTATTGGTTTTCTTAAGCGCCGTTGAGCAAATGAACACTCATTCAATTACATATCGCTACCTTAGCGGTGATAGGGATATTTTTCATTTTACTGCATTCTGTCGCCCCTTTTTTGGGGGACGTATATTATTATTATTTTATTTTTATTTTTATCATCTATTTTTATGTTTGCACACATAAAAGTAATCCGTGTATGCGTTTCATAGTTTTACTAATCGTCAGCCTTGCTGACTATTAGTAAAACTATGAAACGCGTACACGGATTACTTTTGTGTGTAAAAATAAAATTATATATATATGTATATATATATATATATATATATATATATTGATATTGCTTTCGATAAAAATAAACCAAATCGAAAATGATGACTTGTAACATTTTTTTTAGCATATGTATTGTGAGATATGGCTGTTTTGATGAAATGTTCAAAAGTAAGTTATTGTTTTTCTGGATTCATGTCTATAATATTCAAGCTTTGCAAAAATTCTACCATTGTTTTGATTGTGTAGTAACGATGAAGAAATTTTATTGCAATAAAGATCAATTTTCTTAATAGATTCAGTTTTGTCAAAAACAATATCAATTTATAATTGCTCTGGAATTACATATTAGAACCTGAGGATCATCAAATATCCATTGAGCTTAAAGCACTTAAGTTTGACTAAACAATCAAAATATTATATAAATGATTAGTAAATGAAATTATAGAGTCGATGCTTAGGGATCAACTGTATGACCAGCTGAACAGCAAGTCAGACTGCCAAGCACATCAAAATGCCGGTTTATAATAAGGCTAGAATGTTCCATTATGCTCAGAAAGGAAAGTCCATTCTCTGTGTTCTGATTGGCTGAGATTCATAAGTGGCCATTCTAGTGTATAAATGTTCATTCATTCGAATAAGTATTCTTCTATAAGATGGATGCCAGTTGAGGCCTTTATGCCGGTAAGTATTAGTTTGATTCTATAGGAATGAGTTAATAAGCATGAAATAAACTAATTAAAAATATTGACACAGAAACATGTTTAAGGCGTACATGAGTTCTAAAATTTCGATTTGAAGAGTCAAATCTTCGTCATGGCAAATTATTCGGATGAAGTGGAGTTTTCTTCAGAGAACGAGGAGGAAAATGAAGTAATGGGATAGAGGAAGTAAGAGGTGGGTACATTGATAAATGTTGGTATCAGCTGGGTGATAAGGAACGGGGGGGGGGGAACAGATATTAAAGGAGAGAAGGGAGGTAAGGAAAAGAAGCAAAAGGGAAGAAGGGGAGCAAACGGGCTACTGAATTTGGGTTACCCAGTATAAAATTTAGTGAGTTTTTGTTCGTTTAGAATTTGCTTGACAATAATAGTAGATCTTTGAAAGAAGCCAGGTCTTTGTGTTATTCTGTTTTTTTTTGTGAATATATATATATATATATATATATATATGTGTGTAATGGGAACACTTGTAGTGCAACTGAATGTAATAAAAATAAAAGATCATACGAATGTATATGAATTTAAAAACAAGATTTCATCTTTTAAATATCCCGTTTATATAAGATTGTACAAATATATTTAAAAATTATTTGCATTGTTTTCAATGTTAGCTGACGAAGTTTCAGTTCTGTAATGGATAGAGCCTATCCCCCCTCGACATAGGATCGCCTCTGCCATGCATAACAGCTACACTATGATAAAGGTAGGCAGTTATTCACACCGGCTCATTTCAAACCAGCTTTGAAAGTGACAACAGCTGAAGGAAGACTTGAAAGCAACGATGGTTGGAGGAAGACTTGAAAGCAATGATGGTTGGAGGAAGACTTGAAAGCAACGATGGTTGAAGGACAACTTGAAAGCAATTATGGTTGAAGGAAGACTTGAAAGCAACGACAGTTGAAGTATGAACATGTAATATGTGCATCCACTGTACAGTCCGTGATCGTTAGCTCATTATGTCAGTTCAAACTTGTTCGCTTCAGTCAGTTCTGCCACAGAAGAATTCTCCCTCCAAATAAAACGATGATTTTAGTTTAAAAACAATTAAGAAATTTAATTTTTCTTTAGGAGTTACAATGGTACTCGTTTTCTGAGGTTGAATAGAAGACTTGCAAAATAAATTTTTTGCCCGATTAAATCAAAACACAAGTTCCTTAGTTTAGAGCCTAAGAGCCTACTTCTCTCTGAGAAGCACACAAATCCAACTGTCTCTCAGACATTCAACTAACTGATTGCCTTATTTACAAAGGGCCGACTCTAACTGCCCTCCCCTTTCAATCTCCTGGAATATATGCATCTTCGACCGGAAATTCTACACATCCGGTCTTGATTTCAGTTATCCGGATTCGACCACTCAGAGATTGACTACTCAGATACCCCCCGGAGATAACGGCTAGGCAGTGTCCACTAAAAAGGCTTACCTCCAGACAATCTAGGAACATTACTTTCCTCAAGTAGGTTGCTCTCAGCATGAGGCACTAATTTTATTTTATTTTCATCTATAGTAGTTCATCTTCCTTTCTACAATTTTTTTAACAATAGGCTCCATTCCTTTTCTACTTTCTTTTTAAAGTTTTACTAGTTCTCCTTTACAGCTGTTAAACCATGGACATATAAACAGTTTTTTTTGTTTCTTTGGTTTTGCATTGTTTCTTTGGTTTTGCATTGTTTCTTTTCTGAAGAATACGGTTCATTCCTTTTTTTCTGTACATTTTCTTGATATTTTTACTAGTCCTCACTTATAGTTGTGAAACCACGCACATTGTGATTTCATTTCTCATGAGGACAGTCAATATTTTCCCACAACTGGAAAGGTCCAGTTCATCTCCAGCTGCACTATATAAAAATCATGCATCGCTGGGATCTCAATTGGTTCTAGGCTTCTCCTTCTCATTTAATTTCGTTCTGAATCTACCGTTTGCTGTGGGATAGGTTTTCATACATTATATCATCATCATCATCAACAACATTGCTTTCACTATTAGCATCATCACCACTGCACTGTTCATCATCACTATTACTTTAATTATCACTATTATTATCTACCTAAAAACTAGCAAATTCTCAGGTAATTTCTTTTTTGCCACACTTTCACGCTTTTGATTCTACATTCATTGATGAAACGTAGTGTGACTGAAAGACATGTAGTAGGTAGTAGTGATCCACAAACTGCCATTGACCAAGAGATCCCAACCTCCTCATATAATGTTGAGAAATTCAGAGATACCCAGACAATCCCTATGAGAAATTTATAAGCCAATAAGATATCAAGAACTCTAAACAAGGAAAAAGGAAGAGTGTCATATATTTATCTTTCCCTGGCTTCCGGTTATATGAAGTTATCTCCCTTACTGGTATTCTTCAGTTGATTAATTGCCTAGTCAGGAAATATTTTGTTTAATAAAAACTTGTTAAAGGAATCTTGTCAACCTATTTCAGAGTGTAACGCGAATGTTTGTATAAATCATTGGCTTTTAATGTTTTCTGTGTATTTTTTTCTTTTGGTGTTATTTTCAATAAATGATTAAATTAATATGTTCACGGAGAGGACAATAGTCCAAAGATAAACAATGCAAATAATGTCAACTCCTCATCCCAAAAATGCAGACAAAAATGATTATTAAAGACGTAACACAAACCGTGAGTGTCGGAATTTTGTTGCTGCTGTGAATCCATTTTCTTCATAAGTTCTTCATGCTCTGTCCCAAGTTCTTGCAAGGCAGCCGTCTATTAAATGACACAGAATCAGAAACACAAAATGAATACATTTTTCCTCCGGCCAGCTTTGAGTGAAATAGTAGAGATGATTTGACTCACAAGTCTTGGTAGAGCAAATAGTCTAGGATAAAGAAAATAATACCATCGCGGATGGTCAAGTTTATGTTAACAATGGCACTCACTACTTGTATAGGGAATAGGAGTTACTGATACAATTCTGCAGCATCATTTTCACTAACCCCCTTGACAAAAGTATGAATTCATCTCTCCTTTCCTAGATATGGGGGAAATAGTAGGGTACACTTGACCCTCAAGCCTTGGTATGGAAACTAGTTGAGAAGAACTCCAATATAACATCATGGCAGATGATCAAGTTTTATTTTGACAATGGCATTCACAATTTGCACAAAAGATAAGTTGAGTACTCTACCAAATGAGTTGAGTACTGAACACACATTATGACTGTTCAGCTTCAACAGAATGGAAAAGAGGGATACGCGTTCGACTCGGCTAAAACTAAAACTGGACAAAGAAGAAGGCAAGCATAGATACGTACCCTTGGTCGCACCAAGTTCGATGTACTGTCGTGCAGAGCCACAAATTCCAGTTGGGTCGTCTAGCATTAGGACCAACCAAACCAAACCAAGAAATGATGAGAAGATGGATTTAAAACTTAAGAAGAATCATATTTTTAAGACTAGCATATTAATCACAAAAGGGTGAAATAGTAGGGTATACTAGACTCTTAAGTATTAGCAGAAATGCAGGAAAGCAAAAGGTTCTTTAGATGCCTTAGGAGAGGATTTGTCGGTCTGTCACACTTTATTTTTGAATAGCATTTTTATCCCTAAACACAGATTCAATAGACATATCTTATTTTAAATGCTTCAAATCATCTCTATATGAGATTCTATCCATTAGTCTGTCATGCTCAGATTAAAAAGAGAGTTTTCGTTGACATGTCATGCTTAAGTTTGAAATATCATTTTCATTGATCTATCATGCTTAAGATTGAAATATCATTTTCATTGATCTGTCATGCTTAAGATTGAAATATCATTTTCATTGATCTGTCATGCTTAAGTTTGAAATATCATTTTCGTTGACATGTCATGCTTAAGATTGAAATATCATTTTCATTGATCTGTCATGCTTAAGATTGAAATAGCATTTTCATTGATCTGTCATGCTTAAGATTGAAATATCATTTTCATTGATCTATCATACTTAAGTTTGAAATAGAATTTTCGTTGACATGTCATGCTTAAGATGGAAATATCATTTTCATTGATCTGTCATGCTTAAGATTGAAATATCATTTTCATTGATCTGTCATGCTTAAGATGGAAATATCATTTTCATTGATCTGTCATGCTTAAGATTGAAATATCATTTTCATTGATCTATCATGCTTAAGATTGAAATATCATTTTCATTGATCTGTCATGCTTAAGATTGAAATATCATTTTCATTGATCTGTCATGCTTAAGTTTGAAATAGAATTTTCATTGATCTATCATGCTTAAGATTGAAATATCATTTTCATTGATCTATCATGCTTAAGATTGAAATATCATTTTCATTGATCTGTCATGCTTAAGATTGAAATATCATTTTCATTGATCTGTCATGCTTAAGATTGAAATATCATTTTCATTGATCTGTCATGCTTAAGATTGAAATATCATTTTCATTGATCTATCATGCTTAAGATTGAAATATCATTTTCATTGATCTGTCATGCTTAAGATTGAAATATCATTTTCATTGATCTGTCATGCTTAAGATTGAAATATCATTTTCATTGATCTGTCATGCTTAAGTTTGAAATAGAATTTTCATTGATCTATCATGCTTAAGTTTGAAATAGAATTTTCGTTGACCTGTCATGCTTAAGATTGAAATAGCATTTTCGTTGACATCTTTATTTAAGAAACATAGAAAATAGTGAACACTATTCATTATAATAACATGTTTTTACTTTCATTATCAGCTTTCACACCCATTTAAAAAATTGAGATTGTCTGATCGCCAAAGATGAAATGTAAAAAAGTAATTGGGGAATATTTAAGGTCGCTGAGTTTTAAAAATTTAAACTTTACTCATTTTAAATAAATTGTTTCAAAATAAATAGAATTCTATAAAATAATTATCTGCATTATCTGGCATTTGAGCTATGACAAAAGTGTAGTATCTGGGTGTTTTTTCTGATCATGATCTGATTTCATTCTTCAGGTATCAGCTTAAGATTAAAATTAATGTTATAGAAAGAGATTAATTTCCATGGAATTCAACATAAGTGGGTACAAGTTGACAGTTTGTTCGTAAGAAAAGGTGCCAAATATGAATACGTCTTCCATGTATGAGCATGGCACATGTGGTTCTTTGTTTTGTTGGATCCCAACCCAATTAAGGTAGCCTTTTAGCCAGTTAAGTAAATGAATAATGTCTCCCTCTTTTTGATAAGAGAATTCCTCCAAGATCGCCCCCTACTTTTATTTTGACCCATTGGCCTCCCCAATTGCTTCTTATTTTAGAAAGACACACATTCATTCCTAAACTCCAACCCTTCTTCATTTCTTTCTGCTAAAGTGCCACTCCCATTTAGAGATAGACTTGTTTGTTTTCGGTCCTAAACAAACTGAAAAACAGTGGGTTGTCTATTTTTTAGAAAGGGTTCGGAGAGAGAGTCTTACTAACCTTTTTTTCTTTCTTTTGGGGTGTTTTTTTTGTCCCACTCCCCATTGTTTTTTTATTCCATTATACATATATATATATATATATATATATAAATTTGAATATTTTTCAATTAAACTAAATATAAATAAAAATATAAATAACCAAATAAGTAGTATAAACTCTATAAAATACAGTAATTTTTGTAAATAACGAATACATTTTTCTTGGACACAGACAAACAACACAGGTATGGAGAACATTTTTAATAACAAAATAGGGTAGCAAAAAATTAATCTGGAGCAAAAAACTAGATCTCATATTCGGAACATTTTTGTTCTTGTTTTTTTAAGGGAAGTGGTGTCTGATCAACACTGCTGGGAAGCCATGAGATAAAATATTGTTGTGTTTTTAAATTCTCAAAACAGTTTTTCATAGTAAACAACTGATGATCCCTAAAATAATATTAAGACTAGCGTAAATTCTTGGAAGCAAACTAATGTAGTGATTGCGAAAGATTAATTGATTTAAAAGCAAAGGAGTTTTCCAATGAAGGGCTTGATAATAAAAGTGTTTTGTTCCGGATAGTTTTAATGGTTGAAAAACTTGCAAGACATATAACAAAATTAAATTTCAATATATATATATAATAACATTAAATTCCAATGATTGCAGATATTTAAGTAGGGTAATCCATGGAGTAAATGTGGTATTATGGTGACTGCTGAAGTGAAAGTAATAGACAAGTGTTGAAAGAAATAAAGGAACAATGCTTGGAGGGATGGGTCAGAATGCATCTAGTTAAGAGTAGGATAGACAGAAGATGACCCCGACCTCCCCACACTTTACGACCTTGTGCCTAATTTGTTAAATTGTATCTATATTTTTTTAGCAAATAATTGAAAGTGAATTATCTGTTCTATCCCCAGTCACATGACAGGCAATAACACCATCCCTCTCAGAAAGGGGGAGATAATGCCAGACATTGTCTCTATTTACATTTTTTTTTACTATTGGGTAACCATTTATCAAAGCCAAAAGCAACTTATGGATAAGAGTTAAGATGGAACGATTGTCAGCCGAAAGATGGTATGGACTAAGTTTAATTACTTATGAGGACGGTTTATGACAAGTATTTGCTGACATTAGATTTGAAGACGACCATGTTGTAGTCTGCAGGGAAGCAGTTGTTTCCTCAGGAAGGCAAAGTTAGACACAAGGTCGATTTTTGATGTCGGAAAATCCAGATTCCCAAAAAGAGGAACATAAATATCTGTATAGACCCATCAGCACAACTTCACTAATGAAGGTGTCATGGGCGGTGGGCAATAAATTCAATCATCATCATCATCATCATCCCATTTCGTTTAACGTCAGTTTTATATGGCCGCAAATGTTGGACAGCTTTTAGAAATTGACTTCCAAACTAACCTATCTATCGCCAGATCTTTATTTATCCCTCTTTCTCTTAAATCCATTTTTATCACTTCCTCACATGTTTTCCTTGGCTTTCCCCTGTCAACTAACCCTGCTGCTTCAACTATTCTACATCTACTAACCCAAGAACTCTCATCAATTCTTTCAACCATACCATACCATTGAAGTCTCCTGTTCTGCACACATCTCTCCATACTGTCTAGATTTATTGTTCCTCTGAGGTCATCAGATTTAAGACTGTGTTTAAGACTCATATTAACCATCCATCATATCATTTCTCTTCATGCAACGCATGTCCTCAACCCTCACTGGCCAGGTTTCACTTTCATATATCATCACACTGTGCACACATGCTGGATAGACTCTTATCTTAGTCGACCCCTTAATAAAATATATAAATACATAAAATATAAAAATGAAAGTCTATTTTTATAATTAGCCATGGAATTGTCAGAGGGATCACTAGTTTTATATGACTGTGGCTAAAAATAGAGGGATAGTAATAATAATAATAGTAATAATAATAATAATAATAGGGGTGGGACGTAATGGGTGAAAATTTCAGATTCATGCAAGTAGTATTTTTTTGTGTTCATTTATACATTAATAACACTAAACAATCAAACATTTTGAAAATTTTGCAAAATTCAGAAGGTGCGGGCCACTAGTTTTTGGCTATTTTACATTCATGAAAACCCTTTCACAGCCTGAAAATGGTCCTAAATTAAAGTACTATATCAGATTTAACCATCTATATCCATTCGTAGCTTTTGAGGATGTTTTAGGACCTGCAATGTCGCATGAAACCACTTTTTCACCGAAAAATGATGAATTTTGAGTTCAGTGGAGCCCTAACGGCTATTTTTGGCCTGCACCTTCTGAATTTTGCAAAATTATCAAAATGTTTGATTGTTTAGTGTTATTTATGTATAAATGTACACAAAAAAATACTACTCGCATGAATCTGAAATTTTCACCCATTACGTCCCACCCCTAATAATAATACCCTCCTCGAAAATTTGGTAGGAACTGAATCAGATAATTCTAAAACAATGAAAGAATAAAATAAACCAACCTTAGATTCTAAAGCCTTCTGCAAATGGCTAATTTTCTTTGTACTGTTGCTCAGTGCCTCTTGCAGTTGTCGAACTTCCTCCTTTAAAGAAATATATGAAATTATTCTTTACAACAGCACCATCTGTTGGATAGTAGAGTAATATAAATTATTAAAAAAAGAAAATTGATGAAAAAAAGGTTGATCTTTTCTCCAAGCCAAAGACTGGTTTTCATAAAGCTATTACGAAATTTTGAATTTGAAGTTGAATGCAAATTGTCTACCCATCACCTCCTGTTACAGTCAATCAATAAAATACGAAAACAGACTTTTTTGGTGGGCAGATTATTTTCATTTGAACTGTTTTTTCTTTTCTTTCCCTCTTCTTTCTTTTAGGGACTGTGACATACTTTTTTTTTCTTTCTACATTGAAAAGATGTGTCAGTCGACATGTTTCTTGCCTATATGCTACTTTGATAAATACACATTTACTTATTCTTTATTTGTTTTGTTGTAAATTAAATGTTCAGTAAAATCATGAATTATTTTATAATCCTACCTAAAAAAACCCACTTTGATTGAAACACTCAAGTTTCCTTTAGTATTTTCTAAGTCAGCAATGCCGGCTCAATACAGCTAGTATATATGTGTGTGTATATATATATATATAATTAAGTATGAAGGTGAGTGTCTGAAGGCAGGAGCAATGTAATGTTGAAAACCAGAAAGATGGAAGATGGAATTGAACAAAAATAAATGACAGAAGACGGTATGTGTGTATAAATCTCAAATCAATTTATTAATATTTCAAATAAACTTTAAATATAAAGACAGTAAAAGTCCCCCAATTTACTGTCTTTACATTTAAAGTTTATTTGAAATATTAATCAATTGATTTGAGATTTATACACATATACCGTCTCCTGTCATTTATTTTTGTTCATTCCATCTTCCACCTTTCTGGTTTTCAACATTGTATTGCTCCTGCCTTCAGACATTCACCTTCATACTTAATTATTTACCAGCAATGCTTCAAACAAACTACCATTTCTTTTATATTTAAAGCTTTAATATTTAAAATATAAACTTAATAACATAAAGCAATTGTTATAGCTCAATAGTGTGAGGCTAGAGCTATGGTATAAAATGTTTTAATTTAATTTTAAATCACATCAAATGTTGGAAGAACAGATTCACAATATTTCACAAAAATCTGTGTTTTATTACTAGCATACAATTGTTTCAGCCTACTACAAAGATATTTATAAAATGCCCCTGTGTCCTATGCATTTATTTCTTGGGTGGCATCTTCAGTACTCGTATATAAAGGAATAAAATAAGGAAATTTTCAGGCAAGTAAAGCTTGGATTACAGTCCGTACTCATCATTCGTACTTCTATAAGTCCAAGTCGCAACATCCACATGCCATGTGCGTTTCACTGTTAGTTTTTTAAATCATTCATCATCGACTTAGATATTCATCCCAAATCGCAGACAATATATAAATAAATCTTTTAACTAACTGTTTTTGTTGTTCCGACCTATTTATTTCTTTTCATCTAGATTTTTAACATCAATATTTCCTTATTTTGTATGCCTTTCCTACATTGTATATTAGTATGTCCGTGCTCAACTTCCGTTTTTTCCCGGACAACAGGAAGTATACAAACCTAAAGCTAAGTGCTTTTTATTATATATATATATATATATATATATATGCTAAGTGCATTTTATTACTTATTATCTCTCTCTCTCTCTCTCTCTCTCTCTCTCTATATATATATATATATATATATATATATATAGAGAGAGAGAGAGAGAGATAATAAGTAATAAAATGCACTTAGCATATATATATATATATATATATATATATGAAGCAATCCAACAAAAGATATAAGCGTCAACTAATATCTTATAATTAGTGAAACATCCGGATAAAAACTGAAGCTCAATATACTGGATAGAGCATTAATATTATAATATAAAATGAAGTAATAAAATAAGGTGTCAATCAAATTTTATTAGAATTCAAAGTTCAAGCAAAGTATCCTTAAGTCCTTAGCTCATGAGTTTTCAAAGATAATTCTTCTCTTCAGAGGACCATTACCGCAGTTATACTACTACAGGTAATACAATTACGCTTTGAAAATATATAAAATTATATACACAAATACATAAAAATACATAACATCAAACATATCAACCCAAAAACATACTTTTTGTTGAATCCATACAGTCCATCCAGGTCATACAAATTGAGAAGCATAATCAGGAAAGACATTACTCCAAGTTATAAACAGCAGTCCATATACGTGAAATTGAAGGGGCCGGCAAAGTTACCCAGTCGCGAAATGTGTCAATATTCAATGTTAATGATAAATAAATCAAATAATACAAAAAGTCCAATCAAAGTTCCAAAATCCCGACATGTGCAACCCAAGTCAAATCAAAGTTCGTTGTTTAATTAGAAACCCCGTTAAATCCGAATTGAGCAAAATAAGACCGAATCCCGGTCGCATCTTGCCAGCAGAGCGAAAAAAATAAGTAATCTTCTCTCCCCAGCGATTCAACCAGACATGACAAATCCCTAACGAACAGAAGGCGATATTAAATTGTCTACATCTCAGAATGACTTTAATAGATCTGAAATTATGTCTGTGTTACTGTATGGATTCAAAAAGTATGTTTTTGGGTTGATATGTTTGATGTTATGTATTTTTATGTATTTGTGTATATAATTTTATATATTTTCAAAGCATAATTTTATTACCTGTAGTAGTATAACTGCAGTAATGGTCCTCTGAAGAGAAGAATTATCTGTGAAAACTCATGAGCTAAGGACTTAAGGATACTTTGCTTGAACTTTGAATTCTAATAAAATTTGATTGACACCTTATTTTATTACTTCATTTTATATTTTATATTATAATATATATATATATATATATATATATATATATATATAAACGAAAAAATTATATAAACAAAAAAGAAATTCAAAGTGGGCCAACACATTATTTATTGAAACGTCTATCCTCTAACTTGACAGCCACCATTTTTGTTTTCCGATACAAGACTCAAGTTTAACAGATTAATAATATCTAAAATGGTGATTTTTCCCGGAATATTGTGATATACAAGCTCCACATTTATATCCCCAGTGAACGAAGTGACACTGAAAGATTTATATAAAAAAAATGAAATAATAAGTTTAAACAAAACAAAGAAACTTATTTTCACTTTTACCATCATCTTGTTTTCAGTCCTCCGATTGACTCAGCATATTTCCGTACATAAATTGTCTATATTTGATAACAGATTATGTTGCAGTGTCTGTTACATTGTTGTTTTATTTTGCATTGTTTATTGCTTTTCTGTCACTCAATCCGTCACTCTATGCCTCCAACTGTATGTTAGTCTATTCTTTACACTGCCCTTGAAAGATCAGATATAATTTGTACTTTCAGTCATTTCTAATACATGGTGCTGAAATCCAGGATTGAACTACAGACTGCAGTAGGCTAAAGCAAGCAAAATCAGTTACTGGTATGCCAAGCCTCTGCCTTTCCTTATCTTCTTGTTTTGATCCCGTCTTTCCTTTTTTTTGTTTTCTTCACTTCGTAAAAGCTATGTTTAAATAAACAATCGTCTTCAACTACATACACATAAACAAGTGACACGACCAGATTACAATTAATATTTCTTCTTACGCGATTTCACAAAACAATTCTGTGTGATGATCAATTTATGTAAAAGCAACAAGCTCGTTGATCAGAATTCTGTTCCAAGGTTGCAAGCTCACAACGCAGAGACCAGATGGGAAATAATCAACATCATCACAAACTGAAACGATTCCCATTGCAATGGTTACACACACACTCTTATGCCAACACGGCAACTACACAACTATCAAGATAATACATACACACACATGTTGGAACTTATTACCGGAAGAATCATTTTCGTTTTAGCAATGGACAACCCCCCCCCCCCGACACATTTCTCTTCTTTCTGAATAGCCCTTTGAAATAAAATAAAGTGGTTGACCATAGTCGACGGCGACCCGAAAGCTTCCTTTTCATTGGCTACTATTCTAAGGTGTAGGGAACGGATTACTCCACTTACCCTTGATCCTAACCTTATAATGCTGAGTGTTTAGAAAGGATGCATCAAATACCATTTAAGTCTTTAGTATGACTAGACCAAGGATTGAACCCTGGTCTCCCGATCTATAAGCAAACACTTTTACCATTATGCCAAATGCTCTGTATAGTCCTTTGAAATATTGTTGTGTTTTTGTTACAAACGTACAGACACAAAATCTCCATTATAGTAAGGATCCCTAAAATTAATATTCTAAACGAGCTTACTTGTAATAAATATTTATCCTTGACTTCTTCTGATTTGGAGCTGGGGACATCACGCAAAAGTACATCAACGTCTTTCTCTTTCATTTGCATAACCATTTCTCTCAGTCGATGCCAACGCCATTCTGAATTAGTCAGCTGGAAATAGAAAACAACGTTTTATAATCAACAAGTGACAACTCATGTTGAACACAGAAAATTTTATTTGTGGAAAAACACAAAAGACAACCAAGTCTGACAAGAATAGTGCAGGAACAGTGAAAACAGCTTCTATGAGTAATTGAAGACGTGTAGGCACATCAGGATAAATAAATATGGTGACATGATCAGGGCTGTAGAGTCAGGGTTGAGAAGTTGGAGTCAAAGCTAATTTCAGGAGTCAAAGTCGAAATTGGTGAAAACTAATAAGTCAAAAAATTGATGCAGGAACTTCCCACTTAGGATGCCTCTATAAATCTTGCCCCTGATTCACAGTAGTCCCTTACGTCTCAATAGGCAGTGTGACTTGTTTGGGGTGAATAGAAGTAAAAAAAAAAATTTTAAAAAAAAAAAACGTAAATTTTTTTTTTATATTTAAAAAATGCCCAAAGCAAAAAATATCAAATCTTTGTCCCTATTTACTTGCCACACAGCAAGGGCAGAGTTAGGCACAAAGCCGGTTTTTAACATGGGGAAAATCCAACTCCCCAAAAAGGAGCACTCTGAATTGGGTAAAAATATTGCCTCCGTCTAGAAATATTTCGCTTTCACTGACAGAGGACAAAAAGGTTGAAGTGTAATATCAGAACAGATTTTACACTTTACTTCTAGCCAAAAAATCATTGTCATTGAGTAGTGGCCATCATTTTTTTTACATATCTTGGAATAAAATCGTGTTATTATCTATATTAACAAAATTATGACACAATTTCCTGAGCATATGTTTTCCTTGGGTCAATGTAACTTTGATAATTGCACATTAAATGTAACTTTGATAATTGCACATTAAATGTAACTTTGATAATTGCACATTAAATGTAACTTTGATAATTGCACATTAAATGTAACTTTGATAATTGCACATTAAATGTAACTTTGATAATTGCACATTAAATGTAACTTTGATAATTGCACATTAAATGTAACTTTGATAATTGCACATTAAATGTAACTTTGATAATTGCACATTAAATGTAACTTTGATAATTGCACATTAAATGTAACTTTGATAATTGCACATTAAATGTAACTTTGATAATTGCACATTAAATGTAACTTTGATAATTGCACATTAAATGTAACTTTGATAATTGCACATTAAATGTAACTTTGATAATTGCACATTAAATGTAACTTTGATAATTGCACATTAAATGTAACTTTGATAATTGCACATTAAATGTAACTTTGATAATTGCACATTAAATGTAACTTTGATAATTGCACATTAAATGTAACTTTGATAATTGCACATTAAATGTAACTTTGATAATTGCACATTAAATGTAACTTTGATAATTGCACATTAAATGTAACTTTGATAATTGCACATTAAATGTAACTTTGATAATTGCACATTAAATGTAACTTTGATAATTGCACATTAAATGTAACTTTGATAATTGCACATTAAATGTAACTTTGATAATTGCACATTAAATGTAACTTTGATAATTGCACATTAAATGTAACTTTGATAATTGCACATTAAATGTAACTTTGATAATTGCACATTAAATGTAACTTTGATAATTGCACATTAAATGTAACTTTGATAATTGCACATTAAATGTAACTTTGATAATTGCACATTAAATGTAACTTTGATAATTGCACATTAAATGTAACTTTGATAATTGCACATTAAATGTAACTTTGATAATTGCACATTAAATGTAACTTTGATAATTGCACATTAAATGTAACTTTGATAATTGCACATTAAATGTAACTTTGATAATTGCACATTAAATGTAACTTTGATAATTGCACATTAAATGTAACTTTGATAATTGCACATTAAATGTAACTTTGATAATTGCACATTAAATGTTTTATTTTTTATTTACTATTAATCAATTATTTATTGAAATAAAAATTCAATAGCGTAATAAATGACATTTTTAAAATCCTATTTAAAAAAATAAATTTGACTATGAAATTAAATCCACCAGAATGCGTTTTTGAAAACAAGCAAGCCATTTTTATATTTTGTTAATTGTTAAAAAAAAAATGAATGACTGATCCTTTGAAAGGAATTTCAAGAGTTTACTGAATTGAAATCATTCTTGGCTTTACAATTTTTAGGAAATCCTCATTTAAAAGATTTAATGTTTTGAATTTTATTTACAACCAATAATTTTATAAATAGAGATTAAAACAAAGTTACCTCAACAAGAATTAGTTACAGTTTTATGACAATTTGGTTTAATTATTTTTTTTTTTTAATTTTCAAAATGCTATTTAAAAAAATAATAATTTGGTAAAATAAATTATTTGATAAACAAAGACAGAAAAAAAAAGAAAAAAAAAGAAAAGCAAAACAAAAAAAAATTGTGCTAGTTTTCGATTTTTGTGTGTGGGCTTAGCATACATGCATACTAATTGGTGACTCCATAGATTGCATACACTGGATATAGATATATACATGAGGTTCATATACATATTTCTTAAAAGAGTTTAGCACAAAGAATACATATGTGCAACTGTGCATATATACTTTGTTGCAACATTTCATAGCAGTCGAAATTCTTGAATTTTAACATTTGTGTTGTTCAAATTGTAGCAAGAAAGAGATAAACATTACCATTTCTTAAGTTTGAGAATAAAGAGACAAAAATGAATTAGAAATATAAACATTTTATTTTAAAGTGTGTATTAAATATTGAAATCTCAGCAGTATATTGTACTGAAAATACTTAGTGGCAATCTGTAAAATAATACAAAAAAATCATCAGTTTGAAAAATGTGAATAAATCAGTACAACTAGAAATATATTCATGACAATAGAAAATCCTTAAGTAAAAATGGGTAATATTGTTTCTCACTGCAATGCAGAAATAAAAAATAAAATAAAAATCGGAATTATGTCGAAGTCTAATTTAAAGGTGGTCTAAATTATGAGGAAGCCCAATTCGATGGGTGTCAAAATTATGAAGAAACTCAATTCGAGTGGAGTCCAATTATGATAAAGTCCAATTCAAGAGGTGTTCAAATTATAAAGAAGCCCAATGAGAATAAGTCCAACTTATGAAGAAGCTAAATTTGAGGGAGTTTTAAATATGAGAGAGGTCCAAATTATGAAGAATCCCAATACGAGGGGGAGTTCAAATTATGAAGAATCTCAATTTGAGGTGTTCAAATTATAAGGAAGCCCAATATGAATGAGTCCAACTTATGAAGGAGACCAATTTTAAGGGCTCAAAATTATGAGGAAGCCCAATTCGACATTGTCTAAATTATATTTTGTTCAGATTGCAAGAGTTTTAATGTACATAAGCTTTTCATTATGATGTACATATAAAAGCCAGATTTCAGTCCATTCATACATATTTAACAAAAGTATTCAATTCATTTTTACAAAGAAAATGTTTATTTAAACAAAAAAGTTAACTAATTCAATCAGTGTTTTGATTTTTAAATTTCAATAAATCTCTCTCTCTCATATATATATATATATATATATATATATATATATATATATATATATATATATATATGCCTGTGTGTGTGTTCCCTATAGAAAGACAGTTTAAAAAATCTACATAAAAACTAAAAATGCATTCATGTGTAAATTTTTCTGGGGAAGGTAATAGAAGTTGTCCCGAATCTCTAAGTACCCTTCTAAAGGAGCTATGGGGGCCAAACCTCCTTTAAAATTTCAAATATATCCTACTTTGATGAAATTTAAATCATATGTATAAAATTCTCCGGGGAAAACAATGGAAGCGGTCTGAAATCTCTACATGCTCCTCTGTGTGCCGAATCCCTGTGTTCCCCCTTAAGGGAGCTATGGGAACAGAACACTCTTAAAACTTCAAATAAGTATAGCCGATTCTAATGAAATGTAAACCGACATCTTGCTGCACACCTCCCAACTTAGGATGACCCCCAAAACTTACACTTTAATTCTCAGTAGCCCCTTACGTCTATAGTGGCGGCCTGCTTTGTTTGGGGTGAACTATAATAATAAAAAAAAAACATATGTATAAGACACTAATTCAGAGAGTTCTCCAAAATTTCAGCTTCTTCCGAAGCGTGGAGATAAAGCTTGGGAGGACGGTTGTAGCAAGTGTTTGATATCCAAGCTATTCTTTTAAAGAAACACAAAAAGAGTCTCAGCATTTTTAATCTACACCTGCAGGTTTGTTTTGTTTTACACTTTCCATGTGATTTAATGCCAAATCCAGTCATTTTAGGAAAAGTTTGTATGCTTCAGGGATGTGAGTGGTCAATGGCAAAAAAATCTGAAATTGAGATGAATTTTCAAACCGAGGGGAGGGGGGCACAGCACCACCAATTTCCCAACCTAGGGGGCCAAGGTGTTTACTCATAATTACCTAAAATAAGTAGGATCTCATTTTTCTTTGGGTGGGTGGGTGGGGGTGGAGGGGAAAGGTGATTTAGCAACAGGTGTTAATCGACAATACTTTTTTTTTGCATACTGAAAGTATCAACTGATATACTTTAAAGGAGACAGAAAGAGATTCATTGATGAAACAAAAGTCTTCTACCTCCTCTACCTATGAATCGTTTGAAGTATGGTAAAATTAACATTTTAAGAGAGGGAGGAAAGGGAGGCGAAGCAATGCAAGACAAAATGTGATGGAGAGAGAAAAAACAGGAAAAAAGAAAAAGATAGAGCGAGAGAGAGGAAGAAAGAGAAATAAAATCTAGCCAAATGAGGAAAAAATAAGGACATAAACCTCTAGCGATTTGGCCTTTTCTTATATAAGAAAAAGCGGAATTCCGCCGAATTACAAAAAAAGCTGAATTCCACTAAAAAGAACTCACATCCCTGATGCTTAAAGTTCTTAATATCTTCAAATATATATTAATATTGTAAAAGTATGTGTTGTATATGGCTGTTGTTTTTATTGTAGAATACTTGGTTTTGTAGACATATATTTTGCAAATGATAGATTCTATTTAACCCATAGACAGGAGGTGACACTGGTGAAGTGGCTAACAGCTTGGACTGATGACCTGAGTGTGCCTAGTTCGAATCCAGCCGGTTCCATACCACCACTTTCACTTATGGATATTGGCAACCTTCATGCGGCCTCTTCTGTAAATACCTGATTCTAGAAAGAATCGGGAAAACCAATGCCAACAATAGAATAAAGCCGTTCAAAAAAGTTGTACCATGCTGATTGATACGGATTTACTTTTTACCCATAAATAGGTACTATTGTTAAATATTGGGCAGGTATAATTGCTGTTAATCAGGATAACAGGAAATAGGGTTCAGTCAGGGTCGACTAGTGTACTCGGATGTCAGCTCGACCTTCTGTATACCAGAAGCGGACATGACATCACATGGTTAAAAGAGAGGGGGAGTGAAAAGAGAAGTGGGGAGTTTGTTGGAAGTCTCGAAGAGAACTGGATGGGTAGAGATGACTTAAGATCGTCGATAAACTAAGGGGGCAAATATCCGTAGCTTGGGAGTCCTTCTCCGCCGCTGGCAGAAGAAAAGGCAACACCAACATCTCAATAAAAGATTATTTCTTTAAATTGATGATTTCTTCGTTTCTGAATGTCCGATGATCATCTAATATATAAAGCAAAGTTTTTTGTATGTGTGTCGCAGCACCACAGTTAAACTGTTTATCTAAGAGCCAAACTAACCACAGATTTGGAATCGGCACCTTCGATTTGGCCTAAATCACTTATGAAACAGATTTTTATACCTCTTATTAGTCAAGCTATTCTTTGCAATGAAATGGGGGAAAATCTGACTTTAATTTATATAACTTTAGAAAAGAAGATATATAGTTATCTACAGGCAGTTGTTTCGCCGTATGATGGCTCTTCAGTGTGGCTAGATATGATGACAACAAAAAAAATGCTCAACTTTATAGGAAGCACTTCAAGAAAAAAATATACATTGAAGTATATTTTGTTCTAGTATTTGGTCCCCCGATTTATAAAATCGGGGGACCTATGTTTTGAGGCATGTCCGTCCGTCCGGATTTTTCTCCGCAACCATCCATTGAATTTCTATGAAATTTTGCATGAAGTTGTAACTTTGGTCAGATTAGAAAGTGACATTCTCCGATTTTTGAAAAAACATCTGGTTAGCCCCCCCAGGGGGTCAAAAGGCCCTGAAATGGTAAAAAAATGACATTTTTTGCCCCATAACTTTTCATCCATCGATTCAATTTCTCTGAAACTTGGCCGAAATGTGGAGGCAATTGTTCCTAATAGAAAATAAGTATCGCTGACCTTGGAAAAAATCTGGTTCGCGCCCCCAGGGGGGTCAAAAGCCCCCAAAATGGCAAAAAATTACCCTTTTCTCCCATAACGTTTGATCCATTCATTCAATTTTTCTGAAACTTGGCCAAAATGTAGAGGCAATTGTTCTGGATATAAAATGAGCATCCTTGACCTCAGAAAAATTCTGGTTCACGTCCCCAGGGGGTCAAGGAGGGGTCAAAAATGCCCCAAATTGACCAAATTTATTGCATTTTACACTCGCTACATCGAGTCACATATAGAGGGGGACCACGCACGCACGCACGCACGCACGCACGCACGCACGCACGCGCGGGTTATTTCGGTCATCATTAACATTTTTGGCCAGTAGACACTTCACCAATGAACATTTTGGCTATCAACTTCACCGATAGAGATATCTGCTGACCCAAATGTTCATTTGGTTGATGGCTTAACTGTCAAACCATTAAAAACCAGAAACTGCCAACAATAAAAAAAAAAAAAAAAAAAAGAACTGCATCATGTGAGCTAATGGCTGTTAAAATCAAGCTGAGTATTTTAGCAGAAAGTGTATGAGGTTGAAAAAAAAAAAACGAAACATTTAATGAAGCCAGAATAACATTACTTCGTCTTGTAGCAGAAAAAAAAAGTTTTTTTTCGACATTAAATAACCCCCAAAAGAGTTGATATGCCATAAAAAACAAAAAAACAACAAAAATAATTTTTCCGTTTTTACAAAAGTCAATTGACACATTTATTAATATCAGTTGGAAAAAAACATTAACACTAAAATTTAATAACTAACAGATAGCGGATAGAAAGACAGAAGCCATTCATTAACATCTGAGGTATGTCTGAAAAGAAACAGGACTGGAATCACAAACAATTTATTTCATTATTAGGTTTTGGAATTTTTTTTAGATCAGGAATGATAATTTGGATTATACAGACTACTATTCACATCTTGGTTGTTATTCTCACAATGTCTTGGCCGATGTAACCTCCGACCACATTGACATGTAGCATAACGGATAAAAGTGTTAAGTAACAATCAGTTCTAAGTGACAGTCTTCTAGAGGTTGAAGATTCAATCCTTACTACAGGCGATACTAAGAATAGAATAAAAATGGCTTGCTGAAGACTTCTACCCGATCATGGCTGATAGAACCAGAACAATCTACCCCCAGGGATTAAATAAAAGGTTTAGTTCGAAATTGTGTATAGATTCCCCCAGTTCGGCATAAAGATTTCCGAGTTCAACAAGATGTACTGGAGCGAATCTTCACGTAAATTACCAGGTAGAAAGAGTCTACTTGGTGATGGCTTCCTGTTTGGGAATCAGAAATTGACAACCAGTGTTTATCAAAAAACAGTTCCCCATTATATTTTAGATCGGATGTTTTTTTGGCAATTAATAATTTGTTTTCAACAACGTTTTTAATTATTAACATATAAGAAAATATAATTGTTTTTTTTATAATTGGAAATTAAAAAAAAAATGTTATTACAAATAATCAAATCAAACATTTTTTTTATGATTGGAATGTTTTTTGTTCAGTTTGAAAATATTTTTGGTACTTCTATAGAATTTGAACCGGGCTGTTTTTTTTTTGTTTTTTTTTTAATTCTGTACCATATTTTTTAAACAGTTTATTTACATTTTTTAGGGCTAACTCTCTGAATAAAATGTTTAAAAGACAAAGGTCTAAGGCTGGAATTACTTATTCACAAAATTTCTGCATGACTGTTTTTCACATGTGCAAACTAGTGACATCAAAAATTCTGTGTGTTCATTGAGCGTGTACTTCATCGGTCACTGTGTTTAGTAATCTGTGAAAGTCTCTCGTTCGTCTGTCGAGGCCTTTCTGTCTCAAAAAGACTAGGTTGGATTGTGATGAACACCCAAGTGTTATTTCTGGGAGAAGAACAGGAAGAGGCAGCAAAAGCAATGTTTGGCTTTTTATAGTGTGCGACGGAATTCAGATCTGCTGAAAGAATCTGCTGATTTGAGATTAAGTCCAAACAAGAACTTATCTGTAAATACAACATTTCTGTCACTGCCGCTTTTGAACAAGAGCCTCCATGCCTTCAAAACAGATCACCTTGATGATTCCCTTGAACTTTGGTAAAAGAAAAAGTCACATGGGGCAAGATCAGGTGAATAAAGAGAATGTTCTAGTACAGCAATGTTTTTCTCGGTCAGAAACTACCAAATCAAATTTATTGGCAAAAAATAGCAAAGTGAAACAAACCATGTAAACATACAGTTAGATGTGCACATCTATATACCATTTGATTGTTTGTCCACAACGACTTTAAACCTGGATATGAAAGAAATCGTCACTACCTCCGGTAGGCTGTTCCACTGTGCAAAAACACTGACAGAGAATGCTGCCTTTCCTCTAATGAGACAAAAGTGCCTACGATACATTTTTGCTGGGTCCCATGGAGATGTTCAAATATCATGAGCTGGTGCATTGTTATGGTGAAAAAAAGAGGATGTGTAAATAAAAGCATATAGAAAAAATGCAATGGATGCAGAAAGCTAAGATTACAGTCATATACTTCGAAGATATCGGTTTAGATGATGACAGAATTTGCTAATCCCACTTTCGACCATAGCTCACACAGTATGCCTAATCCTGTTACTTTTCAGACAGACCTCGTATGCAGGCAGTAGCAAATTCTTTAAAACAGTTGCATCCGATGCAATTGATATCGATGATATTTCCAACATGAAGCAAAGCATTTAAAAACAATTTTTAAAATCATAAAATAATGAAGAAGGAAAAGTTATTTCATTATCAAATCATGCATCCATTTTTCTATCAATAAGCAGCGTTAAAACAAATGCATTTGCATCACATGAACACAGTGTATTTGGGGCTTGACGTGTTGAGAGGCACCCGCAGGTTTTAAATGTTATTGGGATTCGGAGCTTCACGTGCAATGAAGACACAGAAGCTTAAAGCATTATAGAATCACAAAGCTTTAAATGTTATAGGCCTATTATAGGACGTGTGATAGGTTTGGTTTGGTAGTTTTGTTTTACGGCATATCAACCCTTTTTGGGTTATTTAATGCCGAATCTGGTCATTATAGTAAAAGTTTTTATGCTTCAAGTTCTTTATATCTTCAAATGTTTAATCATCGTTTTTGGTTTGGTAGTTTTGTTTTACGGCATATCAACCCTTTTTGGGTTATTTAATGCCGAATCTGGTCATTATAGTAAAAGTTTTTATGCTTCAAGTTCTTTATATCTTCAAATGTTTAATCATCGTTTTTGGTTTGGTAGTTTTGTTTTACGGCATATCAACCCTTTTTGGGTTATTTAATGCCGAATCTGGTCATTATAGTAAAAGTTTTTATGCTTCAAGTTCTTTATATCTTCAAATGTTTAATCATCGTTTTTGGTTTGGTAGTTTTGTTTTACGGCATATCAACCCTTTTTGGGTTATTTAATGCCGAATCTGGTCATTATAGTAAAAGATTTATGCTTCAAGATCTAAAAATAAAATAAAAAAGGGGAGGGAGAAAGGGAGAGGGGCTGTTGTTTTTGTTTTTGGTTTTGTAGAACATAATTAAGTTTTACAAAAAAGAAAAAAAAAAAAAGAAAAAAAACGTCAATGTAGGTGAATTTCGTCTCAGGGAGCCACAGGGCAGCCTGATCTGGTATCACCAGACGTGTGATAGAAACTCTAAAGTTTTAAGTGTTATGGGAACCTGTATCTTGAAGCAATGTGAAATACTAAGGAGCCAGAAGCTTGGAGTGTTATGAGAGCACAACAGTGTGAAATGTTTTGGCAGTGGATCCCAAACGCTGTAGAGTGGTACACTGGTGCAGCGGCGCAAGAGGATGGCAGATGTAGAAAAAAGGTTCGAATACAATCAAGGATTTTTTAAAACTTTCAAAAAATTAATACGTAGCTGCATTATTTTTTATTTTCTGAATGTCCGATGATCATCTAATATATAAAGCAAAGTTTGTTGTATACGTGTCGCAGCATCACAGTTAAACTGTTTATCTAAGAGCCAAACTAACCGCAGATTTGGAATCGACACCTTCGATCTGATGTCCTTATCGATGTCAGAAGTTCTTAAACCTTTTTTAAAACTCATTATTCAAAATTAAAAGTATGTAAAAATAACATTGGAAACAAATGTTCCGACATTTTCAGTATTCCCTTTCCAGACGACAGAACAACATACTTACTTATAATAATTTGAACTGTTTCACTACCAGTAAGAAAAAAAAATAAACATAAGAATAAGTCAATTGTTTGTATTTTTCTTCTTTTTTTTTTTTCAGTTAAATCATTGCATGTATTTAACATCCTTTTAATTTTTATTTGAACTTCAATGTTTCTTTGTTTATTTTAGTCAATATAATTATTTTGGATCTATGCAGAGAGATCCTTACACCAAACTCAAATATTATAAGCAGATTAAAAAGACAAAAATCTTCATTTGTTTGATGGCCGTGTGGATAAAACACTCGCTTTCAGTTCAGTTTTAAGCCTTCTTTCAGGGTTTCAAATCTCACACTAGACAATTGTTTTTGTTGTTTTTTTTTTCTCTATAGCGTTCTAGTTATTTCCTAGTCAATATCGATTATCATCATAAATAATCATTTCTTTAATTATTTTATTGCGATTTAAAGTAACAAAAAATAATAAAACAAACTTTTTTATTTGAACTGACGTGCAGAAGAGAAAGGTTTGAAAAATATGGTGTTGACAAGTACTTCAGCTAGTATAGGATTCAGAAAGTATAAAACAATGCAGCGATATATGAATAAAAAAAAAAACTTTTAAAATCCTTCTCTTTGAACATTTCTGTCACATGATAAAGTAATTGTGTTCTATGTTATGAATCGAGCATTTTTTATCCCAACCCCAGCCAGAGTTGAATATTCAAAGAAAATAATCTTAAAAAAGACTTTATATTCAGGGGAGACAATCTCCAACAAAGGAGGTAACTTATGACATTACCATATTACACAAACGACCATGATGAAAGAATTTTATAATTGTGTGTTCTTCAGGAGATTCGTTCTCACCTTTGATCTTGTGTGTGAAATAATGTCAAAAGAGATGTTAAGATTAAAGCTGTAAAAATACCATACAATCCTGTATTATATGTGAGAGCTGGGAGTGTGCTATTAGCTTTAGGGATATCCAAGTTTTATGACAGTGTAACTAGAAAGTGTTAGTTAAAACTGATTAAAAATGGGTTGGCTGGGTTGTTTTTATAACATATCAATTCTTTGTGAATTGTTTAATGCCGAATTCAGTAATTTTGATATTTTTTATTTATTCTTTAAGTTTGTAACAGTTACATGATTAAGATCTATTTTCTTTTGCACAAACATGTAATATCTTGCGTAGTGATTCGTAGGTGGTTCGGTTGGCTAAAACAGGCATTTCCAAACTTGCATAAAATACATAGGGCGATTAGAACACTGTGAATGCATGCTTTTTCAGATATTTCCGGCCAAGCTTATTTGGCGTCCTTTATGAACAGTCTCTTCAAGAGTTGTCACTGCAGCCAGACGCCATATTGCTCTCCTCGTCTCTTTCATGGCATTGAGGGACGAGATGAAACTCCGGGACTAAATTCTTTTTCTATAGTTTATACCCACCGGCCGGATCAAATTGTACCCTGTCTTTGTGTTACTGATCCTTCTGATTCCTATTCTGTGTTGACGAAACTGTTAAATAAAGTTGATTTAATTGTAGAGAAAATGTTTGTCTCTTTAAATGAAATCTGCTGACCCTCTCTTTACTTCTTCGTCTCAAGCAAGTCCAGTCAGATGAATACAGACACAGTGACCCTACTACAGGAACGGCGATTTCCGATCAGCATCTCATTATCATCCTAACCTCAACAAGTTCTTAGCATCTTCAAATATTTATTCACGATGTAAATCTGTGTAATTCGATTCATCCAGTAATTTTCTAATATTAACTTGTTTCTATATAATAATAATAATAAGCTAAGGCAATTTCATGTTTGTACATACCCTCCACTCCTTTTTTTAAATATGGGATCGCCCAATCATCGAAGATGCAATGCAAAAAAGTAATTTTTAAAATTTCATTTGATGTTGCAGTTGTGTCGAACGTGAAACTCGAATTAAAATACACTTTCTTCGCGTTCAGGCTAGGATGAAAGTGTAGTATCTGTTCTTCCCAAAGATAGTATAATAATAACATGAGATCTGCGTTTGTGCCAGACGTTCATACAATGGAAATATGTCTCAAACTCCTACAAGGGTTTTTTTTAGATAGACCCTCCATAACCAGATATATTCTGACAGATGAAGAATGCAACTGTGTAATTTCCAAGGGTCTCGCTACTTTATATATAATTTGATAATATCTGTATATTTCTATTTGTCAACTCTTCAAATTCCAAGCATTTCCATAAGAGACACTGTTCATTGGTTGGCCGGTCACATTTAAGTTTGAAATAGCATTTTCATCATTAAACGTAAAAATTGAATGAACGAATTTTAAGGCCATCACTTCTTGTTCAATATAGAACCACTTTCTATAGGAAGTATATTATCATGTATACTTTTTTTTATTTTCAAACTCTATAATAAAGACCAATGTGTATTTTATATATATATATATATATATATATGCGTGAAAGAAGGAGAAACTAAATTATCAGTTAAGTCATCAACGTTTCGTTTTCATCAAGAAAAGACTTCCTCAGGATGGTTTAAGAGAATAAAAAAGTTATAAACACAAGTACATTACTTGGAAATAGTCTGTATGTAAAAAATATTTATGTTCATCTTCTGGGAGAAACATGGTCGATTAAAATAAAAATGTGTAATACGAATGTGACATTTTATTTTAGTCGACCATGTTTTGCCCAGAAGATGAACATAAATATTTTTTTACATTCTATACATACGGACTATTTCCAAGTAATGTACTTGTGTTTATAACTTTTTTATTTCTCTTAAACCATCCTGAGGAAGTCTTTTCTTGATGAAGACGAAACGTTGATGACTTTACTGATAATTTAGTTTCTCCTTCTTTCATTCACATTACGTTTGGAATACTATTTCCATTTTTATCACACACATTATATACATATATATATATATATATATACACATACATCCCATCACACAAAGTGCCTTTTTCTAACTTCTGGACGAATCCATTTCAAGTGGTGAGTGGGATCGAGAAAGCAAATAGCAAGTCAGACAACCTTGTCGCCTTAAATGAAATCCTCCACTCTAAATAAAAAGTCAATGGTAGGTGAGTTTTTTTTTTTCTTTAGGTCATCAGAAATAATTTATATATGAAAAATTAAATTACTGGCGTAATTCTATACGAATATTAGTGTGAACACTGGTGAAGCATATTCCCCCCCCCCCCGGCATTTTTGAAAGAGATGTATGCTATTTTTTTAATTCTGTGCTATAAAACCATTCTCTTGTATCAATGTATTCAATAATAACATGTTTTATTGCATATGCAGTCTTACTAGAAAGTGGACCAGACTTCACCAAAAGTTTTAAATTGTAATTTTCCAACATTGTAATGGATGGTTGTTATGTACTGGACACGCTGGAACAAAGAGTGGTAGACATGTGTGACGTCATTATGGTCACATTTGGTCTTTATGAGCCAAAGGAAATACCAGAAAGAAGCATGACCATAAAAAGTGGTGTGAGACTATATTTTGAAACCACGTGATTTTGCGTGGGCATGATAAAAGCAGAAAGGAAAGCAGACAACAGATCGCCGAAAAGAAGCACAGGCCACAGAAGACACAAAGAGATCTCCAACCATGCATCCGGAGATCTTTGGCCTCCTCAGCACAATCATGCTGCCCCCGGGACGCCAAACACTGTCAGCCAATATTTCACTCTTTTATGATGATCTAACTTTCTCACCAAACTTGAAAACTGATATATATTATTTAATGAAATATTTTGAAAGTGCATACCTTTTGTTTAATAGACAGCCCCGTTTATATAAGATTTGGATTAGATAAAAATATTTTGTTATAGTTTTTATTGACATTTTTATCTATATTTATGTAGTGTATAAGAAGAAACACAAACTATTTTTTTTAATAGAGAATTTAAATTTTAGGTTGTCCTTAAGCTTTGACTTATCACGACTAAAATTCAAGGAGTTGATTCTCTTTTTTTGCCTTTTCTTTTGTCTTTCTTGCTTTTTTTGTTTGTTTAACTATATTCTACCCCTTCGTTTCAACTAAATAAATATTTTTTTTAAATTGTTGTCATTTTATCCTTACAAAACTTAAGGAGCATAGATGGATATTTGATATCAATATGATGCATTTTGGACACACACATATATATATATATATATATATATATATATAATTAGTATTTCATGTATCCAAATAAAATTTTATAAGGAGATATCATTTTTTTATGTATCAATTTTCAGTATTTACTTCAACAGTGCTCGATACGTAAGTAGAGCTAGGTAGTAAGCTATGAATATATATATATATATATATATATATATATATATATATATATATATATATATATTAGTAAGCTATGAAAATATATTTATGGCAATTAAGCTACACAGAGGCTCTCGCGTTTAATCCCCGGGGGGAATCTTCAGGCTAAAATGCATGGAGTTATTTTTGCCGGGTGTTTTTATATACACGGCTAGCTAGTTAACCAATCAGATTCTTTGTTGTTCTCTCAGCCAATCGTTGGGCTTCCCGCGAACAAAGTTCTTGTTGGTGTTACTTCCTATATCCTGTTCTATTGTCCTGTTTTCTAGAGATTGGCCTATATCCTGTTTCCTTTGTTGTGTTAATATAATGGGTGAATTTATTTTAACACGTGGTTCCTTGTATTTATATTTTAGGTTTTAATTTTTACATTTTTAAGTTTTTGTTTAGTTTTGTTGTTTTTTTTTATTTTTGGTTTTTGTTGTTTTTTTTTTACTTATTTGTTTATTTATTTTTTTATCGTTAGCCTAAGGTAAATTTATTTCTATGTAAGCAGCTGTTTGCTATCTCACTTCTACAGTTTAAACTTTAAAGATCCTCGAAATCTATGAAACTGTAGAAGTGAGATAGAAAACAGCTGATTACACAGTAATAAATTTACCTTAGGCTAACGATAAATAAATAAATAAACAAATAAGTAAAAAAAAAAAATTTTTTTTTAAAACAACAAAATTAAACAAAAACTTAAAAATGTAAAAATTAAAACCTAAAATAGAAATACAAGGAACCACGTGTTAAAATAAATTCACCCATTATATTAACACAACAAAGAATCTGATTGGTTAACTAGCTAGCCGTGTATATAAAAACACCCGGCAAAAATAACTCCATGCATTTTAGCCTAAAGATTCCCCCCGGGGATTAAACGTGGTAGCCTCTATGTAACTTAATTGCCATAAATATATTTTCATAGCTTACTATATATATATATATATATATTAATAATGTTTCAAAAGATCAAGTCCAATCAACATGGAGCGGGTCCAAAACGCAAACTAATATTTCGCTGGGTTTGTTTATTTTTATAAACCATGTTCATTTGACCTAATCTTCTGTAATATTATTAATAAATAAATATTATACTCTTATTAAATAATGGAGCAGTCTTTTGAATTTCGTTCTATCAAATAAAACCAAAGATATAATATATATATATATATATATATATATATATATATAGGCAACATTCCTTCCTTGAAACATATTTCATTAAATACGATAGACAACTTCTGTTTACATACTTATAAACTGATTCGTTTCAATTTTCTAATATATTTCCTTGTTTCTAGTGGGAACTGGCCGATGTATCCGCCATTCTCGCTTTTAACCCGAATACTTTCTGATCCGTTAGGATCCACCATCAGTAAGGTTATCAGTAAAGGTCATACTGCTAAGATATTTATAGGGGTGATAGGTGTTAGTGTTAAAGGCATTTAAGAATATTGTCACTATTATTAAAATTTATTTTGTTGATAGTTGTTTTTGTTTTTTTTAATGAGTAGAGCTTCTAGTATATGCAGTTTTTGTTTGTTAGTAGGGTGTGTTCTAGAATAGAGGTGTTATCTACTAAAAATTTTCGAAATTAGGTGCGGGGATAAGAATGTTGGTTTCTTAGGTAGTGATAATCACCCCTGATGATGGATCCTGACGGATCAGAAAGTACTCGGGTGAAAAGCGATTATGGAGGATACATCGGCCAGTTCCCGCTAGAAACAAGAAAATACATTAAGTAATTGAAACGGATCAGTACAAAATATGTAGACAGAAGTTGTATATCGTATTTAATGAAATATATATATATATATATATATATATATATATATATATATATAAGAGAGAGAGAGAGAGATTACCGAGCTAAGGTTGGTGGTGTACCAGAGATGCGATTTTCTTTTTGAGACTTTTCTGTTTAAGTCCACCTTGATTTGTATGTTGTTTTCATCCACGACTGATGACCAAGTTAACTTTTTTCTGCTAGTCCTCTGACTAGTCAGTCAGTTTGTGAAACGTAGGTACAGTACAATGAAATTATAATTGTATAGTAAGTAAATAATATATAACATGTTGTTGTCCAATGCCTCTGGCGACAAATCGCTTCTCTGCTCTGTAAATTGACGTGCTGAATTGGTCGTAGCCGAAAATCGAGGAACTTTCAAACATTTAACATGAAGCTTCATTGTTTGCTTAGTTACTTTTTTATTTTCATATGTCGTTAATTATATTCAGTGAAACTTAGGATGTGTGTGTGTATGAAAACAGGACTGTCTATTAAATGCAATATATTAACTTTCTAAAAGTTTCATCAAATAAATTATTGAATATTTATAATCCATTATATATATATATATATATATATATATTTCTTGAATGTGAGATGATATATATAATTATTTCCACAATCGGACAACGCCGCAGCCCACAACCTATGAAAAGAAACAAACCGGAAGTCCTAGACTCGAGTTTCGCCCTCCTTTGGGCTCATCAGTAGAACACATCCGAACTCAGGATTCGAAACCCGAGTCACTTGCATGGTAAACGAGTACTCTGCCACTGAGCTACCTCGCCACATACAAGAATGTCTATTAATTTACACAGATTAAGCGAACCGCGGCGATGACCGACTGTGGAATTTACCTACTCTTTTCAACAAGGGGTGTAGTCATCCAACTACTCGAGTCTAGGACTTCCGGTTTGTTTCTTTTCATAGGTTGTGGGCTGCGGCGTTGTCTGATTGTGGAAATAATTATATATATATATATATATATATATATATATATATATATATATATATATATATATGTTGTTTAAGAAAACGGTGGCATAACTTCGGGATTATGTTCTATATGTGTATATAAATCCGGAAATGCTTGGTTTCAGAGTTATAAGCCATTGAAGCAAATACTGATCAACATTCTTTATTGTAAACATCTAACACGTACAACGTGTGTGATAGTGCACCGTTATTTCTACATATGGGATAGATAAACACTATCTTTGTGATAGGATCACAAGTAAAATAAGCCTGGGCCTGGTGTTGCCACATACACCAAACAAAACAATGAAAAAATGATGCAAAACGAATATAAAAGAATAATCTGAGTGTCACGACTGATGAGGAATCCTTTGGTAGCCAACATGGGGAACCCATTCTGCATCCTTCGGATGTTGGACGTTCTTATTTCAGGTGACAGAATACAAACAGACCAAATACAGGTAAATAAATATGATCAGCACAAAGCAAAGACCATGCAGCAGAAGAAATGAACCATAAAGCTAAAAAAGTTAGACTAGTAATGGAGTGCTATTACAAAAGCAATCTCCATACAAAAAGGCTCTTTTACACATATAGAACATAATCCGAAAGTTATGCCATCGATTTTCCAAATAGTCTGTATATAAAGACACTCTATCTTTATAAAACCGGATGGAAGGATTTGTCATTCGCCAACTAAGAATGCACTTAATGCTCTTTATTACAGTAGGGGCACTAGCAGAGAAGATGGCTTACCATAGCTGTAGAACAACGAGAAGGGGTTTTGGGCCGTTGCAGTAGTGTTGAGGTCACCGCTGGCGCTGTGGGGTGTTGGTTATTACTGTGGGAAGGGGAGGAAGATGTAGAGGTGCATGTGCGGGTCACAGTTCCCACACCACTGACCTTCACCTCTGTGGGGGAATATTTTAGAAGTGGGGAGGGGCCATGAAAAAAGCCACCAGATTGGTTGTTATGTCCACCGTTGGTATCCAGTTCGCTCTGCTGGGGACCACGGGAAGGGTACCAACAGCCGAAGCAGGAAAGAGAAAAAGCAAAACACATGACACATGCATCACGATTCAGAAAATTAGGCTGACACAGGAACAAATTAATAAGTGTACTTCGCTTCAGAAACAGAAAAAAATGTTTTTTTTTCTCTTTTAAATGCTACCAAATAAAAACATTTAAAAAAAAAAATCTTTTCCTTTATTTAAGTTTATAAATTATATACATTTTATGTTTTAGAATTTTTTAGACAAGGATTAATAATTTGGATTATTCGGACTACTGTTCTCATCTTGGATGTTATTTTCACCATGTTTTTGCCGATGTAACCTCTGACCTTCTTTGGGTGCTTCTTGTTGAACTCGGGAATCTGTACAGAATTTTGAACTGTTGTGGCCTTAAAGGACCGACAAGAAATCAGATAAGGAAGTAGAGTTAACAAGACTAAGTATTTATAGAAAGTACAAAAGTAATGGGTTGTCAGAGACTGCTTCTTCATTTGTTATATCGACTGTCTATTTCCACCATCATCACTATTTATAGTGTTTGGAAGAGTCCATGTAGTGATGCAATAGGGTAGTTTACCATAATATGAATTGAACCCTTTATTTAAGCCATGGGGGTTAGATTACTCTTGTTCTGTCAGCCATGACCAGGTAGAAATCTTAAGTAATTATTAATTATATTCTTAGTATCGACTGTAGTGTAAGATTGCACCTTCAACTTCCAGGAGACTATCACTTAGAACTGATTATACTTAGCACTTTATTCACTGCGCCAAGATGCACCTGAATAAGGTTAGAGTTCAGATTAGTTGTTTTGTTTTATGGCATATCAACTCTGTTTGGGTTATTTAATGACGAATCCGGTCATTTTGGTAAAAGTGTTTATGCTTCAAGTTCTATATATCTTGAAATATTTATTCATGGTGTTTCGTTTGGTTGTTTTATAGAATAACATTGTTTTTTTTTTTGTTTTTGGCTTTGCAGAAAATGATTGAGCTTTGCACAGGGAAAGGAAAATAAATGTCCGGTGCATTTAAATTCAGGAAGACAGTATCTTCAGACAGCTTGATCTGGTAGCACCAGAGAAGGTCAGAGGTTACATAGGCCGAACGTTGTGAGAATAACATCAAAAATGAGAACAGTAGTTTGAATAATCCAATCAACACAAATTATCAATCATTTATTTTAAATTTTATAAAAGGGGCAAAAAGGGAGAAGATAGTGTTTGAAGTATTTCATTTTAAGGGAAATTTGTTAAAAAAAAAAAATGGACGGATTTTATGTTGAAAAAGAACATTAGTTTTGAAGACAAAAAAAAGGGAGGAGAGTGATCCAAGGCTGTGACTCTATTATCGGGAACGGGAAATAAACAAAGATTAGATCACATATGCACCAAAAATTAAAAAATAAAGAGAATTAATTGAATAAAAGTAATTTTTTTTAAATTTAAATAAAAAATTAAAATAAAATTTAATTTTCTTTTAAAATGGTATCAAATAAATTATATGTATATATTTTTTTAATTTTTATATAAGTGACAAACATCATTCTATGGGAACTTGATTAGAAAATGGCAAAAAGAGAAAGAGAGAGAGACAATTGTGTTGAAGAGAGAGAGGGGGGTGAGAGATAGCTAATCTGTGTTGAAGAGAGAGGGGAGGGGAGAGATAGCTAATTCGTGTTAGTACAGGAGCCCAAACTCTTAGGTAATGCTAAGAACGGCTGCTCCATCAACAGTTGTATAATATCGTGAGTAGCTGTACATGCCATGTCACGCATGGAAAGGGACCCAACAGTTATTCCCGATGGGCTTTCCCAAGGCCACAACCCCCTGGATCAAGTCTCGACTAATGGTCTGGTTATGTGAGCTCATTGGCACTAAACAAACACCGACGTTGTCTCCCCACTCTATCTTCAAACCAAAATGACAATACAAAAAAAAGAAAAAAAAACTAAACCAGACAACCATCAAAAAACACCTTCGCTTCCGCTCTTGAGGCTAGCATTCACAAATATCCAGGGGCTTAGAACCAACATGAACGACGTAGAAACTTTCCTCCTAGTAAACTCCCCGGATATCCTAGCACTAAGTGAATCAAACCTACAATCTCCTCACACTATTTTGACTGATTACCTCCCACTCTACCATAAAGACTGAAAAACATCTGCACGGGCTAAGAGTTTATGTTCGGAACACTTTCCCCATGACTAGAGAACATAGGTTAGAATCAGATGACCAAGTCTACATGTGCTTTAAATTAACCTTATAACAAAACGTTAGTTACCTATATTTCTTATACAGTTCACCTTCGACCCAAGACTGTACCCTGCTAAACTCTGTCCCTGAAAGCATAGATACAGCACTCTCACTTGACTCAAGTGCCCAAATACATGTATTTGGGGATTTTAATGCACACCACCATGACTGAATGGGATTCTCCAGCTATACAGACGCAGCTAGTAACTTCACATATAATTTCTCTTTAGTGCACTCCCTGTCACAGACTGTCACTTTCCCGACCCGCTTCCCTGATCGTGTGGACTAGCAAGCCTCACATCTCGAGCTGTTCTTGACCTCACTGCCTGAGGCTTGTGTGACGAATGCCCATAGCCTGCTCAGGAATGCTGATCACCTTGTGGTAATGATTGATATCACCCTAAAATCTTGTCCCAAAGCTGATGAGCCATTGCTCAAAACGACAAGATACTACGAACAGGTTGATTTTTATTCCATCAGAGATCACATCAGCGACGCCCCATGGAATAAAACCTTTTCACTCCCTGCTGATCAGTGCGCAAATGAGTTAACCGAATGGGTCAAAGCAGATATTGAAGCATATGTCCCTTGCGAAAGTTCTATAGCAAGCCCCACTTTCCACAATGGTTCACCTCAAAATGTGCAGCTGCTATTGCACAGAGGCAGCAAGCATTCCAACAATTCAGCCATCATAAGTCAACTGCGAATAGAAAGAAATTTATAGTCAAGAAATAATTGTATGGCAGTCATAGGTGAAGCAAAAAGAAGGTATACAGAGATGACTAAAAACGCATTCAGTCGCAGAAACTAGGTACTCACGATTTCTGGAAAATCTACAATAGGGTGGTGAACAATGGACAATTCCCCCGCTATCAAACCACAATGATGTCGTTTGCACAGCAACTGATCAGGCTGAACTACTTGCCCAGCGTTTTGCCTTAAACTCCACTTTGGACTAAGGAAGCCACCCCCTCCCTAAATTCCCATTGCGGACTTAAGCCACACTTGATAATCTGATTATCACCCCATCTCAGGTCCGGGACATCATTAAAAACCTTGACACCTCCAAAGCATGTGGGCCTGATCTTATACCAGTAATAGTAATAAAGAAATGTTCTGCTGAACTGGCCCCTATCCTTTCCAAACTCTACAACAAATGCCACATCTGGGTTGGTGCACCATCCACTAGTCTCTCCCTTTTAGACAAGGTTAAAAAAAGAGTTGCTAATTTAATAGGTCCCTCACTACCCTCAAAGCTCAAGCCCCTAACTCCGTGACTCATCTTTGCAATGTTGCACCCTTGTGCCTGTTTTACAAGTACTTCAATGGAATGTGCTTCGATTAACTTGCTGCTCTAGTGCCCCTTCGACGTAAATACACTAGACCAACCCAACAATCAGCTAAGTTCCATCCATTCACTGTGGAGGTCTCCAGATGCTGAAGAGCCTTCTACTCCAATAGCTTCTTTCCTCGTGCTGCCGGTCTCTGGAACTCCTTCCCTGCTCCCTGTTTCCCCGACTGTACCGACATGCAGAAATTTAAAACCAATGTGAACAGACATCTCGCTGCACAGCTCCCAATTTAGGATGACCACCAAAACTTTCACCCTAATTCTCAGCAGCATCTTACGTCTACAATGGTGATCTGCCTTCTTTGGGGTGAACTATGATAAATAAATAAAAATTTAAAGAGAAAGAGAGTCAATCTGTGTTCAAGAGAAAGAGTCCATTTTTGTTGCAGAGAAAGAGAGAGTCAATCTTTGTGAGAGAGAGAGAGAGAGAGTCAATCTTTGTGAGAGAGAGAGAGAGTCAATCTTTGTTGGAGAGAGAGAGTCAATCTTTGTTGAAGAGAGAGAGAGTCAATCTTTGTTGAAGAGAGAGAGAGTCAATCTTTGTTGGAGAGAGAGAAAGAGAGTCAATCTTTGTTGGAGAGAGAGAGTCAATCTTTGTTGGAGAGAGAGAGAGAGTCAATCTGTGTTGAAAAGTAAGAGAGAGAGAATCCTTGTTGGAGAGAGAGAAAAAGAAAGAAAGAGCTAATCTGTATTGAAGAAAAAGAAAGTGAACCAATCTGTGTTGAAGAGTAAGAGAGGGACAACTTTGTTAGAGAGTGGGAAAGAGAGAGAGACAGACAGACAGACACACAGCCAATCTGTATTAGAGATAAATAGACATGATCAATCGTTACAATAATTATTGTGATGCGACATTCAAATAACTAAAAAAAAAGATTGATATGCCATAAAACAGATAAACCAAACAAATAATAACTACCAAAAATGAGGTCGAATTTACACACTCATCTTCCTCAGCATTCCTTTCCTGATTTGTGAAACTGGTTGGTAACAATAACAAAGAACACAATTGTCCCATAAGCAGCAAACTAAAAGAATTTTAGTTGCTTTTCAGTAATGAATGCCGCCAACACTTTCAGGACGATTATTAAAGAGAGCACCAAAATTCACTTGTTGCTTTATACGCTGTTCTTTTACTGATTCCAAAATGCGAAACTGTTTGGAGACGACGTTTCTTTCAGCAAAAATGAAGGATCAAAACAACAAAGGTTTTTCATATTATGGTAGAATGCCGACATTCTCGTAGCACATTCAGCTTTACATATACAGTCAGCTCCCAAGCCCCTGCTGGAGGGAGTACACGGTGGAACATCCGCTCAGCTAAATCTCAAGTCTAGCTCTGTGCCCCCCCCCTATTTTCTTTAGATTGGTGACAAACGACAAACAAATGTTTATATTTATATTTTAGTCCCCATTTTGAAATTATAAAAACAACCACAGTCGCATTCCAAACATGACCTCTACTCCCACCTGACCTACATCTCATTGCCATCTAATTTATAATTCTTATTTATTATCCTGCTTCTCCGATCACCCTGGGTGATCTGATTACTTGTTAACGCCGTTACTTTCTCTTGTTGTTGGAACATGATAATACACATACAATGCTAAACACCATCTGACACTCTTCCCAACTCACTTTTGGCCTATCTATTTATCCACCTCAACGTCCACGTAATTTTTAGCATGCCCCAGTACCCGAATTCAACCCCAAGTTCACATAATACTTAAATATTGTTTTCTGCATTACGAAGGATGAGAGTTCGATCCGGATAGGCAAAACACAACCAGATTATCTAACACTGCTGATATGTTATTCTTGCTACAAATTGTTCATCTGCTAAACTAGATGCCAAACAGTTGTCTTAAGTTTACAGGTTTTGTTGTTCTCATTGACTTTAGAAAACAGTTCCAAATGGACTACTCTCGATTGCACTGGTTAATATTCACCATTTTGTATTTTATTTCAATAAGCATTTCTACTTGTACAATAAGATCTACAATTGTGTGTGCTACCGTGGTTGAAGTGTCAGCTACAGTTCTCTATATGAGGTTATGTACGTCTGCCTATCAGTCTGTCATGTTTAAGTTCGAAACAGTATCACTAAATGCACAGATTGAATGGATGCATCTTATTTTAGAAGTATCCACACATCGAAATAAGAGGTTCTGTCGGTCGGCCAGTCTCTCCTGCTTAAGTCTAAGATAGCATTTTCATTAGGCTGCCATATTTAACATCAACATGGTACAATTTTCAGTTAAATTAATTATGGAATAATTGATTAAAAGAAATTGGGGATTGGTGCATAAAATATTGCCAAGTATTATTTCTTGGCCGATTTAATTTAAAAGGTCATATTTCATATTGGGTTACAGTCAACCCTTTCGCTAGTGTTTTGATTACAAGTGACTAATGCACAAGCTAAAAGTTGGGACACCTGTATTTGACTGAATCGACAGTCGTCAGCTTACACAGGAGTCCCCCAACTTACTTATTGCGAATTGGGGTTATAACAGAGATGGGGTGGCTTTTGAATGACAGATTTTCTGAGTTGGAGAAAAGTTAATTGCATGCTGGTCTTCACACCAAAGGGACCAGTTGAAAACTATGGGGCTTTGTTCACAGCCTAATGTAATGAAGCTTAAGGGTTGGTTGATAATATAATAAAGAATATTTTTTAAAGATAAAAATGTCTTTGTTTATTTTATATACTACCATTTTTTTCAGCTTGCAGATTCACCCCCTTTTGGATACAGCACAATTAAGGGTTCGGTCTTTGGATTAAGACAAGACTTTCTCTTATAAAAGCAGAGGAGAAATACCAACACTTATCCCCAGTTCCAGACCAGTGGTGTCAATACCCAAGTTTTGTGGATGGACACAGAGCTATTGAGAGAGCACCTCATGTGGTTCGTTGTGGCATCGGATTCAAACTATCACAGAACTATAGTATCACATTTAGTGCCGAGTCATCCAGAATATCACACTGAGTGACATCCCGAGCCACAATAGGTTCACAATATTTTTCACATATTTTGGACTGTTATCTTCATTGTGGTTGCTATGTTCACAAAGTTTCATCTGTTGTACTCAATTACCTTTTGTTGTCATCAGTAACTTTCTAGAATATGGGGAGGTGCCACTCAGAGCACCTTTCTTGCCTTAACAAAGTTAAAAATCGATTTCATCATCTAGTGCGGGAACTCTTCCATTCTCTGAATCCCCTTTCTCAAAGAGACGTTGCTAGTCTTTTCCTACTCTATCATCACTGCCATGGAAGGTGCTCGCCTGAGCTTCAATCTTTAGACTACTCAAGTCAACTGTACCTGACCATCCACCAAAGTAACAAGACTGTGTCTTCTTTTCAGAGAGAGACATGTGCACTATGGCCCATTCTTTCAAATGGTCTTGAAATTGTTATTGAAAATATAGCTGGAAGAGGAAATGGATGGTCTTAAATAAATAGCGATAAACCTGTCCATGTCTCTCCCTTCCGGTTAGAATTAGCATCAATTCTGGGTTTGGAGTGGCTCTTGCCTTTAATGTTCACAACCTGATGCGGCCACACCAACATCTGCCGACTGATTCTATTGTCATACACCTAAATAGTGCTTCCTCTTCTAATTTTTTCTGCATTCTGTTTGGCATGATTTTATATTTTTCTATGAAAATCAAAAAACATTATCTTTCTTTTCTTTTTAAGATAAAACTTTAAAAAAAAACAACACAAACATTAAAATATAAACAAACATCTTATGACTAAAACTGCTCGAATTTTAAACATTTTCAAAGTAGAAATCTTATTTTGCTAAGCGAGTGTGTTTGTAATCTTGCCGTTTCAAAGAGTAAAAACTGCATTTTAGGAATAGGTATCCATGTGACAAAGTATCCGAGGTCCCATGGGGATCAGGTACCCTGGTGACGCACTAGTATGCATCTTGGTGGTGATGCTACGCCGACTGAGGGTCCTGCGACGAGACGAAGTGGAGATATAAAACTAGTATATATTTGACATAGAAATAAACTTATTCGGACAACAGAACGAGACGCCAGATAGTCTCGCGGAATTGTGTAAGATATTCAAAATCAATTACCACAAGAGGCGAGGAGACAGTTGACAGATGGGAGGTGGAGATTAGAGAATTTCATATCGCAAATTTAATTCTGAAATATCAAAGAAGCGATATTATTGTTTGGATGAATGACACTTTTTTAGAACCACGATTCTGTGATGGTTGCTTTGAAGACGTCACAACCTGGGAAAAACGAATCCACTTGAGAGAGACCATAGACATCTTCAATAAAAGAATGTAGTTTTTTCACGCACAAGCCGGAGTTGGACTGACGCCCGGGGGAGACCGAAGGGGTGTGCGCTGAAGTGGCATGCGCCGAAGAAACAGACCAGACGAAATTCTCGCGACCGCCTTCGCTCGTTAAGTTTGTGATTTAAACAACTACTTGTGTAAAGAATTCGCACACACAGAGAACTAGCGAAATAACTTAGAAAAAAAAAAAACCTTGCTAAAGACATTTCCGAGCACGGTGGACATTAATCCTACCATTGACCAATGTAAAATCAATTCTTTTATTTTATTAATAATTACTCTTTTATACAAAAAAAAAACCCAGACCAAGTTGTTGAACATTATTCTTTTCCTTTTGTTCTGCTTTGAATGATCCTTCGCCCCCAGAGAGCCAACCGGTTGCTGTTCGCCCAGTGATCGCTCGCTCCTATAAACAGTTTCAACGTGGGAGTGTGTTTGTAGCTGGACGAGACGGCCAGATCGGCATCATCATCGTCGTCATCGCCATCCCAGCCTAGAGGAACTTGGATTTATTTTTTGTATTGCCACAACAATCTGCACAATCATGCACCGCAACCAGGATATCACACCTTTGCGGTTGACCACCATATGCACGGCTGTGGGGTTCACATCCATAGTCTCACAGTTAAGCAGTTCCGACTATGAACGGAGAAAGTCAGATAAAGTTCCGACTTTTACCAACACATACAAATAAAAAAGGCACTGTTACTTGCCATACAATTATTTTTTTATCAATTAGAAAAATCAATTTCCTACTTTCACATAATTTTTTTTATACCCTTATTACTTTTGCAATTTTTTATTTTGAATTTTTGGGGTATCTTTTCATTTATCTTTACTAAAAAAGTTCGGTTAAGTTAGGGTAAAATTAAAAAAAAACAGTTCGGTTCGTATTCTGTAGAAGTACCAAAACAACATTACAGAATACACTTAAATACAAGATGAAATCAACAGTTTCTTTTGTTAAATAATTTCGGCACTTGTATAGATGGGGTACACGAGCCGAAATTTATTTTAGAAGAGTTCCAATGGTGTAAGGGGCAGACAACTCTCTTTTTTTAGTACACAGAAAATATGCATTTTTTATTTAAAAATCATGCAAATTCAAATAATAGAACATTTTTCGAAGAAATAACAATTTGTGAAAATCAACAGTATAATGATAGAACATTTATTGAAGAAAATAGAATTTGGGAAAATGAACAGTATATTTTTTTTATTTCAAACCAACAAAACGAACAGTCCTCTTGTTTGGATCAACAGATTTTTTTTTTATATATAGTTTAAAATATTAAATTATCGCAGAAATTAACATTTGTAAAAATCAACAGTATATTGATAGAACATTTGCAAAATATCCACCACTTTCTGTTGAGTACTTGTTAAATATAATAACTCGCGCATATTCAAGGCATTCACGTCGATTACGTCCATTTTCGGAGAAGCTAGAAATTATGTATTTAAAAAAACAGAGTTGTCTGCCCATTCTTACACCATTGGAATTCTTCTAAAATAAATTTCGGCTCGTGTACCCCATCTATACAAGTGCCATAATTTCTTCAGAAAAAAGTTTGTTTTGTTAAGTTCGTTAACATTCGCCAGTCTTGGAAGTCTCTGGTGAAACTCGGAATTGATGACATAAGTACTGAAATTTTCTTGGATACCTATTCCTAAAAAGTACCAAAAACTGTGGTAATATAATGTTACTAATTATATGTGCATTAATACACACGGAAATACTTATGGGGAGTGTCCTGCTTCTATCAAAATTCCTCCTCATTGAAGCTTCGTTATTCTGTACCAAACGACACTTCAAAAATGTCTGAAAACGTTTGTTTATAATACGACCTCCCCCTTCCCGCCAAAATATATCTTTTAAAAAAGTATTCAGTTACAATCATCTAAATGAAAATGAATGCAAAAGTTGAGCTCATTTGAGGACATTTTATTAATTATTATTTGTTTTTGTTTGTTAATTCAATGATTGTTTTGATTTTAATATAACAAATAGTTTTGTTTCGCAATATTGTTTTATTTCTAAGACAAATATTTAACATTTGTGTTTAAATGTTTCTCTTTTTTAGACCGACCGACTTTATTTTCAACAAGTTGCAATCTATTTCTAAATTGCAAGTGAAAAGGCAAATTGATTTCTTTTTTCTTTTCCTGTCTTTACAGTCACATTTAAAGGATAAATAAATTTGTATTGAAATAACCAAAATGTTAATCTTTATCTATCTATATGAATAAATAAGAAAGATTTTGTTTCTTGTTTACAACAAAGTTATGAATGAATTGTTTATTATTTTAAATGAATGTTTCGAGTATATTATCTTTAAGTCACCCCAAACAAGGCACATTGTTACCGAGACGTAAGGGGCTAGTGTAAATTTGGAACCATATCCATAGGGGGCATCCAAAGTGGGGTTGTGCAGCAAGATGTTTGTTCACATTACATTTAAACTTCAGCATGTTGGTACAGTCAGGGAAACAAAGAGCAAGGAAGGGATTCCAAAGTCTAGCAGTTTGATGAAAGAGGCTATTAGAGGAGAAAGTCCTCCGGCATCTGGTGACCTCAACAATGGAGGGGTGAGATTTAGCTAATTGTCGGGTTGGTCGGGGGTATTTACATTGAGGGGGCACCAGAGTACTAAGTTCATCAGAGCACATTACATTGAAGTACTTGTAAAACAAGCACAGCACATTGCAACAATGGGACAGCGGTTGGAACTTGGCAGACAGTGTTGGACTTTTTAAATTAGAGATTCTTTTTTTTACCCTGTCTAAGAGGGAGCGACTAGTGGCTAGTGCACCAGCCTAGATGTGACAGCAATACTCCATGCATGAGGGGGGGGGGGTGGCTTTGTAGAAATATAGGATACTGGCAGGTGTGAAAAGTTTATTAGCATGGTAGAAGGATCCCACTTTCTTTGCCGCAGCCTTGGCAGTATCTTCTCTGTATTTGTTCCAATTCATGTTACCTGTGAATGTTAGGCCAAGGAGTTTGAATGTTAAATTCTCAGGTAGGGTACTATCAGCCATGGCAATTAGTGGTTGAAAAGGTTTCTTATAATTGTTAAAAGAAAGTAACTTTGTCTTAGTAGCATTAAATGTTATCATCCATTTATGTCCCCATTCAACTACAGACTGGAGATCATTTTTTAAGAAATACAGCCATTGCCTTAGATATGTGCGTGTTCATTTTACCCACATGCCGAAGGGGTGAGACACAAGGTTAGGTTTGGTTTTGAGAAGCCAGCGCACTTGGTTAAGCACACTCTGGCCTACACAAAATGCCTGAGCAGCACCGTCAGCATTCTCCAGTAGAGGCACCTCAAACGATTAGCAATAAAGTAACCCCTTCTCAGAGAGAAGGTAAAGCCTGGGAGGAGGGTGGACCTCCTAGAACTGAACAGAACCTCAGCCACACAGCAACAAAGCCACTGTCGGACCGATTGTCAAGGATGTATCCCCGACTGGTACGCACACCTACTCCAGCTGTGGCAGGTAAATGCTTCAAGTATTTCAAGTAGTGAACGTTGTATTTGGCTTTTGTGGATTTAGAGAAAGCTTTTGACAGAGTTCCAAGTTGTGTTAGAATTAGCAGCACATTAAATGTGTGACAAATATAAGTGTGAACTGTTAGTATCAGATAAAGTATTCACAACCTGTAACGAAATTATACTAACAAAGTGTTCACATAACAAACTCTGTAACTAAAACAGCAAAATTCTCAGTATGATTACAAGTTGGTCATCTTCAAAGACAATGTCCTGACGATCCTTCCATCTCATTAACCCTTATCCTCGAGTGGCCTCTGGCCTTCATAAGTGGTGACCATTTCTTTGCAAAAAAAAAAATGAAAAAAGTTTCTCATTTCGATTAACGTGAATCATTTTCAAAAAGGAAAAAGAAAAAAAAAAATCAATGTTTTTTCTTTTCAAGATTTTTTAGTAATATACTCTAATATATAAAATCATGTCAGCCGGATTTTAAAAGTTGGACCTAAATAGCATTTAAGCTGACGAATCAAATTTTGATTCTGACTAGCCAATTTTCATTTGTTGTTGTTGTACTATAGGAAGCAGCAGCAGCGGCAGTGAACACGGTTATTATGTATCGACTCTTGATTGGATAAAATCTCTAATCAACAGTTTTTTTCAGCCAATCAGAATTCCAACGTGTGGTATAAAAATCCAAACATAGCATCTTTCTCCCTTTTCTTTCAAAGACAAACGCATGTGTGTACGTCACAATCCTGCCTAGCACCAAAGGGCCTCTGGGCAATCAGCACACGCATAGCGAGAGGCGTTTATGGACTACTAAGCAGCGCCAGCATATAAACACTGTTAACCGAACACTTTCACACACAACTTAGTACGTACACTCTCTTACTAATAAAGCAGGCACGCTAATATACACACATACATCTTCACGTGCTTATCCTATTTACACATATATACACATACACATATTTATATACTGACGATTTCCTAAAAGGGTGAAACATATATGGATGTGGATAATAATTAAAAATATTTATTATATTATCTGTCTCTCTCTCATATATATATGTGTGTGTGTGTAAGGTTAGTTGGGGAGAACCCCAGCAGAGTGCTCGATTATTAAGAACATCTAAAATAGAACGTAATATTTATTAATGTTTGTATTACAGAAGATCAGAACTACATCTGTACCGTCGGTTTCAAATCTTAAAGGGGACAAAGGCCTCTTTACCGGACTCGCTTCAGCTTATGTCTGTCTTCCCAGAGAGGCAGACATAAATAGAGGCTAAAGAGAGTCCTTTATAGGGCCCTTTATTAGGATTTGAAACCGACGGTACCGATGTTGTTCTGATCTTCTGTAATACAAACATTAATATATATATATATATATATATATATATATATATTATTATTATTATTATTATTATTTCATGTATCCACATAAAATGTTATAAGGAGATATAATTTTTATGTATCAATTTTCAGTATTTACTTAAACAGTTCTCGATACGGCTTGCCGATTATGTAATCATCACCTCTTCACTGCATGGGCGAATAACGCACCTATGTGATGAACAACGAGTTAGTTCACAAAGTGTTCCTCTAGCCGACAAGACGTACCCTTTCCTGTTCTCCACCTGACTGAACCCTGAGCGGGTGAGGTATCTAACGCCAGGATAATATTATTTCGTCTAACCGACATGAATCAGCCCATTGTACCATCTTCATTTTGTTCCTGTGTTCCCGTAAATAAAAGTTAATATCTATTTAGTTGTGTTTATTGTTTATTTCGTGGAAGAATGGTAATCCCTTTTTGCTTATGTGACATTTCTATTTCAGTCAGATTCGGCCAGACGTATTACTCTTCCAAGTAATTTCGTCATTCTGATTTTCTTCCCGATTTAATCTACAAACTCTAAAGAGTTCCCTCCAACTAAAATATTAATAAAAAATAAATAATAATAAATATAATGAATTAATAGAATAAAAATGATTGTAGAATAAAAAAACAACTGTCCAAATTATTAAACAATCAATGTTGTATATAAAACAACAAAATAATTGAACATTAATGAGCAAACATCTAACAATATATAATACAAAATTTATTAAAAAGAAATAGAAATTATTCCATGAAAGAGAAATCCCCAATAATCAAAAGGGCTGTGCACAAAATAATAACAGACCACTTGTATTAAATAAAAACCGCAAACCTAAAAATAGCATTAAACAAAAAATAAAAACAAAAAAAGCAAAATATGAGCAAAAGAACGAAAATAATTTTTTCAAGAAAAATAATAAAACTCTTGGCTACAAAATTGAATATCTTCAGTGCCCTGCAGTAAATTAGTCATTTTCTGCAGAATGGTTATGTAAGACCGGAAGTACACACAAGCGTATTTGTGTTGTTTGATGATCTCTCAAAGAATGAAACCACTGGCTATGACCAATGAAAAGACATGTAACTCATTAAATTATTATTATTATTATATATATATATATATATATATATACTAGACTACCTGTGACCTGTTGGTTCACAGGCACTATTAATTTCTTTTGATTTCATTTTAAAATTCATCAACTAATATATTTAGAGACGGGCAAGGAAAGTGAAAATATTTTGTTTACGCACCGTGTTGAAATAATAACGCTATTATTTAGAAACCCATTCTTAACATGGGGAGGGGGACCTTTGTTAACTATTATGTACTTTCACCTAACAATTTAATAAACAAAAGACACTGTAAAAATTGAATTTAACTCGAAAATACTATCTAAAAAATAGCACGGTCCATAAACTGCAGAAGTACCGTTTGTTTTAACCAAAAAATGGAAAACTTTGTTTGAAAAAAATCCACTGAAATTGTCAGTATTTATTAATGTCGAAAAAAATCAGTGGGTAACCGAGAGTGGAGCTAGGTCTAGTAACTACAGTAGTGTGGTGACAAATTGACGACTATCGCTCTCCAGTAGTGAGGAAAGTTTTTATAACAATTGAACGTCTTCCTCTACTGGTATAAATTCTCTGCAATTACCGTCCTTCATCTTAGGAGTCGCCAGCAGCTACACTCCAGTAAGTCAGCCGCTCTTCCTATTTTCTACCCCCCCCCCAAAAAAAAATTGCAAAGAACATAAGAAAAGAATTGTATGACCCAGCAGGGGGACGGACAGGTGCTATGCCTCAGTCGGAGGCCACCTGGAGGTAACTGTCGTTCAGGATACCCTCATTTTGTCCCTTAGCCAGAGCTCCGCTGTCGATTGTCGTTTTTGTCATACCCAAGACTATGGTATTATTGAGCAGGAAGTAGACTAAGTCTACCTCACTGTCTTCTTCGAGGTGCGCAATCACAGCAGTACCACTTCTGTCTGCGGGTGGAGCTATTTCAATGCCAACACACTCAAAGTGTTATCACTCATCAGAAAAATCGCAGCATATCATGTCCTGGCTCCATGGAGGACTATTACAAGTAGGATACAACTAGATTGTGTTGTCTCTTTCCTGAGATGAGTCTGAGGGTTCCGGGTTCAGGCAAAGATGAATCAGCATGATTAGGTGCACACTTATCTGAGTCATCAGAAGATCGCAAAATCTCGAGTGAGAATAGATGCTTTATGGAGTGAATCTTCACATGACCATCACCTTATTTGACACGACCCGTTCTCATCACTCCATCTTGTTGTGGGAAGACCTCAGATATAGTGCCCAACATCTAAAAGGATCGTGATTTTAGAGGGCTCCTGACTAGGACTACATCATTCCTTTGAATGCGGTTCTGAAATGGTATCCAGGATCTTCCTGGAGACTTTCTTCTAAGATCAAGGAGGTACTCATTGTACCAAAGTTCCCAAAACCTTGACAGCCATTTGTTCCATAGTTTAATTGTCTCAATCAACCGTTGCCGGCTGGGAGGAACCAAGGTGGAGAGATCATCTCTTTTCAGTTGTAATAATAAGCCTGGGCTTTTATTAGGTCTTAGAAACATATTTGAGGTGATAACTGTCAGTTGCCTTTCAAAGGACTCGCGATAAGTGAGGGGTCGGTTGTTCACTGCCCTCTGAATATCAGAAACAATTGTCAGGAATGCATAATAATCCACCTTACCCCTACCAATAATCTTGTAGAGGTAGGATTTTAAAGTCTTGATGTTACGTTCTCAAGTTCCCCCAAACCAAGGGGAAAACAGAGGAAGTGTTTGCCACTTAATATTACAGGATCCAAACTTGTCTTGATCGCCCTGAAGGAGACAAAGGCAGCTAAACAGTCTTCCACTGCCCAGAAAAATCTTTTCCCAGCAGCAGGGGATTCTTGACTTTATAAGTTAAATGAGACGACCTGTCCAACGTCCATCAAAGTGGATGAACCCCTCCTGATCAAGAAAGAGATCAAATGCATGGACACGATTGGGCGCAGACTTTCCAATGGGATCTCAGAGGTAATCAAACCCCATAGAAAATTCTTGCTGTTGAGAGATTTTTACTAAATAAAGTGCAGCTTTCCTGTCATAATCTTCCTTCTTTTTGCTTGTCAAGCCGATGAACCAGAACACCAAGGAGGTTACTTTCAACAAGTGGGTAAATGTTGAGAACCGCTGCAAGGAGACTATTGAATGACTCTCCTCCATCATAACCACAGTGAAACTCGCTGAAGAACGGGCGATTCGCTAGCAGAAATCATGAAGACAGGGCAAGTTCTGCTCTGGCCATGGGAAGACACCGCTATGCAACCAAGATTTGAAGTTGCACTGGAACTTCTTTATAGTTAATCCTCTGATGATTAGGTCTGCAGGATTCTCAGTGGTGGAGACATACCTGAAGGTTAGTTTGATGGCATACCTGGTATCTAAAGCAAGGCTCATCTGCAAAATATCGTTCAGCCTATTCTTAGCAAAAATACTTTTGCTTGCCATTATTTGTGACAAAATTCATGACAGCATTATTTGGGCGTCCATTGCTACACACACTCTGTAAGGGGAGGGGGACGCCCTTGCATTCGTCCAAGATGGCAAGAAAAACATCCATCAGTACCAACGTGGGTAGCATCTTATCCTTCACTGGCACAACCTTAGCTTTGGCAAAATCAAGGCAGATCGTTTATCCTGCACATAGTAGGCAGCAAATCCGTATGCTTCCTTTGAGGTATTACAAAATAGATACAATTCTTCAGATCGGCTCCCATAGTCCCTGAAACGCATATCACTTAATCCAGAGAGGTCCTCCGCAAGGCTCTTCCAAGGTAATTGAAATTCCAAAGGTACTGATCATCCCAGTCAAAACCCTGCTTCCATAACTCTCCTACCAAAACCAGACTTCTTATAGTCACCGTAGGCAGAGGGACAAAAGATCAAACACCCTAGACGACTCAGAAAGGATCCGTCTCTTGGTAGATGCACTCGAATCGCATCTAACAGGGGCAATGCACAGCTTCTCTGAAAGAGGATCGTACCTGTACCTGAGCACTATCTCTCATCCACCCTCATGACCATTTCGCATACTGTCCTTTCTCATCTCCTCCCTAAGGCTGTCACAGTTGAAGCTGTACGACTGCACCACAAATCCACATTCCTCAGATGCTTCATGACTTGTAAATACAGTCCTGTAAGCTTCACAGGGTCAGACTCAGTCGCCACAAAGTTGTCGCGTTTTTACTTTTTTCGCAAATTGGCAAAAAAAATCAGAGGGTAACCAAGAGTGGAGCTAGCCGAAGAGCGAGGTTGCGAAAAAAATAAAAACTTCCTTCGCGACCCTCTCCTTAGGTCTAGTAACTACAGTAGTATGGTGACAAATTGACGACTATAGCTCTCCAGTAGTGAGGAAGGTTTTTATAACAATTCTTTGCAATAACCATCCTCGGTCTTAGATGTTGGACGAAAATCCTCAGTCACCAGCAGCTATACTCTGGTAAGTCAACCGATTTTTCTATTTTCTACATTAATTAATAAATGAATGTTAATATAAAGTATTTATTTTATTTTAAAAAAAAATAACTTTTTTAGGCTACTTAAATTACTTTAGCCCCCCCCCCTTCATTTCAAAGACGAAATACGTCTTATATCTATAGTCAAAACTTACTGACCACCTTTACAAAGAGATAATATAATGAAATTTATTTTTTAAGGCAGCTAGTATTTAAAATGTATTTAACTCTACTGAAATAAATACTAAATAATTCTAACAAAGTATTTGAATATATTATTTTGGAGTTTATTTAATATATAATGATTATTTAAAATTCTAATGATCCAAATTCAGTCTTTACTCATATCATTTATTTTTGCAATGGCAGAATTAACGACGGTCTTACAATTGTTTCGCAGCGTGCAATATGCTACAATTAAATGCAATTACACGCTGCTCTTCAGAAATCAAAATAAAAGGCATTTATAAAGATGTTATATCGTGCAGAAAGTTCATGAAAAAAAACAAAAGTAGACAATACTCACGAATAATCCCCCCCCCCCCCATAATAAGATGACAGAATTTCAATCAAGCCGCCATGTTGAATCTATCGCATGGAGCTACGTCTTAAGATAGTCATGAGAAAACAATAACAGGGACAAAAAACAATAAAAATTGAAATAGTAAGTGGTTAATTAAAGTTTGAAATTAAAGTGAATAATTATTATAATTATAAGTAAGTTCATTGTGTAAGATATATATATATATATATATATATATATATATATACAAAGAGAGAGAGAGAGATATTATAGTATTGGACTTACCTTTGATCGCAACTCACAGGCCTGGTTCTTTAGATTCTTAGTTTCTCTGAAAATAAAAAAATGAAAGTATAAATATATATATATATATTCCATGATAAATGCCAGTATACTGAAATCATATGCCCTTAATAGGGTTAAGATGAAAATTCATATACACTAAATGTACAAAAGCAAGGAAATTCCTAAATTTTTACACTTTTATTGTCATTAAGGGTATGACTACATATCAACCAAACCATTTCATTATCACATCACTACAGTATAAATCTCTATGCATGAGTGGATGAAGTGTGTGAGGTGCGCTGAAGAAAAATTCCTACCAGTAAAATACATAGCCCTGTTGAGCAATGAAAATGCCATGACAAACTTGAGTGTGACAGACAAATCAACAGACAGAGTCTCTCTCTCTCTCTCTCTCTCCTGCCTTGACAGAGTACAAAACCGACTTTGCAATCTAGTGGGGGATGATCTCTTCTCTTCTTTGAAGCCCCCACCACACAGAAGAAATGTTGCTAACTTATCTTTACATGTTCATAATAGGCGCTCGACCGAGCTCCAATCCCTCATCCCCCCTGTAAAACATTCACAGCAAGAACCCGCCTGGCTACAACCACAGAAGAGAACTTTCCTTTCTCTCTCTCTGTACCAAAGATCAAGCACGACTTCCATGAACATAGTTTCTTTCCTAGAACGTCACATCTGTGGAACAAAATACTATGAAGCTGCTTTCCAGCCGACTACAACATGGTCACCTTCAAGTCTAATGTAAACAAATACTTATTGAACCATCCTCTTGGATAATCAATTTCTCTTAAGAAATCTTCTGCCCATTCCACGGTAGTTTCCAATCGTAGTGTGGTGGCGCTCATTGTCTGACAATCTCTTTAACTCATATTCTCGAGTAGCCCCCGAGTAAAAAGAAATATGTAAACCAGCTAAAATAAGATGCATCCATTCAAACTGCACGTTTATAAAAAATGGGAAAAGTGGCAGTACTCTTCACACCCTTTCCAGTGAAGGTTAGGTTAGTGCTCTCCGTCCTCGGTCTTTCTATCTTCCTTGACCCTTCATGGCCATTAACATTAACGTATATTGATATATGTACTTATTTCATGTGTATGTATATATGTAAGCTTTAGGTCTACTGTTTAAATATTATCAATAACAGCGTTTTTAACATAAAATGTAATTTCTTTCTTATTTCAGTTTCTAGAAATAAATGTATAACCACCACATGTATATTTTGTCCTCCACTATGAATAACTTTAATGCTGGGCCCAATAACTCTGCTAGGAATTTAACAAGTCATGGGTTCAGTACTTAAACAATCTCTCGCTAAAAAATATACAATGCTGTAATGTCAGACAGTTTTAATATTTTAATATGTGAACATGAAATAAGCTTTGAATTAAAAAGGTCTACAGGTACAATGAACATACAGTTGAAAAACTGAATAAAAATTCTAATCACAAAATTTAAGAATGGTAAAATTAGAAAATACATTTCTTACGGTGGGGATTCAGTTGTCTGGAGTTGGTTCAGAGAACGTTCAGCCATGACAGCATTCTTCTCACAGCGGACCACAACCATATTGAGACAAGTAGAATTTTTGATTGCTCGTTTTAAATCGTTTTCAGTGCAAATATAAACACCATTTACTTCAAGGATTCTGAATTGTAATTAAAGTAAGAAAAGAAAATGAGAAAATACGCAATAGATTCATTTATTTTACTTGTTTTAAAGTAAACGTTTTTGCAATTAAGTAGACAAAATATGAAATAATTAAAAAATTAATAAAATATGAAATGAAGAAATTAAAGGAAAAAGAAAAATTTTGGGAAAAGCAAAAGAAAATAAACACAAAAAACGTAAAATGTTAATCAAAATGAAAAAAAGAAACAATTGAAAAAGAAAAGAACGAGAGGGAAAACCTAAATTAAAAAAATTAAACAGGAGAAAAGACAAAACATGAAAAACAAAAAATTATGTAAGAATGAAAAACATAAAATGGTAAAGAAAAATACAAAGAAAAATGTACAATAACAAAAAAAGAAAAGTAATAAACAAAAATAAAAAAAACGAACCAAAATTAAGAAAAAAATGAAACAAAAAGGAGAAAACGGAAAAGAGAAAAAAATGAAAGGAGAAAAAGAAACAAAAAAGACAAACAAAAGAAAAAGAAAACGAAAACAAAACAAATAATGAAAAAAAAAAAGAAACCGAAAAGATGGATATATAAAATGCAAGTAAAAATTATGATAAAAAACAGTTTGTTTTAACACAACAAAAAAGTGAAAAAGAAACAGGATTGTTTTGATAATGTAGAGGCAAATATATAAAATGTTTAACCAATAAAAATGCCGACGTTAATGAAAAGATTATAGGAAGAATATTGGTAAGGTTTCAAAGTACCTGTCTCCTTGATTTAATTCCACATCTTTCGGGTCATCAACTAGAATATATCCTTGATCTGTTGTCACAACAGTGAAGTTAAAATCAGAATTCTCTCGTTGATGCAATTGTATACAGCACACTTCTCTGCGTTGCTCAAGGCTGAGTAGTTCATAGAGAGACACTTGGCGTGTGATATTCTGACATATTACATAAAAAGAAGATAAATACATTGCATAAGCAACATTCAATCTGTGAAACCTATTTAAAATAATATACATTGAATAAGAGGTTAATGTAGTTTGCTTGAAGCATTGCTGAGTGTGTATATAAAGGTAATTTATAGAAGGCAATACAATGCAGAGATGTAGTGGGTGAAGCAAATTAAGACACGTAACAGTGGAATGAGTTATGCAGTTTCCACCCTTTTTTATTAATACACTTTTCGTTTTTATATAAATACTTAAAGCTTAAATACTCACTTTATAATAATAATAATAATAAAACTAGGCTGAGGCTTAGAAATGAGTAGTATTCGCTATGTGAGGGTAATATTTACTTCAACACCGAATACAGAATTAGAAAAGAAAAAATTAATTAATTAAACAATAACACAAACTAACAAAGGAATAATAATGAGGCTTTCTGCCTTTATGAACAAGTAACCTATTAATCAGATCTTAACTAACAAGGGCGACTACTCTCGGTGGAGTTGTCTCCTTCGTCTAAAAAAATTAAACTAATTAATTAAACTGAACGCAGGAAAGGGTAAAGAATAAATAAAATTAAATTTAAAATTAAAATAAATGAAAAAAATTATAAAATATACCTTATAATTTTTTTTTTAATATTAGCATTGACACTAATAAAATTAAAGACGAACAATGGATTTTAAGCAATTTTTTTAAAAATTTAATTTTGATTTCAAGTCCATTTAATTTTCTGCCGAATAGCTCTCACCAGCAACTGCCTTCCTATGCACGTTTGAATTAATGTTGAACACACATCTGATGAAGGGAAATGTTCTTCCCGAAATATCATATTATACGGAACTTCCATCAAACCACATTGACGCAAGATTATAATAATATATATATATATATATGTATATATATATATTGTATTAATAAAAAAAAGATGGAACCTGCATAACTCCTTCCACCGTTTTAATTTGTTTCAGTTCGTGTCTACCCGTTACACCTCTGCATTTTATTGCCTTCTATAAAGTACCTTTATATATACATTGATAAATAAAAAGAAAAAATCAGGCAATTTGTCCAAAATTTATCCGGATTTTATTGATTCAAGCCTCCATATACATTTTTGCTAAAAATACTTTGCAAATAAATGATAATAAATAATCCCATTTCAACATAAAAAATTAAAAAAATTAAATTAAAAATCTAAACCATTTAAACAACATCTAAAAACAACTAGTTTAAAATATGAGTGCTTCTACAGAATTTGAACCAAACCGTCTTTTGCCAAACTTAGGTTAGGGTTAGTTTAGGGTTATGGTGAAATAAAAACAGTTCGGTTCAAATTCAGTAGAAGTACTAAAATATGTAGCATTTGGATTATTCGGACTACTATTTTCATCTTGGTTGTTAATTTCACAACGTTTCAGCCGATGTAACCCTCAACCGTCTTCATTAGTTAGATCCCAAGTTGCATCTAACAATTCTATGCATCTATTTAATATGCATGTTAAGCGATAACAATACGACTTCAGACTTAAGCGATGGTCGAACATAACCTATCTTAGAGATTTAGGATTATTTAGATTATTCAAATATATTTTCACAACGTTTTGGACTATTTTCAAACTTTGGAATTTTTTTTGGTACTGATATCGATCCTGACCCAGTTTTCGTGAGGTTCGACTCGGAAGCACTCGGCTGTCCTACGCAAACGCCCGAGAGTTGACGAGCCGATTTGTACCAAACGACAATTTTGATACGGTGCTGCGTCCTATGATAATAATGTTTTGTTTGTTTTATTTGTTTTTTGTTGTTAGGGTTAGGGTTTAGGGTTAAAAATATTTATTTGATAACAGTAATTACGCTCTGTTTTGCGTGTTTTATTTGTTTTGTTGTTTCAAAAATTTCTTGCAACTATAACTAAAAATTATAGGACGCAGCAACGTATCAAAATCAAAATAAAAATTTATTTAATAACAGTAACTTCGCTATGTTTTGCTTGTTTTTTGTTTTTTTTGTTGTTTCTTTTAGAAAATTTATTGAAAATATAACTTACAATCACAGGACGCAGCACCGTATCAAAATTGCCGTCTGGTACCATTCGGCTCGTCAACACTCGGGCGTATGCGTAGGACAGCCAAACGTTTCCAAGTCGAACCTCACGAAAACTGGGTCAGGATCGATATCAGTACCTTTTTTATGTCAAACTCGGGAATCTATACGGAATTTCGAACTGAACCCTTTATTTAATCCATGGGAGTAGATTGTTCGGGTTCTGTCAGCCATGACAAGTTAGTAGTTATCATATTATTCTTAGTTAGTATCGCCTGTAGTAAGGATTGAACCTTCAACGTCCAGAAGACTTTCACTTATAACTGATTGTTAATCAACGCCCTTATTCGTTGTGCCACAGGTTTTGTGATAATAATACAAATTACCAATCCTCTCAGAGATGCTTGAACGAATCTAAAATAAGATGTGCTCATTCAACCTGCATGTTCAATCCACAAATAAAATGCTATTTCCAACAGATGGGCCGACCAATCAACGGGCAGGAACTATTATTGAAAGACCAGAATGCATAAAAAAAATACTATGCGTCTATTTAATATGCACGTTTAGCGATTTCAGACTTAAGCAATGGTCGGACATAACCTCTTATAGAGATTTTGGATTATTTTGATTATTCAGACTATTGTTTTCATCTTAGTTACTATTTATCTACCTCCCACAAGGTAAAATGTGACACAAGGTCGGGAAAGTGGGATTAGATAAGCCAGAGCTCGAGGTGAGTATTCTGGCCATTTAAAAATTGCCTGGGCAGCCCCGTCGGCATTCCCCGGTAGGGGCGCCTCAGACAGTAAGCAATAAACTTACTCCTCCCCAAAGAGGGGAGGCGAAGCCTGGGAGGGTGCACCTCCTAGAACTGCACAGGACCAGACAACCCCCAATAGACCGGCGTAAATCCAGACCCGAAGGCCAGGATAATACCGGTTCATTAGGTGGGTTTAAAAACCCTGGTTAGTTGTTATTCCCACAACGTTTTGGCTGATGTAAGCTTCGACCTCCTTCAGATGCATCTTGTCGAACTTGGGAACGTATATGGATTTTCAAACTGAACCCTTTATTTAAGCCATAGGGATGAATTGTTGTCATTCCGAGTAGAAGTGTTAATTATTGTTAGCCTTAGTTATTATCGCTTGTAGTAAGGATTGAACCTTCAACCCCCAGAAAACTGTCACTTAAATCTGATTTTTAATTAATGCCTTCAATCCAAATAATACAGATTATCAAACCTCATCTCAAGAATTCCGAAACATAATAGCTTAAAATATTTCACGAAAACGTTTTTAAAAAATAGAAAATAAAAACAAAACCTATGTTAAATACTTGAGAAATTGCTTTAAAAATAAACACATACAATTTATTTTAATATAAGCAGAAAAATCATTAATAAAGCAAAAATAAAACCTTCAATTTATATAAAATCCTATTTTTTTAAACTACATCACATTCCCATGAAGCAAAATAAAAATAAACAATTGTATTATTTGTATTAATAAGAGTTATTCAACTCCTACCCACAATAGGAATATGTGACACAAGGTCGGAAAGTGGGATTTGAAAAGCCAGCGCCCGAGAAGGTTAACATTCTGGCCATTAAAAATTGCCTGGGCAGCCCCGTCGGCATTCCCCGGTAGGAGCAGTAAGCAATAAACTTACTCCTCCCCAAAGAGGGGAGGCAAAGCCTGGGAGGGTGGACCTCCTAGAACTGCACAGGACAGACCCATAGACCGGCGTAAATCAAGCCCCGAAGGCCAAGACAATACCAGTCTATAGGGTGCAGTATCCATCGGAACAGATACTACACTTTAATCTTGTATTAATAAGAACTACAATTCTCATCTTGGTTGTTACATTAACAATGTTTTGGCAGATGAAATCCCTGACCTTTTTTAGGTGCATCTTTTAAAACTTGGTTGATGTAAAATTCAGGAACCTATATGCAATTTTGAATGCAATCTTTTATTTAATCCACGGTGTAGATTGTTCTCGTTCTATCAGCCATGATCGGGTAGAAGTGTTAATTTTATGCTATTTTTAGTTATTAGCGGCTGTTGCAAATATTGAACCTTCCGGAGGTTACATCGGCTGAAACGTTGTGAATCTAACAACCAAGATGAGAATAGTAGTTCGAATAATACAAATTATAAATCCACATCTCAAAAATTCTGAAACATAAAACGCAACTAAAAGATAATTTATTTTTCTGAGCTCTCTCCAACTCTGACATCCTGATAAATTAAAATGATGAATGAAAAATAAAACAATTTTTTTAATTATAATTTTATTTAATTACAAGAGTATGCACGCCATAAAAAAGAATGGCTGTTCATTTATTTCTTTGGGTTTTTGAATAATTAAAAAAAAAACATGCAGGAATGGGTTCTAAAATATACGCATTAAAACAAAAAATGTAGACTTAATAAATTTGAAATAAAAGCTGTAGTGGGTACACACTTGCTTACAATTAGCCAGAATTGTGCACCTCAAAGACAGAAGTAAAACATTTTTAAGAAAGAAAATAATACACAGATCATTGTGCATGTGGGTGGATGCTCTTAACCAAAAACAGAATTCATAAAAATTCAGAGTTTTAAAAATATTCTCCGACTGATAACACGTATTTACCTCAGCTCTCAGGACTCTTAATTTTGCCTCCTAAAACAAGAAAAGACAATTCACATCATTAAGTTGATTTAATATTAATTACATACACCATTAAATCTTTATTTATATAAAGTTGAGTATGTTTATATATTTGATTCCAGAGCGAGAAGTCCTCAGTCTAGGAGGAGTGCCGTGGGTGAACATTTAAAAATACAAGGTATGGTTTTATTTTATGCAGAATTATTGTACTGTTTGTCACATGCAGAATGTTGGATTCACTCCTGAACTAATTAACTGATCATTATGAATTTTAGAACACTGCTGCTAGGCCTAAGGATGGGTAATGTGAGCTATATTTAGTTTAATTTAGTTTTGTGCAAAAGGGGCAAAAAAGGGGGTGGAAGCCCTTCGTTATCTTTGATTTTTATGAAATTTTAACAATATGTATTAGACATCAATTAATAAATATTCCCCAAATGTTAGTTTCGTTAGAGTATTTTAAAAGGTTTTTATGGGGCATAATATGGGACAAATTCAATCATATCAGATTTACATTAAATTTGATCAATAGTCATTAGACACTCAATTAAGTAAGATTCTCTGAATTTAAATTTCTTCTTAAGACCTCTTAAGCTTAAGTCTTAAATCTGAGACATTTTCTAGAATCAAAATCATGATTTGATTAAAATTGGAATAAGGGTTGTAGACATAAAGTTTAGTATCATTATATCTTGATTTTAATCTTTGTAAGGGGACATAAAAGTGGTGCAAAACTGTTTTATTCAGGAAATTAATTGTAACCATTCTGGGACGAGTAGTTTCCTAGTTCTATATAACTCTCCTACCTTTGAACTTTACCGATAATTAAATAAAAAATCACTCAAACTGAACATTTCATTATGAAAAGACATTTATTAGGTAATATAAAATTATATTGTTTTGTATATAAAACTATTCTAAAAAATACAATTTGTTTTTGTAATATCTTTAGTTTTATTCACAAATCCTTAACTATTGAACCAACAAAAATTAAGTGTTTTAAAATATTAAAAGAAATCTTTAAAATAAGTATTAAAATAAAAAATACAAATAAGTGAAATAAACATGCCATTATTTTGAAATTATATTCATAGAATCCATAAAAACGAAAGGAAAATTTTCCCTCTTTCAATTTTTTCTAACTTTTACTCCCTCAAATTCAATCACTGTAATGCCCTACTCACACTTTGTTTACATTTTATACTCGGACTCTCCTTTTCTAATCAATTAATGAGATTCCGAAAATTGCATTACATTAATTATAGAAATTATTCATTATAATATTTCTAATCGGTTCCTTATTGGGGGGGGGGATGTTTTTTTGGTGAAGCTTTAAAATAATATTTTATATAAACATAAGCTTTTTTATATACATATATTTATATCAGAAAATGAAACCGGTCTATTTCTTTTAGTTTGCCATCGTGTTACATAATGGATGGATGTATGTGAACGATTACATCAGCTAGTATGGATTTTGTATCTAGGGGGACCAGTGCAAATCTTGACACAAAAACCTGGGGAACAAGTTTGCTTGGACTAAAAATATAAATATACCTAAATTTTGACCTCATCCCTGATATAACAGGTGCGTGGTGACAGGCTCAGAGTCCCCATTTGAGGCAATTACATCACAATCGTGGGAACAAGAAAAACAAATAAGTTTTGTTAGCCAGTTTGTCTCTTGGAAGCGTGGTGCACGGATGCAAATTCGAGATGTAAATCAAGAAAAAGAAAAATAGGGATTTCGTTCCTAAAAGAGTTGATAGCGACTGCAAATTTACCCATATTTTCTTTTTTAAATCTTATATTTTTTAACTGTACGTCCCTTTTTAATTTTAATTTTAAGCAATTGAGTTTAGTTGTGTTATTTTTTCACGTGAAAATTAAATAAATCGCGTCTTTGAAATTATCTAAATAATTAAATACCTTATTTTTCATGTATAAATAAAAAATATTTAAAGTTTTGGTATTATTGTAGATTAACACCCTACTTTTTTAGGCGATTACGTATGGATACCCAGAAAATCCTGGTGGCAGTAGAAAGCAATAAACAAAATTGTTTTAGAATTTAGAGTTGGGCATCAGTGTCGAATATAAATTTAACTTAACATAATCTTCTATATCCGGACCATTCTAAGGTTTAATGGCAGTTAACCAATTTTTTTTTGCTATTGGAAATAAATTCTGTGCGTTATTTTGGGGGGAAGGGGTCCATTCTTTTGGGTGATTACATGTGGTTTTACGACCTTGCCAGTCGCACTTAGGGTTAGTGTTAAAAAATGTATTAGTTAACTGTCTTAATAAGTTAGAATGACGCTAAAAAGTAGAATTACATTGTTTAAACTAAGCCGAGAGTGTTAATCTACAAATTTATCAAAGTTTGTTATTAAAACTATGGAAGTCTTGTAGTAAAAACATTGTTTTAACTATAGCCATTCTCAATGAATTGGTGTTTATTCATTTAGATACTACGTAAAACAATCACGCACAGTCTTGTTTCATGAATTAATAAAATCGATCGATTGTTAATCCGGAATAATAGCGCTTAATCCTTAACCACGGATTTGTTTTTTGGTGGATAATTTCCTTGTTTATTTTATTAATTCATTCACAAAACAATTGGTCCGAGTCCTGTAATTCTAAGCTTAGGTCATTAATGAAAAATGTTTCCATTTTAGCAATCTTCCTAGCTGGAATAAATATTTTTCTTAAACAAATGGAATCAAAATAAATTATTTTCTCGTAAAAAATATGGTGAAAGGAAAAAAAAATTAAAATTGGCTAGTCAGAATGAAATACTTGTTTGTCAGATTCAAAGTTATCAAACTTCGAGAAATAGACCTCACTTTATTATATAGAAGAAAACGATATAGATATTGCTTTTAGTAAGGATATTATAGTATCAACTTGGGTATATGTTACGACGCTCAGCAGAGGCGCGAACGGGGTCCAAAAAAAGAACGAGAAAGGGTTTAAAAACATAAATTTGCAACAAGTGAAGTTGACCTACGACGAGAATAGATATTTTTCTACTTACCTATGTAATTTGTTTTTATTTTTACGTATTAGTGTTTTTTTTCCCACCGTTTTCACAAAAATCAATATGGTCGCTCTTAGTGCATTCGTTAGTAACCCTCCCCCCCCCCCAAATCGGCCATTTTTTTTTCCCAAGTTGCGGTGACAAAACTATTGATTTCTAATAAATAGCACTTCAAACGGGTTTAAAATACAAACAAATAGCACATGCAAGTTTGAAACTAACTTTTACAGCTTACAGTTACTTTTATTTGTTGTATATTTGTTTTTTTAGCGTTTTTACTCTGCTGAGTCTCGTAAAAGATGCCCATCAACTTTAATGTTTTCAAACAATTCTTTCATATTGTTTGTGCTGTTGGTTTGGTGATTTTGTTTCATGACATATCAATCCTTCGCCAAATTCAGTCATTTTGGTAGAAAGCCTTTATGACTTCAAGTCCTTAACATCTTTAGTTATTCATGTACCATAAGATTTGGAAGAGGCTATTTTGCCGGTCCCGGCAGAATAACGAACCCTCGTTATTCTGCCGGCTTATGTTTTTTAAACCTAACTGTTATGGCCTTGTGAAATAAAGGGTAATGAAATAAATAAGGACAAATATTTAATAACAATTTCAGCCTATGAACTGAATGTATCTCCAAAACTAAGTTTTATTGTAAGCGTTTTCGAATATAAGATTTTGAATTAGAATTAATAACTGAATAATAGATGTTGTCTTCAAAAAAAGGCAAAAGTAAAGTTGTTTTTTTTTAGTCAAATTTTCCAACACTAGTTTTCGGTTCAGTATTCGTCTAATAATGAAGTTATTAAGTTGCTTAATTGAATTTTTTAAAAATTTCTTTACAAAGAAAAACTTTGTAAAATTCTGATTTTCTTTACGAAGAAAAACTTCAATAATGTTAAAATATCAAGAAAAAACACTTGATTTAAACAATTTCTATTTTAAAATGTGAGGTGAAGATTAAGAAAGAAGAGGTCAGTAACTTACAATTGGAAATCGTAAGTAATATACACAAAAATTCGAATAAAAATTATACAAAAAAAAAAAAAAAATCAATACTGACTGTTTGTTTGATAAATTATAAAAAAATCACTGTTGACTATTCATCTTATAAAATGTTACATTATTAAATAATTATTTATCCAATTAAAAAAAAATTATTTTTTATTGGAAAAATGTTGAAATAAAAATTATCTTTTTTACGTCGAGTATTGATTTACTCCTCTCCAGGAGTTAGGCACAAGGCCAGTTTTTATCTTACTCCCACAAGTAAGATGTGACCCAAGGTCGGGTCGGGAAAGTGGGGTTTAAAAATTGCCTGGGCAGCCCCGTTGGCATTCCCCGGTAGGGGCGCCTCAGGCAGTAAGCAATAAACTTACTCCTCCCCAAAGAGGGGAGGCAAAGCCTGGGAGGGTGGACCTCCTAGAACTGCACAGGGCAGACCCATAGTCCGGCGTAAATCAAGCCCCGAAGGCCAAGACAATACCAATCTATGGGGTGCAGTATCCATCGGAACAGATACTACACTTTGATCTTAGCCAAAAGGCCAAGAAAGTATTAAAGATTTGTTTTTTGTTTTTTTCAGTTTGCTTATCTTCGTTTAATTAGTTCTCTTTTATCGGAAAAATGGTGGAATAATAAAGAAATTAAAACTACTGACTATTTTTTTTAAATAAATAAATAATTTATAAAAAATTAAATAAATAATTTATAATAAATAAATAATTTATACGGCGATTTTCGCCACGCTAAGCCGTGGTGAAAATCGCCATATAAATTATTTATTTAATTTTGAAAAATAGTCAGTAGTTTTAATTTCTTTTTTTATTGGAAAAAAGTTGAAATAAAAATAAACCAGCAGTTAAGTTGACTCGTGAAATCTTCACTGTAACTGTAACAGTTAGGTTAAATATACATTAACCGGCAAAATAACAGCCCCATCGTTATTCTGCCGGGACCGGCAAAATAACAAGGGGTCGTTATTCTGCCAGTCCCGACAAAATAGCCTATTCGATAAGATTTAGTTTAATTTCATACCCTGGACTAATTCTATTAAACTCATAACAGGTACTACAACTCAATTAATAATGGCGACTACATTGTGACGCCGTATTATCTAAAGCTCCAAAATGAGGGTTTCATCACCAGGTATACTCAGGACAGATTAACCCATGGATGAAACTCTGACCAGTACTACCACTCCGGCTCAAAGTAGACTTGAGAGTAATGGCAACTAAGAAGTGACTCGCCACTCTACAAAACTTCTTAGAAAAGTTTCAATTGAATGTTGGTTCATAGTTACCACTTGCGGTCTTTTTCTATTGCAGAGTCCATTTTGAATCGAGATATTTTGTAGAAGCATTATTGCAGAATCAGGTTTCAGAGAGATGCACTTTATGAGATGACATTGTGGATGGTGTCAAGAGAATGCCAGATTAGCATAGTGACAAATGTTGCATTGAAACGATATTGACAAAATTCATTTTAACAAAAAAGATTTTTTTAAATATAAATAAACAGCTCGTTTCCATGAAACTTGCATTCAGTTATTTTTTGCAGTGTGCTCTTATTTGTTACTAAAACATGGTTTAAGTAAAACTAAGTTGTAATTAATGTTGAAGCCCATGTTAACTGAAAATATTGTGAGAACTGACCAAATGCATTATAACCGAAAATAATTAGAAGAAAAAGGAAAAAGACATTAACGAAACCCACAGTCCAACAAACATTTATTTTTGAAAATTTGTGAGGGTCGAATTACCTGTAACCCTCCACTCTATTATAAATACCAGTGTGTATTTATTTGTATATAAATTAATATAAATCCATCCAGTCACATAGAAGTTAATGAGTAAAAAACGTGCTGGACACAACCATTTCAAGTGTTTAGGGGAAAGGAGATAGTAAATCCGCCCCCCCCTTAAAGTCTGAAATGAATTCGGAAATAAATCCGTCACTATTTCCATAATGAGACGTTTTCTTCCTCCCCATTCTTCTTTCTATACTGATTAATGTTTTTCTTTTATTATAAACTTTGCAGTTTGAGACGCTTTCTTTCTATACTCATTGATGTGTTTTTCTTTCTTTTTTCTTTTTCAACTATGCAGTTTCGGACGTTTTCTTTCTTTCTTATTCGTTTATTTTATATGAATACTAACAGGGCTATCTGCTGTCCCGCCCTTTTCCCCACCCCATCTTTTTTCTCTGCCTAGCCCAACTCTTCTCTCTGGACATACATTTTTTTATAGATTACTCGAGTCGACATAAGGGAAATAGCTCCTTGAAAAAAAATCAGAGTTACTTCCCTTTAGTACATGAAAATGACTGGGAAACTGACCCCTCCCCCCTGACGTAATCGGAAGCAGTTTCGGGTCAAAGATTGGATATCTTTTTCTAAATTTTAGATATCATTCATTCCGGACAATGCTGATCAAGAAAATATCAACTTTGATGGTTTTAGGTTTGTATGTTTCAAGTTTTAGCTGGACATACACACACACACAAACACACATATACAGACGTTTGCCCTTTATGTAATAGACTAGCAGTCTGTGTGAGTATGCAGGAAGAGAGGTAATGCTACAAAATCTCATTGTTTTCCTCATTGATAAAGCAGAATTGTGAGCGTTTATAAATTGAATAATTTGATGTAGCCAAACAAAAAATAAATAAAAATATCTATGCAGTTGATATATTGAAAATATTCAATTGTCTCTGCTCATTTTACAATTACTTTTGACCCTTGTTTGAAAATATTTTCTTTGTTAACTAATAGAACAAGAAAAACAATATGGCTGACTTATTACAAGGAAATTTGTAAGACAAACAGTTATATAAATAAAAGCGAGTGATTCATATGTAAATTAAATGTCTGTTTTATGGCAGTTAAACAAAAATAAATATACATATTTAAAAAAAAAATTAAATTAGGATATCTTTTTCATTTTGCAATATTTTTTTACCTCTATATTTTAAAAGTTTTTCTTCACTAATAACCAAGTATGGTAAAAAAAACATCCACTCATTAGAAATCAATTACTAAAACAACGATTTCTTTTTAAATAAAAAAATACATAATGAAAATGCAAAAAATATTTAAGATTTATTTAAAACATTTATATAATTTATATATGCATAATTTAATTACATAAATATGTATTTATTTGAATAATCACAATTTGTTTTTCTCAATAAACATTAAGCAAAGATAAAAAAATTACAAAGATTTTGCAAGAAACAAACAAAGATTCTATAAATAATACCAACCTATTTAGAATTTTTTTTAAATCGCAATATATAAATACATTTATATTTAAATAATTGCAGTATCATTTTGGTGTTTGTATAGGAGAGGACTCATATCAACCCGAATATTTCCTATTGTGACTTACAGAACAAACCGAAAATGGCCGAAGCATGCAAAATTAGGTTAGGGTTAGGATTTTAAAAATTCTTTAGCCCCCCCCCCCCTTAAAAAAAGTGACCCCCCCCCCCCCCACAAAAAAAAAGAAATAAAATTGATTCACTTACTGATTTGAAGAAAATTATTAACCCATTCTTAACACGGGTGGGGTAATTGACCCTAACGTCAGTACTAATTGACTGTTCGGCGATTGCTCGACCATTTACAGTCTGTTTCGTAAATCGCAATCAAAAACATTCGGGGCGATATGGGTCCTCTCCTATAGAAGCACCATGACTTTTTATAAACACAATTTTTTTCTAGATGATTGTTTATTTTTTAATGTTATATTAAGTAAAAACAAAAAACAAAAGAAAAATGCCTTGCACATTCAAAGCTTACTTAATTGATTGGCTCACAGATAAGCACAAATGCCATGCGAATTAGTTGCAAGTGTTATTTATAGCAATCGTTCACTTACTTCAAACATCCAATTAGCAAAGGGAGATAACTAACTTTAATCTAAGAAAAAAACATCAACAATTTTTTTTTTTAGTTTTTAGTTTTTAGTTTTTTTTTTATCTCCCTCCCACAGTAGTAAGATGTGACACAAGGTTGGAAAGTGGGGTTGAAAAGCCAGCGCCTTAGAGGCAGAGCACATCAATAAGTTAACAGATGCCATTAGAAGATTGACACATTAAGGATATTAATGAGAAAGAGAAGCAAAGAGACAGATACAGACATAGGTAGATAGAGAGGGGGAGTGAAAGAAAGAGAGAGTCAACAGATGACGATTAGAATGGAAGTGACGCCGCCGTTACTGACATAGCGTTGCCACGAACGATAGCCACGGAGATGCGTTGGAACAACCTGGCTGACTCACGGGGCTCGTGCCTAGACGTTGAAATCCTCCGTCCAATGTCCTGAAAAAATTTAACAGTCTCGGGGCCAAGCATACCCGACGTTTCCACTGAAATTGGTTGGAAGACGAAACGGTCAGTGAGTGAGCTATATTTTCCGCGCTTCCTTGTTTCGGCGAGCAGAGCCGCCGTGCCGGGCTTCACTGCGGATTCCGCAATCCTTGCTGGTGAAAATGAGTCAGAACAAGTGGCGTCCCAGATCAGCGGCTTTCCAGCTCAGAAAGCAAACACAGTCATCCTGTCAGGCCTGCGATCGTCACCCCTGTCCAGGCCGACTGGTTCAAAGAATAAAGAAGTTCATTTGTAACTGAGGAACCGGATTGTGAAGTAACATTTTAATGATAAACTTGAATCTAATAATCATATTTTGTCAATTGTATCAAAGGCAATGATTGGTTGGATGATTTGATATTTTATTTGAGTGATATAAATGTTATAATAACATCAAAGACTGCAAGATCACATCTAGAATATTATAGTCAATCCTGGGTACCAGTAGCTAGACAAGAATCAAGATATGGTATTGAAATTGGAAGGTGTACAAAGGAAAGTGACGAAACTGATAGATCTCAATTATAAAAATGAGTTATAATTCTTAGGTTTAACTACTTAACAGAAGAAAAGAAGAAAGAGGATTTAATTGAGATCTTCAAAATAATTAATGAGGTTTCAAAATATGGTAGATATATCTTTTGTGGGGAATTGCCACTTCCGGCTAAGAATGTGTTCAGCAGAAAGCGATGAAGTGCGAAAATCAGTCCCCTGTGAATTTTATACATATATAAAATCTAGGTCAAGACAAGAAATTGTGAAAAGTGATTTCTTTCATTGAAAATTTGGCGTTTTATTTTTAATACAAATTTATTTATTATAGTTGGAATGTTTTCTTTTTTTTAAATATTCAAAAGAAAATATTTTTAACAAAGCCTCCCCCCCTTCCCCATGTTAAGAATGGCTTTCTAAATAATGTTATTATTTAGAAAGCCATTCTTAAGATAGGGAGGGAGGCCTTTGTTTACTATTCTGTGATTTCACCTAACAATTTAATAAACAAAAATATGTTTTTGTCCAAAAATAAGAATAGTTAACGGTGAGGTCAAAACATTGCAAGTTAATTCAAGGTCACACAATAGCAGCACCCTATCTGTTTTATATACTGTTTTATGTATATGTCATCTAAGTAGTAAAGTTAACTAATTTGCATATCGCTGTGCAAAAAGACAGTTTATTAATTAACTATAGTTTGTTATTGCTTTGATTTTAATATAACAAATAGTTCTGTTTAGAAATATTGTTTTATTTTGTGGATAAGTGTTTAGCAAGTCAACAGAATTCAGAAATGCCAATAATGGTGGGTTCTCCTTCTCGTTTATGATGGCAGGACAGTTGTTTCTGAACCACTATTCCTTTCCTTTTGAGGAACTGACTTATTGATTTCTTCTTTCTTTTCTTTACGGTCATATTTAAAACATAAATAAATTTGTATCATAATTACGAAAATGTTAATGTTTATCTATATGAATGCGAAAGTGTTTGTTTCGTGTTAAGTATTTTAAGTAGCGAATTTTGAAAAACAATAGCAAGCCGGCAAAGCCATTTAGTATATGTAATTCCGGTGAGGCTTTTTTCATAGGATTTAGTCCAATGAATCCTTATTGTGTTTATATAATAGTGCTCAATAATAAATAGAGCTGTATATTTATTTAGTATAAGTTTTTGGCTACATATTTGCAGACATGTTTCAATTCTAGATAGGAATAAGCTCAACTTCGACAGGCCAAGTTCTTAGTATGAAGGCAAAGATGAGAATGACAAAATTTTCAGAGCGGTTAGAGGTAGCATGGTCACATGATATGGGATTCATTTTTTTAAACTTTAAATATAACTTTTATATATCCTTGCTATTTTGACTGCCATTTTTTGTTTTGAGTTCATTTGGAAAGAGTTAATATTTATTTCAATTTTTTTCATAATTTTTGAATTGGAGGGGGGGGGGGATAGTAAATCATGACACACGAATTGGGGATCAAATCAAATCAAGCCTTTGAAATATGACACCAAACTTTTAGTAGTGTGTACATTTTATCCTCAATAGCAACAATCTTAGAAACAAACGATGACATGTAGTATATTCACTTCTCGGTTTACAATAACCATATAGATTCAGACATATATATATTTAAAAAAATTAAAAGTTGAAATGGGATTATTTATTAAGATAAAAAATGATCCTCAAAGAGGCATAACAAATCAAAGAACTATTTGCAAACTCTGGAGTGTTATTAGTTAATTGCATTGGATTAGTTAAAATTATTTAATAGTTAAAATAAAAATTTAAAAAAATTAAAAAAGCAACAATAATAAGTAAAGCAGAGTTAATACAGTTAAAATGAGTTTTTAGTAATTTTTTTAAATTTTATGTCAAGTTTCATTTCATGCATTTAAAATAAATTTTAAAACAAACGAAAAGGAAATGCAGAAAAACACACTTTTGCAAAGCAGCAAGAAATGGCATATTCAAGATGCTTTTCATCTGATTTGTTATGTGTTTGAGTGCATGGAAAATGTAAAGGTTACATTTGACCAAGAAAAAAAGAGAGTGGTGGTCAGATGACAGCCAATATACCAATAGACAGCTGGCCATGCATGTTAACACAGTAGTGCCACAATGTTGATCATCCAGTGCTGACCGAACCAACAACCTTTCTCTACACACTTTCTAAACTCTGTTCATGTCATTTGAAAAAATTATATATATTTATATATATATATATATATTAGTGATGGGACGATTCCAATATTTTTTCCGATTCCGATACAATTACCAATTCTGTTCTAAATTCCTGATTCCGATACAATTATCAATTCCAATTCTAAAATCATCTATTTTTTATTAGGGGAGGGGGGGGGGATTTAACGAAGAATCCTCATCTACTTTTAAATGTAGATATAATTTTCTTTTTAATTTGACAAACTTCTTAATGTTTCCCCTTTTATGTATTGTATCCAAGATTTTAATAAACTCATTGTGAGATTTTCATCTATATTTTCCACTTGTGCCAATTTATCTTATTTATCCACTCGTGCCATTTTTACTGGTGCCCTTTTTAACCGGGGAATTTTTACGGTGCCATTTTCAGCTTAATTAGTTGTTATGATCAAGAGATTTTAGTTTTACTGGTCGTTTAAAATCAATAAATATTTATCATTTTATCATTAGCACCAGCAATGGAAAATTAAGTTTTAAACAAAAAGAAAAATTAAAAGAATCGTTTTTGGAATCGGAAATTAAACTCAAATTTTCCGATTCTGATACCCCCAACAGTTCGGATTTTTCCAATTTCCGATTCGGATTAATCGTCCCAACACTAATTATATATATATATATATATATATATATATATATATATATATATAAAGGCTGTTTAGAGAATCGATGGCATAACTTCGGGATTATATTCTATATGAGTAAAGGATGGTCTTTGTGCGGGGTTACTTTTGTAATAGCACTCCATTACTAATCTTTTGTTCTTTAGTTTGTGCTGATCATATTTATTTAGTCTGTTTTATTCTGTTACCTGAAACAACAAGGGGCAACATTCGCAGGATGGCGACCGAGTCCACCATGTTAGCTATCAAAGGATGGGCCCCTGCTGATCATGATACTCAGATCATTCCTCTGAGCCCTACAGCTTTTATATTTGTTTCGTGTTATTTTTGTCATAGTTTTGTTAGTGTATGTGGCAATTTTACCCGTGATCCTGTCACAGTAATACTGTTTATCTACCGAATACATAGAAATAACAGTACAATATCACACACGTTGCACGTTTTGGATGTTTACAATAAAGAACGTTGATCAGTATTTGTTTCAATGGCCTATAACTCGGAAACCAAGCGATTCCGAATCTAAATAACATATAGAACATAATCTCAAAGTTATGCCATCAATTTTCCAGACACTGTATATATATATATATATATATATATATATATATATGCTCCCTAATAATGGGTTGAACACTCTGGTAGAGGAAATAAAGTTTTTTTTACTTAGCATAAAGCAATACTCTTCTATAAACAAAATAAAATTCTCTTAAGTTACCAGTAGCGTGAAAAAAAAATGTAAATAAAGAAATATCATGTTCAGATTACTATATTGATTGAATATCAAATTCTCAGATTGTAAAAAATAATTTAGCTAAACTTACTGTTAAATTTATACAGGGGCTTATCTTTGCTATTCAAGTTTAATATAAAATGATCAACCTGCTCGAAATTCAGAAAAAGTGTTTTGTAAACAGGATTATTTTACGTTAAATTTTCATAGAAAACTGACCCCCCACTACAACAAAAAAGTTGTTTAATCAATAATAATAACAATGTATTTTTGTTCAAAAGATTTGAATAACAAGATTTTTATAGGGGTGATGGTAATGTGTCATATGTAGGATGATCCAAATAGATGTAACCATTTGTGATAAAGTAGCATTTATTATTGAAAGGAAAACTTTACAATTTCTATTCATAGACCTATCTTACAGACATGTAAGAATTTGTATGGCATAAGTTCCCCCCCCCCCCCCGTACAGTACCATTTTGTGAACACAGCCCAATCTATCTATATAATACTAAAACTCTATTGTTCTTGTATGTTTGCAATCAGCTTTCAGCTTTCCGGTTTTCAACATCCGGTTGCGCATGCGTAAATAGCATCGTCTTCAATCTGTTATTCCAATTCCGTTATTCTCTATTATGATTAACGAACGCATGAAATTTTTCATTCTGGAAATTTTTATATCGCTTTTAATATAAACAATTTCATTTAATTTCATCAAATAGTTTTTTTGTTTTCTTCACGGCTAAAAACATTCAACGGGAGGACTTCGTAAAGTCTGTCGCAGTTTCAAAAAAACTCCTCCCTTTTAAAAAACAAAAACAAACAAACAAAAAAACAACACTCATTATTAATATCAGCCATACTAGCGGTCGGTGAACGAAACCACCTCCCACTTTCCCTCTCATAGATTTCACCACTCCTACTCCCTCTGTTTTCGTTACGTACGCGAGAAAGCCTGCTGTACCCCCTTCCTTTCTCAAATCTTTATGCCACAAGTGTCACGCTCATACATGAATTCCATAGCTAATATAACAAACTGACCCAACGGGTCACGGGTAGTTTATAATATGCTTGATCCAAACTTCTTGGTGCTGAATCACTGTGGCTACTTACACATTGAAGTGTGTAATGACTTTGTCCAACATATCATGAAGAATTCTCTTAATCTCCGTTCGAATGTTATTCTTCAGCAGATCAATAGTTTGGAGATTGTTAGCATGAACCCTATCTTTTAGGTATTCCCACAGAAAATAATCCAAAGGAATAGGTTTGAAGAATGTGCAGGCCAAGTGTTATCCATACGATGAGATGAGCCTATCTTCAAGGGAGTACTGATGGAGGTGTTAGAGTGAAGAATTTGAAAATATCCATATCCATGATTAATTTTTGTAGAAATGATAATGATAATAAATTGGATACACCTTTTTTTGACCACTCTGTAAATAAAACTTCTTTTTAAGCCCCAGAAGACTCATAGAAAAGTGCTTAGCCCTGGTGTTATAGTGTTAGATAATGTAAGGGAAAGGGCGTGTGTTGTCTGTCTTCCACCATGTAAGGAAAGGGTAATGTCATTCTTAAGGTGACTTCTTTTTTCTGGTTTGCTCAGTCTTTCAGATTGGGATTTCATCGGCGTTGGACGTGTTAACCAGCAGCTTGTGTCGAGGCTGCTAACGGCGACCCCTCTCCTCCCTGGGGTACTTAAAACAAGCACGGTTCACTGAGAAATTACGCATGTATCTGTGTTGTTGTCTCGGGTTTATTTGAGGACAATTTTCTTTCCAGCATAACCATTCTTCAAATTAAAGATGGTGGCAGGGAGACCATCACCACTGCTATCATCAGATGAGGGCCAAGTCCAGAAGCATACGGCTAAATTAATTAGCAACTGGCTGCTATATAATCATAGCATTAAGTGAAACAAACCATCCTCGTGACAGGACGCTAGTCTGTCATCGGTTATACTCCCAGCAAGGCAGGTTTCCATTTATACACTTGGGTAAAGAGTTTGCTTACAGCACCAAGAACTCGCAAATAGTCGTCTAAGTATTATCTAGGCTCAATGTCGCTTACTATTGGTGATAAAATCTAGCAACCACATACTTCGTCCACAACATTAATATCAAGAAGTCTTCTTATGAATGTAACCTTATTTTCTTTCATCATTTTTTTGTGATGATCTTGAAGTTTAATGCTTAATCTTGAGTAATCAAAATAATGTATTATTATACTAAAGCTGAGTCAATCAACGTTTGTTTCTCTAAGGCTGTTTTTTTCCTATATATTTTAAGCACACAAAATACATGTAAAAATATTCCTTGGTTTTGGGATTGATTTATGTTTTAAAAAAATCCATTTGAATTATTCTAATTAGCAGTAATTTGCAATTTACTCACCAAGTCACCGATCTCTTACTAAGTTTCTGTCTATTATGAATTTGTGTTAGATAAAGCACGTCTCTAAAATTGTCAAGAAGTCTAAAGGTGTCTTGGCATCACTTAGCAAAACCTTTGTTAGCCGCTTTCCAGCCATCTATTTAAAACTGGAGACAGCTATGGTAGGAGTGCACTTAGAATTTGCATCATCAGTCTAGAACCTCTATCTTTCTCAGAACATTGATTACCTGGAAACTGTTCAGTGACGTGCAACTAAATGAATCCCCTCCATCAGACAGCTGCCATATTCTGAATGCCTTGCTTCCTTTGGCTTGGATTCATTGAAGCTCTGACGTCTAGCAACCGACTTAGTAAACGTCCACAAAATTATTAACCATCTCACCAACAACAACCCGGTGCACAACTCCCATGACTTTTGCAAACATTTTTCACACTCAGAATTACTGAAGCATGGAATAAACTGCCTGCATTGTTGGCTGCCGAGACACTGCACCCTTTAAAACGCTCCTGCTTCCCCAAATTCAAAAAAACTACACCTGAAATCCCTTTCCATACACATGGACACATTTACATACACTTTTGATGAGCTGTAGTACACCTGAGCACTGTACTCAATGATTTCATTATTATTTTTACAGGACGGGAACCAGCATATCATCATGATTTAATTGTAATAACATGTGTTATCTATTTTCTCTATCCATTATTCGTTGTGTTACATTTGATTTTTTGATACTCTCATTTTTGCAGTATTTGTTTTGCAAACATCATCGTCAGAGAAGTCGACATTTTTCTTAGAAAATTAGAATTTGAAACATTAAACTTGCTAATATTAGACAGGGTGCGAGTTTTGAACACAGATCATCTGCAGACGAATTTAAGGTCAAAATTTAAAAAAAAAGAACATCAACAATTATTTGTGAAAGAAACGACAAAACGAAAACATTCTTTGTCTATGAGTAGGTCGAAAAGCACAATCAACAAAAGAATGGTATTGTCCAAGATTGGGAATCGGGTCATAGACATTTACAAGAGCTAACGTCAGATGACGTAAACAAAAGCTGAGCGAGACGGAGACTAGTAGGAAAAAAGAGAGAGAGTTGATGTGCAGGTCAGAGACCCGTTTGTTCATTTGTAAATTAATTTAACTAAGAAATAAAAGAATTATTTTTATAATAAAAAAAAAAGTCTTGCTCTTTATACCAACAGAGGAACTTTTGCACTGACAGGAGCCGAACAGACAAGTTGTGTTGTTCACCTTACACTCGACACCTGTATCAACCAGCTAATGGTTTGATACAGGTGATAACACTACACTAATATTTCAAAAAATAATTAAAAATAAATAATTGTTGTGTGAATGAGATTCAAAAAGAAATATTATGACAGCAGTTCAAGAAACCCAATTAAAAAAAAAAAATTCTTAAAACAGCACAAAGCAGCTTCTTTCTCATTTGGTTTCGTTCTTGTCTATTCAGGCGCTGTTATTTCTTTTTTTAGATGCCATGAAGCAAGTCTGGATGAAGAAAAGAAACTTACCCGGGAAATACTGGCAGCACCCCAGTTGTTAACTATGGAAGACATGGAACAAGATCTGATAGTAGAAAAAGACTAAGTCAGAAGTACAAAGCAACTTTCAAAATGTTGATGGTTGCAGCAAATTTAAAATAGCTAAAATTAAAAAAAAAAAAATTTTCTTTTTTGGTTTTAAAAAAAAGTTTTGTTTTTTTAACCCAAAGTTTTTTGGGTATTTTTTAAAATAACTTTTTTTTTTAATAAAAAAATAAAAAATAAAAATAAATAACAAAAAAAGTGAAGTTTATAAATTTCAAAAAATAAAAGTACTGTTTATTCAGGATAATCATAATTAGAATTCATTTCACAAGAAAACATTGAATATTTCATTGGATATGTTATGAAATGCGAGAAGAACCCTCGGATTGGCAGATCAGAAAGATCAAACTTATTTTCCTTCTCTTCTTCATTCTTGTATGCATACATGTAATCGGGTTGATTTTTTAAAATCTTCTCAGTGTAAGTTCTGCACTGTGGCCTGTGTCACATCGCCAGTGTTGCATCCCTGTGCTTGTTTTACAAGTACTTCCACGGAATGTGATCTGATGAACTTACTGCATTTGTACCCCCCCCTCAACTAAAATACCCCTGACTCACACAACTATCAGCAAAATCCCACCTCTTCACTGTAGAGGTCCCTAGATACCAGAAGATTTTCTACTGTAATAGCTTATTTCTTTGGATCGCTTGCCTTTGGAATACTCTTCCTGCTCCCTGTTTCCCCAACAGTATCAACATGCAGAAATTTAAATGCAATGTGAACCAATATTTTGCTGCCTAACTCCCCATCCAGGTAGCCTCCCTATAAATCCGGCCCATATCACAGTAGTCCCTTACACTTCAGTGGCGATATGCCTTGTTTGGAGTGAACAAAAAAATTACAACTCAACAATTAAAAGGCGTACAAAGAAAAATGACGCAATTATTGAAAGTAATAAAATATTTCAATTATAAAAACAGGTTGATTGCTTGGTGTATGCCATATAAACTCTCGTTATGTCATTTTAACCTTTAATGCTGCACATATTTTGTGTACAAATAGTTTATAGATTAATTTGTTTTATGGGCGTATATTTTGTAAGTAAATAGTCTATACATGATAGATTCTATTAGGTTGAGGAAAGAGTTTGTTGTTTCATGTAGAAATAAATTATTTATTATGCAAGAATTTATTCACAAACAACAACTATTTTTCAGAATAAATACCACCATTCTCCACGACCTTCTGCAACAATCTCCAAGATTTCAGATTTCTTCAAAGTACCAATCCTTTGACTTTCAATCGAAAAATTCTTGGCAGGTTTCTTCAACTATATGGAAAAACTCAAATAGTCAACTCTTCAAATAGTGTTGATCGAAATTCGCTGTAGTCAGATAAAGTAATTGTTACATAAAGAGGGCCGTGTTGGAATAGAACAGTTTGAGTGACATCTAAGGGTTAAAGGTGACTCCGGACAGAAATCGCGAAGCCACGTGATTTTATGGCAGAGATTTTCTGTCTCTCAGCTCTCAAGACTTTAAGCAGGAAAGACGTCTCCGATGTGCTGTCCCCAATGAGGGCGGGCGGGCACAATGTAATTAGATGTAGTGAGACGGGTTATTCGTCTGTCTGTCTGTCTGTCTGTCTGTCTGTCTTTCTCTCACATGCGTACAAAAGTAACCTGTCTCTCTGATGTTTTCTGTGACATTATTATATTATACTCAGAAAAAGTACTGTGTGCTGTGTTAAAATAAATGAGTTATTATGCAAGAATGTATTCAAACCCAACAACTATTCTTCCCTATAAAGACCATCATTGTTCACAACCTTCGACCTTCTACCAGCAACCTTCTGCTAATGGTCAGCAAGATTTTGAGTTGGATCAATCCTTCAGCTTAGAATAAAAAGAAATCTTAACAGGCTTCTTCAACTTCATTGAAAGACTTAAATCAGCGTCCTTTCATAAATTACTGCATTGATCAGAATAAACTGTAGTCAAATGGAGCAATCTTGTTGCTAATCTTTCTGGCAGCATCTGACCATGACAAACTTATAGATTAAGAAATAGTACTTCCACAGAATGTGCTCCAACGAATTTACCGCACTTGTAGCCCCTCAATGTAAATACACCCCGACGAATCCGACTAGAAGCAAAACTGTAGAGGTCCTCAGATTTGGGAAAACTTTCTACTCTAAAATCTCCTTTCCTCGGGATGCTTGCCTTTGGAATTCCAACCCTGTTCCCTTGACTGTACCAACATGCAGAAATTTAAATGTAATCTACACAACTCTCCATTTAGGATGCCCCCTAATCACAGTAGCCCCTTACATCTCAGTGGCAATATGCCTTGTCGTAGGTTAAAAAATATATATTAAAGAATGGATTCATAGTTTAGTAAATCAAGGGAGGCGCGAGAACGCTCTATCCCTTAATAGACTACACGAATGGCCTATGCTGGAAATCTCATTTCTTTGATCAATCATAACTCAAAAACCAATAAACCAAATTAGTTAAAACTTTGCACAAAATTTTTATTTGATAGGTTCTATAAGTGTGTAGAATTTCAGCATCATTAGTCAAGGCAACCCAGAGATCCAGAAAGTTCAATCATGAAATCATATTATCTGTGTGTACGTACGTACGTACGTATGTACGTATGTGCCACCCTGTATCTCATCAACTATTTGATGGATTCAGCTGATTTTTGGCAGAGATAGAGGTTCTAGGGTCTAGTTGATGGCATTTTAATTTCAGTTCACCATATACCTTAGTTTGCCAGAAAATTCCAAAAAACCTTTAAAATGACCATTGTATTGAGGCATAGCCTTTACAAAAGTAGTGACATTCCATGATAAATGCCAGTATACTGAAATCATATGCCCTTAATAGGGTTAGGATGAAAATTCATATACACTAAATGTACAAAAGCAAGGAAATTCCCAAATTTTTACACTTTTATTGTCAAAAAAAATTCCTACCAGTAAAATACATAGTCCTGTTGTGCTCGCATAAGCACAACAGGGCTATGTATTTTACTGGTAGGAATTTTTTTTGACAATAAAAGTGTAAAAATTTGGGAATTTCCTTGCTTTTGTACATTTAGTGTATATGAATTTTCATCCTAACCCTATTAAGGGCATATGATTTCAGTATACTGGCATTTATCATGGAATAAAATAGGTATTTTAAGTTAAGATGAATTGTCTCGGCTGTTTTCTTCCAATAAATTCTAGCTACTGACCGATAAAAAATATCCACACCACTTTGTTGAGACAAGTGATTGTGTTACATATTACTTAGTCTTCAAGTAAACTAGTACTACTTGTTCCATGGTTGGGCTGTCGGCCACTAAACTGGCATCCCCATCAGGCAGGCCTTGGCTTATCCGATGAGGTTGTTGTGTAGACACCAGGCAACATAAAAAACTAGAACTATTAAAAGGGCAGATGAGCTCCATGGGAGCCAACGACCATTTATACTGATGCAGAGTAGTTGGGTTTACTTTTGACAGCCTCATAACTTACTCTAGCCCGCCCCCCTATTTTGTCCTTTAGTCCTCACATTCCTTGAATGATATTTCTGACAGAGGGGGAAGAATTTTTTTTGAATTTTTTCTTTTAACATATTTCACCCCAAACAAATCAGGCCGCCACTGTAGTCAGAAGGGTTACTGAGAATTTGGGTGTGGGTTTTGGGTGTCACCCCAAGTTAGGAGCAGTGTATTGAGATGTCTGTTTACATTAGTTTTAAACCTCTGCATGTCGGTACTGTCAGGAAACATGGAGCAGGGAGGGAGTTCCTAAGGTCAGCAGCATGAGGAAAAAGCTATTGGAGTAGAAGGCTCTCCGGCATCTTGGAACCTCCCCAGTGAATGGATGGGATTTAGCTGATTGTCGAGTTGGTCTAGTGAATTTACGTTGAGGGGGCACCAGAGTAGCCAGTTTATCGGAGCACAATCCATTGAAGTATTTGTAATACAAGCACAAGGATGCAACATTGTGGCGATGGGACAGGGGTTGGAGCTTGGTTGACAGTGAGGGACCTATTACGTTGGTGACTCTTTTTTGGACCTTGTCTAGGATGGAGAGACTAGCGGATGATGCACCAGCCCAGATGTGGCAACAATACTCCATGCATGGGCAGATGGTGGCTTTGTAGACATATAGGATAATGTCAGGTGTGAGGAGTTTACTAGCATGGTAGAGGGAGCCCACCTTCTTTGCTGCAGCCTTGGCAATGTCTTCAATGTATTTGTTCCAATTCATGTTACCTGTGAAGATTAGGCCGAGGAGTTTGAATGTTGAACTATCAGGTATGGTGTTATTTGCCATGACAATCGGTGGTTGGAGAGGTTTCTTGTAGTTATTGAAGGAAAGGAGCTGCTTTCTTAGCCGGCTGTTGTTTTGAATGGGTGGTATGTGGAGATTTTCAATCCTCACATAATATGCATCATTCAACTTTAAATTTATCCATCTCATCAACCCTTATCCTTGAATAGTTTTTAGTCCTTGATAAGTGGTGACTCATTAGTAAAAAAAAAAGTGTACACTGATTTGTCAAATACAAAAGGTCACTTAAGTATGTTTGACAAGGTTTAACTTTAGTTTAACCTGTCCCTCTGTACAATGAGATGAGATATTGGTTAATTAATATCAAGGTCATCCTTATAACAGGCCGAGAGATCTAACATTTGGTTCTTTTTACTGGAGGCAAGATTTCATGTCAGTCAGTTGTTTATTCAAGAAATACCATTTTCACCTTTTATTAGTTAAAATCACGAACTACAACTTTTAGGTATTCAGTTGAAAATATATCGTGACACATCGAGAGAAAAAGAATACAAACGCAATTTGAAAGTTGTAATAATTTGTATTGCGAATAGATGAATGGAAGGAAAGAAAGAGAAGGGAGCTTATTTCTGTGGAGATTCATCCTTTTAACAGTCTTAAATATTCTTGTCCAGTGTTCGTATATCTGTAGTGTAAAGATATAGGGAGCCTTGCCTTTCTGTGCTGTTAATGCTTACATGAACCTCCGCACGTGTACTGCTGGGTTGTTGACAGAGATAGCAGCAGCCGTGTTCCCTTCATGGAGGCTCACAGCAAAAGAAGAAACTTGAAATTTTGCGTGATTCTCGTCCCAGTAGAATTTGTTAGCCGGCCAGTGATTGGTTGTTTTTCAACTAACCACATACCTTGTAAGAAATGGCCGTTTAAGGGGAGGTAATATCGTGTAAATTCTTTTAAAACTTATAATCCAAATGCAATTTATGATATAATACAGAAATTCAGTTAAAATAAATTTGATGAGTTAGATTCCCCTTTCAGAAAGAAATTTTCTCAGATCAATGAGTGTGAAGTGTTAGCAGCTAAACTGAATGACTGGAAACTTTGCCTCCAATAAAAATACGTGAATGTAAGATCTCTCTCAGCATATTAAAGGAATGGGCTTGATTGATGTACAATGGGAGATGTCTGATTGGTTAATTAAGCGTAACTAGAGAAAAAGATTTGAAATTAAAAAAAGAAGTAGCAGATGAGAACTTAGGAAAGAAATGTCAAAGTTTAAACTCATACATACATTTAAGAACGGAAGTTACAATACTTACTCAACAGTAACATCTCTCTCATCCAGGGAAACGTGACTCTGACGCATACAGCCGGAGTCTGTGTCGTGGGTGGGCCATTCAAGATGCCGGATGAAAGGAGATGAGCAAGAGGATGATGTAGACATAGCTGAAGGGACACCCGGAGACGTCGCTTCCACCAGGTGAAGGTGAGTATCCTTTGACTGGGCAACATGGATTGCAGCTAAGTATTTTTCCCGGTCGACATTCGAAGAAAACTTTTCCAGTTCTTCTTCCCGTACCTGGATGGAACTGGGATTCAGCAAGTCGTAAATAGAAGAAAGCAGTGATTCTCGGTTCTCAATTGATATGTCTTTTTCCGAATCTGAAAAGCAGAAAAAGAAATGAAAAAATCAAAGAAAGCATTCTTTTATTATGGAAAAGAAAGATGCTCAGAAATTAACATTATTCTTATCATGAATCTTTTTGTAAGATGAGAGGTCTAATATATTCTATAAATAAACTCAATGTCTGTGTGATGTTTGTGTGTTCCCTATAGAGAGAAAGGTTAGAAAATCTACATAAAATCTAAAAGTATATTCATATGTAAAATTTACCAAGAAAGACAATGGAAGTGGTCCTGAATCTCTAAATACACCCTTAATGGGGCTATGAGGGCATAACTCCCTTAAAATTTCATATATATCATATTTTAATGAAATTTATATATGTATAAAATTCTCTGGCAAGTGGTCACGAATAGCTATGTGGCCCCCACTTCTAAGTGACCCATTGAGGCAAAACCGCCTTAAAACTTAAAATATATCTATCCGATTTTAATTAAATTTAAACCAGATGTATAAGACACTAATTCAGAGTTTTCCAACATTGCAATTTCTTCCGACTATATTAGGGTGCGAAATGGAAGGCGTCATTAAAAACAAACAAAATAATATGTGGTGTTGCGAGTATAGTGAAAAACTGCATAGTAGTGATCCTCATTTAATCCCGAGCAACGTCGGGTCTTCCTGCTAGTTTTAAATAATACCGAGTAATTTAAAAGGGTGCAGCAAGTATATAAATATATATATATATATATATATATACTATTAAAACTATGAATCTTGTTTGTCTCCATGCACACGGTATGACGTCATGAATTAAAACAGATGGAGGATAACCGTGCACAGTGAATGACAGAACAAAATGATGATATCATTCATCAAATCACAGAAAAGTTGGGGGAGGGGCTCTTTTATCCGAAGGATTACAGGTTGTCTACAAGATGAACGTGTAGACCCCTTGGAGTCAACTATATATATATATATATATATATATATATATATATATATATTGCGTTTCGATCCCGGCTTGAGACACTAACTGGTCTAGCCGCACTGATGAGCTGTGAAACAGCGAAACAGTCTGTATGTGGATGACTATATATATATATATATATATATATATATATATATATATATATATATATATATATATATAGTCTTTTCTTCCGACGAGTCGCACTTATAGAATATCCAATATATATAAATCTGTATTTTGGTTCTCTAAGTGTCAAAAAACAGTCCGTCAAGTATTTGGAATTTTTTGAAAAGTAAATAAAGACATGGTTACTGGAATCTAACTTTCTATTGTTGATTTATACACATTCTCAAGTTTCAAAAAATGTTGGAAAACTCTGAATTCGTGTCTTATACATATGGTTCAAATTTCATAAAAATCAGATATACATATTTGAAGATTTAAGAGTCTTCTGTCCCCATGGGTCACTTAGAGGTGGGAGTACAGAGATATTCAGCACATAGAGTGTAACGTAGAAATTCGAGACCACCTCCATTGTCTTCCTTAGAGAATTTTATACATGTGATATAAATTTCATAAAAATTGGATATATTTAAAGTTTTAAAGGAGATTCGGACCCCATAGCTCCCTTAGGTTAGATTGGGAAACACTTCCATTGTCTTCTCCGGTAAAGTTTTAGATTTTATGTAGATTCTCTAACTATTTTTTCTATAGGGAACCCACAAGCACATACACACAGACATTGAGTTTTATATATAGACAAGATATATAAATAAAGCATATTATTATAATAAATAAGAGCCAATCAGTGGCGGAGACTTTTTTGTAAACAAACCCATGTGTTCATGTGTTTTGTTTTTTAATTGGCCTGTGCAACCATACCCTGAACAGCCGGCCACCCCAACGTTTGTGTTGTGGTTTTTCTTCTTCTTCATCTTCTTATTCTGGCCGTGTCGATTCTAGTGCAGTCAGTAGACGGGGAGCGATTTGCATACATAAGAAGAATAACAAACAAATATATATACATTGTACACCAGACTTGTTGAACACGGGTGTGTGTATCTATGTCGTTGGGGTCCCATCATTAAGGTCTCTACTTATGAGTTAAGAATCCCATCCCTCAAGTCGAAGTTTTCAGCTCATTCTGAGGTTGCTCGTCACTCACTGTCATCCACTCGGACTCACCTCCTGAACCCATCTCTCTGCGTTTTCCTCGAACAGCCAGTTTCCTCCAAATACATATACCTTACACTGGAAATCCAATACATCCGGTATTCTCAGTTACTCTTAGCTTACTTCAGCCGGAACTAAACATGTCCTTCCAAGTTCTCTATCTTGACCCTTTTCCCGGCTATTAATGGCTAACTGTCCATGGCATTGCTTTTTCTGTGTAGCACAATAGGTTCATTACTTTCGTATTGTCATTTACTTCCTAACTAATATTCTCCGGTGATCTAGGCTGTTCTTGGGGTGGGGGCGCAGTCTAGAGTATCACAAACCCAAACCAGAGAATTATCCAATTTTAATGAAATTTCAAGAATTATCCCTGTGGTAACTTTTCTGACACCTCTCAGTAGAACAAAAATTTCAAGCATTTATTCAATGAATTATATGTTATAATGAATACAAGTTTCCAAATTTAACATCATATGGATTTCCAAAAGAGAGAAAACTTGATAGAATTTATACATGCTCAGTAACCTTTTTTAAATACTTTGTTATTGTTAAACGTGTCCAAATACATAAATACATACGTAAGATATATAAATATTATTTAGTTTTATTAGACATTCCAACTTACTATTGAATTTCAGAGGATTAAAAAAGCGGGACAAAACTTATGGGATGACCTGATAGTATGACTCAACAAATGTCGTCTGCCTTTTTTGTCACATGAACAGTTGTAGTTGTTTACATAGAAGGATGCAACAGATGTTGTATGCAAACTTAACAATTGTAAAATTGCTTCAAAACAATCAATGTTTGTCAATAGAGTTAAGTTTCCATTTTTCATTTGAGAATGACAACAACTGTTCACATGAACAAACAGACAAGATGATATATAAATATTATTCATCTTCATTTGTTCTATAGTAAAGCCCATATTTGGATGGAAGGGTTTGAGTGACACCTTAAGGTTAGAGATGACCTCAAAGTGAAAATCAATGAAACTATGTGACTTCCGGCCGGGGGGGGTCTGTCTCTTTTTGGTTGACAAATTAAGTGGATGCGAAACGTGGCCGTTCCCAGAGGAGTCCCAGTGAGAGTTGAGGCAGTTGTGTACAATATCGCCAGATGTAATGAGACAAGCGATCTATCTGCCCCTCTCTCTCTCTCTCTCTGTCTGTCTCTCTCTCTCTCTCTCATGTGCACATGGCAGTCCGCAAGTTCAAGTCTTTGTATCGTCCCCACTCTGAAGTTATGAATGGTTCAAGTTATCTACATTAATAAACCTTTTTATATAATAACATCAGCGTCCGAGTATTTTACCTACAGACAATCAAGAACCTGGGTTCACAACGACGACATGGATGTATAATAATGGTATATACATCCATCTGTAAGTGAAAATGTAACACATTAAGCATTCCCACTTACTATTAAATTTCAGAGAATTAAAATCTGAAAAGAATTCATAGCATGCCTTAATACTTATACGTAAATATTATTGACTTAAAGGCAACTGTTATATTGAAGAACTTATTAAGAGGAAGCAAAAACTTACCAATAAAATGTAAATTCCCTTCCAGCAGAGTATTTCCAGTCACTTGATTTTCTGTGAAAAGAAAAGAAAATTCTCATGATGGAATTCAAGTTCAATTTATGCTAAAACATAAAAAATCATGGTAAAATTGCAGCATAGTTAACAGTCGAGAAATCATAAAGAAACAATAAAAACAAATAACTTATAGCAAACGAATTAAAATTAAATCGACCCATATACTTTTAATATGTGAAAACTGTTTGTGAAATTTTTTTATTTCAGAATTCCATTTCTTATTGAAACACAGCATGGTGCTTTAACTCGCTAAACTTAGGTGATTAAATGAGGTTTTACAAGGTTTTTTGTTTGGGGAGGAGGACTGGCCATGTGTACTAAGCTTAATGGTAGAGTAAGTAATTTTCTTTGTTTACTATCTTTTTAACATGAATTTCACCAAAGTAACCCTCACGTTGTCAGCCATTTTGGTTTTAGTGAAATAAAATGCATACAGTTTCAGCACGATAGATAATTAAATTCTACTACGTTTGATACAAGTTATTTCTTGTTTTTTTTTTCTTTTCGATTGTTAACTATACTGCAATTTTACTAAAATCATAATTGAAAGAAAAAAAAAGCAGAACTCTTCACTAAAATTTTATGTTATTGAAAAAGTTAGTTTTCACAATGTTTCGACTGATTAACTCTTCGACCTTCCTCAGGTGCATCTTTTCAGATTTCAAATTGAACCCTTTAATAAATCCACGATGGTAGATTAGTCTCATTTTGTCAGCCATGACAAGGTAAAAGTGTTAAGTAATTAATTAATACTTCTATCCGGTCATCTAAAAAATTCCAAAACATAAAAAGATCATTGTTGGCTTTAATGTGGGCAATGGATGTTGTTCACTTCTTGGGGTCTGCTTGACATGATGCAGATGGGATATTTTTCTTGGTGAGGTAATGCCCTATCGGCGAAGCCACGAATTTGAAGCCTGCAACTCCATGCAAAGGAGTAAAAAAAAAAAACGGGGCCACCTGTAGGCCTTGAGTGTGACAGGATCCTGGTGGTTGAGCAACAATCCACTTCAGCCTTTATTTCGGCAAGACAGGAGGTTTGAGAAACCCGATCTGATCAATTGGCTGGTCACGTCATGCCCTAGTAACTATAAGTTCATCCCCAACCGTATTATTCAATCTGGTTATTTTAAAAATCAAAACCTTACTTTTTATTTTCCTCCCAAATTAATACTATGAGGCAGAGGTTATGGGTCAATCGTGTTGGGAACAAAGAATAGTAATGTTTTCTGAAAGTAATGTTTTCTAAGAATATAAAATAATTATCAAACTTATGGATTCTATTTGACAACTTTATTCGACATTAAATAACCCATAGATGGTTAATATGCTGTAAACCAAACCAAACCAAACCTATGAGGTAGCTGGAAAAGTCATGGAAGAAGGAGATGAAGTCAATCATTTTAACTTAAAATATCGATATTATTAACTTATGATTTCAGCAAAAATTTCTGGTTGAAAACGAAGTATATTCACCTGACTTCCAATCAAATCTGGGAGTTACACAAGGTCGACAACATGAGAAGCTCAGCTTCACCAAAAAAGATTCATTCTCAACAAGGAAGGAAAATGATCATGTCAAACCCATCGACATTCCCTGGTGAGGGCGTCTCAGGCAACTGGCAATAAACCAATTCCTCATCCTAAAGGAGGAAACAAAGGAGGGTAATTTCTTCACTATGTAACCCTTATCCTCGAATGGTTCTTGGCCTTGATAAGTAGGGAGCCAATAGTAAAAAAAAAAAATACAAGAAGATGTTATGAGGTTACCCATGGGGAGTTAGAGAAAATATAATTACATTGATACACCGGTCCTCGTTTGATCACCAAAGTTAAGCAACGTTGATCCTGGGAATACCAGGCCCTGTATGTGGGAGGACAGTGACACCTCCCTAAAAAAACAAAAAAAACTCTTAAAGCTAACGCTGTCATCTCCCCTGACTGAGATATACATGCGACTGGGGACTGCTTGTGAATTAGAAAATTCCCTAGAAACTCCCTCCTTCAGAAGAAGTCAGCTCAACCCGCCCAGGGTGAATGCCTCAGCTGGTATAGTTAGAGAAAGTAATGCTACTACTAATAATAATTATAACGTGAGCACTGGGGTTGTTACATAAGTGAACTAATAAAATACAGGTTAAGATTAGAATGTAATTCTCAGTGCGCTTTTGAAATTCAGGTGTTATCTTGACAGATCATGAGTTACGAGTTGAATTGAAAAATAAACATTTGTCATCTGTTGTTTAAAAAGGAATGTGTGAAAGCAAAAACAGATTTGATTAATACGATCAGCGATCGAAAAACGTGAGAGCAAAGATTGTCATCAAATAGCGAGGACGTGATGTGCTTTAAAAGCTCACTCTATATAAAGATACGGGTGTGAGAGAGTACAATAATGTCGGCAAATATCAACAATAAAAGTAAGCAACGTAAAATACTTTGTGTTTTGAGTCTTCATTTGTGATCAAACCATGAGAGAAATTTACTGACTGAAGAAAAATAAGTTTTATGTAACGTGGCTTTTTCATCATCATCATTATCATCATATTCGGTTTAACGTCTGTTTTATATGCTGGCAAGTTTTGGATGGCTTTTAGAAATTAACCTACAAACTAACCTATCTCTGGCCAGGTCTTTATTTATCCCTGGCCAGGTCTTTATTTATCCCTGGCCAGGTCTTTATTTATCCCTGGCCAGGTCTTTATTTATCCCTCAGGTTCATTTTTATCTCTTCCTCCCATGTTTTCTTTGGCCTTCCTCTGTGAACTGAACCTGCTACCTTAACTGTTTTACATCTACTAACCAAAAGAACTCTCATCCATTCTTTCAACATGGCCATACCATCGAAGTCTACTCTTCTGCACACATCTTCCTATACTGTCAAGATTTCTGTCCATTCTAGTAGAGACTACATTTCATTTTCCCTCATGTCGAAAATAGAGCATCATGTCACCAGAAAATATACCATCTCAGACACGATTGCATCAAGGAGGTCGTTTATGAAGATCAGAAATAATAAAGGTTCAAGTATCGACCATCAGGGCACACCTGCATTGATGTGGTACTTTTTGGATGTATGGCCATCGAGAACGAACTGTCAATCATACCTAATAACTCCATCTACACTTAATATATGACAAGATTACTTTCTCTAAGGCTTTTTTTCCTATATATTTTATTCATACAAAATACATGTTAAAATGTTCATCGGTTTTGGGATTGAGTTATGTTTGAAAAAACTTCCATTTCAATTGCTCTAATTAGACACAACTTGCAATCAACTCATTCAGTGACTCATCTCTTACTAAGTTTTTATCTATTACTCTCACCCTCTCTCATTGTATTTTGTTTCACTCCTCTCTCTCTTATTTTATACAGATACAGTCTCTCTCTTTCTTTCTCTCTCTCTCTCTCTCTCTCTCTCTCTCTCAACAGGTAATAAACAAAGGAAAGAATAAAATGATTGGAATAGTCCATTATAAACAAAAGGGAATACCATGCCAACTAGCAATACTATTTAACCTGTATCTGAAGATAGAGATAGCGAGCAGAAAGAGATTAATTGTTGTAATTTTGTCTTTTTATTGTTTTACATTAAACTAACTTTACAAACTCACTTTTTTCCATGATTCAAACAATCTAACTCAAGTTCAATGGATGACTCAACGGGTTACATTTTTTTCTAGTCAAATAATAAATGTTGATGAGTACAACACTTAAAAATAGTGGATAAAAGTGGTTCATTTTTAGTAAATTGTATAGTAATAAGCTTTTCTTTCAAAATTCCATCAAATTTTCCTCACAGGCAATGCCGCGTTGTTTTGTTAATTGAATAAAAATGACAGGGATTGGGAGGGGCGTTTCACCGCATCAAATCCGGCATTTTAATTTAATCAATATTTAATACAGAACTGGCTAAAAAAAAAAGGCTAATTATCGTTTCTGCTGCTACTGCTAAATATTCTTTCTTCAGCGAGAAAAAAATAAAATAAAAGCAAAAACAAAATTTAAAAATAAGATGTGTGTGTGTGTGTGTGTGTGTGTGTGTGTGTGTCTCTGCGCCATGTGTCAATGTTTGATCTGCGTTATATTTGGAATTGGTAGGTTCCTGCAGATGTCTTAACCTGATTTTCAATGATTACAAATTCTGTTTTTTATTACAATAATAATCTAATATATAAAATTAAGTCAGCCGGATTTTCAACTTAAGAATTAAATAACAATGAATCTCACAAATCGATAGTTTATTCTGGCTAGCCATTATTTGTTATTGTTATACTATGTTTTTTTCTTTTTTTTAATCTAAAATTATTTTCTATTTTCAGATGTAACAAAGTAAAAACATTTTCATAAATTTTCATAAATATGCTTTTTCTTTTAAAAAAATTTTTCTACGATTATTATTTGTTAATTTTTAAAAATATTATTTGATTTTCAGATTCATAAATATTCCTGCTTTCAGATGTCATAACAAAGTAAAATGCTATTCATAAATATGGATTATTTTTCCACAACAAAGACCCTAGTTGATGATAGTAGGGGTCTGTGTTAAACACCTGACATCTGTAAACAGCAAAGACAACATTTTGTAGTGTCCAATAAAGGATTTAGTTATTTTGTTTAAAGGCATATCAACCTTTGCCATCATTTAATGCTGGAAACAATTTTTCTAAACAAACGGTTTACTTTTGTAAATGAATTGTTAAAAAAAACAGTAGCTGTACTATTTAACTCATAAATGGACAGAATGAGGAGTTCATACTTTTCACAAGTATATCTGCTAGTTTTTATGATCATTTAATGCTATTTTTACATTTGTAAACGAATTGTGAGAAAAACTGTAGTTGTACTATTCAACCATTGTATAATCATGCCGTCAACCCCAAGATGCAATGTGCCATGAGCTTCTTCATCTGGCTGTGTTGACTCTAGTACTGATGCCGATCGCCGAGTGAGCGTAAGCACTGGTTTAGAAGTTGTATTAAAAGCAAACAACAACGCAGACACAGATATTGTGTAAACTTGACTTGTTGAATACGAGTGTGTGTGTGTGTCGTTGGGGCCCCATTGTTGGCATCCATTCTTCTTAGCTAGGCCTCCCATCTCCCAAGTCCAGGATATCAGCTAAGACCTAACTGAGATTATTTGCATGTCGAGACTAATTATTATCGACCACATGAAGTCATCTACTCATCTGCATCTACTCAGTCTGTTGTTTCAACCATTTTGTTTTTTTTAAATGTCAATTTTTTTTCTCAGTCCACCAACAGAACTGGTTACATCTGCTTTTTTCTCATCTCATTGCCCTCTGAACACCCAAAAGTTAACACCTAATTGTCATGGCGTCACTTGTCTGTCCAACACAATTGATCTGTCACTCGTCTATTGTTCTCCATTTTTTGTATCGTCAGTATTGGGAGGATTATTCCATAGTACCACAACATTAAATAGGTGGAATGAAAGGATTCATACCCTTCCCAAGCTTTTATTAGTTATGTTCAACATATTTGATACTCGGGCAACCTTGGGTACATCTACTAGTATTTTTTAATTTCTTCATCTTATCAAATTGTGTTTGATCAAAAACTAGTTTACGCTTCAAAGCAGAAACTAAATTTGATATGATGATCAAAAAGAAAAAAACAATGAGATATTTGATTTTAACATCAAAATGAATCAAAGCAGAAACTAAATTTGATATGATGATCAAAAAGAAAAAAACAATGAGATATTTGATTTTAACATCAAAATGAATCAAAGCAGAAACTAAATTTGATATGATGATCAAAAAGAAAAAAACAATGAGATATTTGATTTTAACATCAAAATGAATCAAAGCAGAAACTAAATTTGATATGATCAAAAAGAAAAAAACAATGAGATATTTGATTTTAACATCAAAATGAATCAAAGCAGAAACTAAATTTGATATGATCAAAAAGAAAAAAACAATGAGATATTTGATTTTAACATCAAAATGAGTCAAAAGATTTTGTCTGTACAGCAGTTTTATCCCCCTGTTATTTTTTTTCAGTTCACTAGATAAATCCAAGCTGGGAGAGGCAAGTTACCCTAATAAACAGTAAGTACTAAATATATAGACCAAACTTAAGGTGAGAAGTAATAAGCTATGCAGTGACAGCGATACGGATTCATGGACCCAAACTTATTCTCATGAAGTGTAAATAAACCGTTGTATTTTTAATCACCAAAATTAGAAAATCATCCAATTTTAATGAAATTATGTTTCAGAATTTTGAGATGAGGATTGATAGTTTTTATTATTTTAATTATTCGGACTACTGTTCTCATCTTGGATGTTATTCTCACAACGTTTCAGCCAATGTAAACTCCAACTATCTTCAGGTCACCACATATAAAGACAAAAAAACCCTTGAGAGTAAGGATTTGTTAAATGGATAGATTAACAGTTGAATGATGATAAATATTATGATAGGATTGAAAATATCTACATACTACCAACTTAAGACAACAGCCGACCCATAAAACAGTAATTCTTCTCCCTTTGTCAGAAACATCGCTCATCGACAAAATAGAGGGGGGGGGTAGCCTCATAACTCTCACTTCTGCTATCAATGTTAATTTACTTGTTACATAAATTCAGTCATGGATACACGTCCATTTGTCCAAACTGCCATCTTTGTTTTCCCAGCAAATAACCAACAACAAGCAAGAAAGATAACTCTAAAAGCTTAACACTTTAGTCTAATTTAGAAATAGAACCATTTTTAAAAGTCGCGTGATCTTTCGTTTACAAAGTTCACAAAGAGGTAGAAGCTTAAGATGGCAATATATCACCATTATCAAAATGTAAGAGATATTTTAGACACACTGATAGCATTAGAATACTTTAATTTATCCGGCAAGTACAGCACACCGTTGGTGGTAATCCTAGAATATCCATGAGGTTAATTGCAAAAGAACAGCGTATATCAGAAGAAACAATCTGAAATGCTGTCCACAAAAACATCAGAAAACAAGATGTATGTGATGAGTAACGCTCATTTTACGTCAGAAAGGGTATAGAAAAATCGATTAATCAGAGCTAATAATCTCACAAAATGCAAAATTGATGGTGAAAACTTTCATGATCACATGAACCCTAACATTTGGCCTCTTAGCTCCCCAGATCTAAATCTTTTGAACTACTATGTATGGAGCGTAGTTGAGAAAATGGTTATAAGCACCATCATAATATAAACAATGACCACCTGATCCCAGCATTTAGGCAATTCATATATCACATAAAAGCCGTTATTGGAGATGAAGGAGACTTTAATTAATAAAATTAAAAAAACCTATTCTTATCCTCAAAGACGTTTTTCGGTAAAAAATATTATGTTTCTAAGAGTAATTTTTACTTATGTAAAAATCTTTCCTCAAATACGTTGTGCATCCTGTATACACAACACTACTTTTCTTTTTATAAATTAATTTTTAAGCACTGTTTTATTTTGAAAACAAACCGTTAATATTTCGCTATTTTTAAAATCTAATTCTATTCCCCAGTTTTTTTTATCAACACACTGCTTTGAGAGGAAGTAAACTGGACAAAACAGCATTTCTGATGGCCTTTAAATAAAGTTACATAGCGACATCAACCCGATCATGCATTGGCATATAAAATTTATCGTCTCTTCACCACCATGATAAGACCAGACAATTGAACACACAACATTAATGTTTAATAAGTGTGCAGGGTCTATATACGTCACCTAGAACTGAAACATGTTTGCAAATATGTAGCCAAAAATGGTTGTATGAATAAAAAGTTATATACCAAATAAATATACAGCTCTATTTATTATTGATCACTTTTATTATAAACACGGTAAGGATTCACCGAATTAAACCATTTGGACAGAAACTCACTAAAAGTATTATTAATATATAATAGGCATATACATGCATAACATTATGTATATATATATATATTTATATATATATATATAATTTTCTTTTTATAAATTGATTTTTAAGCAGTTTTATTTTTCTTCTGTTGATGTACAGAATATCCTTACATTAGAATATATCAGATATCAATGCATTATTTTCTATATACCTATTTTATTTACTAATGAGTCATCGCTCATCAAGGCCAAAACGCCACTCGAGGACAAGGTAATGGTTTGTGTCAGGTGGATAGTGAGACTAACACCTTGAGGATTGCAGACGATGGTTAGATCTGGTCAGAATTTGATTACTTAAGAAGACGGCTCAGCAAAAATTTGTTAACATTGGACTTGAAAACAACCATGTTGTAGTCATCTGGGAAGCAGCCCCAAGGTATTGTGTTCCACATAACCTTAGTTTATAAACTCTCACTTTATGAATTAACCAGCAAACATACGTGCCCTCCGGGTGTAACTATTTAATCGTCTCAATAAAACAAGGAATAAAAAATACTTCAGGCGAGACTTCTATGGTATCAAATTAAACACCAATGCTATAATTAAATCTTAATGGTTAGGCGCAGCTTGAAATGGCATCAAATCCAGTTCTTGGAGTCAATCAATATTTGATTTTTCAAGCTGAGGAGCAGAGGCGGTTAATGAACATTCCCATTACTTTATCTGCTCAGCAAGAGAAAGAGAAGAAAAAAAAGAAGCAACATAATGTGATATTTTAATATGACTTCATTTTATCCAATCAGAATTAATCAAAAATTGGTGGATGCTGTAGAGCCAAAACTTGACATGACAGATAAACTAAAGTAATTATTTGATACGAGCAGCAAGAACTCGTCTTCCTACAACAATGAGAAAAATTCCTTTCTTCCCCCATGTGCCTAGCTTAGGCAGAGTTTCTATGAACAGTTTCTACTGGTTTGTGGACAACATTAACACAAGACTACTTCCCTGCAGACTACAACAGAGTCGTCTTAAAATCTAATGTCAACGAATACTTGCCATAAACTGTCATCATAAGTAATCAAATTTTGTTCATTCCATTCAGCATTTTCAATCCTCTCTTAATATTCTTCATCATTCAACCGACAATCCATCCATTTCATTAACCCTTATCCTCAAGTGACTTTTGGCCTTGATAAGTGATAACTAATTAACAAAAAAAACGATAGAGGCACATGAAAAATTGTTTTCTTTGTTTCAGAAGCGCAAATGAACCATAATAATAGGTCTTTTGAAAGTGTTGTGACCCTTACCAAAAGTAATAACAATAGACAAAGAACCACCAAAGCACGACTTTGTAAAATATCACAGAGACCTTCTTGATCTGTGAGTGTCAATGAAAGTGAATAAACTGTATTCATTACATTTGCTTTTTTTTTTATTACTCTACGCTTTCTTTTTGCCACCAGTATGACCAACCCCACTACTAGCGGTGTACAGATTGGCTGGCATGGCACCCCACCATATCCAAAAAGATTCCCATGGGAGAATCCAAAAACGCAAACAGGAAACTAATAGAAGACACCCCCTATATGGCCATGGACAACCAAGAGGCAGATTGAACTCAAGAAGCAGTTTTATGACCAAAGAGAGCCTTGGTCCTGCACAGTCATTGACAGATGGAATGATTGAAATGACTACTTGAACGAAGCTCTCCAAGAACCCAGAGAACATCTCCCACATGAAATGTATCTCCCAAAGAAGGGCTGGGTGACCTTTAACCGAGCAAGAGCGAAGGTTGGAATGACAGCCAGCGACCTCTACAGGTGGTGATTAGCAACAACAAGCTCTCGTGGAAATCCCAGAGAAACAATGGAACACATCCTCAGTAAATGCAGTGATGGACCAATTTATACAGATCAAGATGTGATGGGACTGTAACTCAACGATCGATCCATGCATGATGATGATGATGACTATTACTTATTGTTCTAGCATTTTTATTTTTATTTATGTTTCTTAAGATAAATAAACTAAATCAAGGACATGTTTTGTATTGCTGTATTACCTTTTCCTCTATTCTTGTTACTTTATTGATAGTTTTGTCAGTTAAAAGACTTCAAAATTACTTTTGAAATACGAAGGGACACAATTTTGTAAAAATAAGTCTGTCATTTTAACCTATTATTCATTTTTAATAAATTATGTTTCAATAAAAAAAATAATGATTTTAATTACAGAAAAAAAAAATTGGGGGCTTAAAAATAAAAAAATAAAAAGTCCTTCTTTTGAGGATGTTATTCTCTGCTAGGCGCAATGATGGTAAATGCTTCAAAGGCAACTTCATTTCACGAGACGGTCTTTTAACCACTATGCAATTTTGCCAATCTTTCGAAGGAAGTTAATTGAACGAAAGCCAACGACACCAGAATTTTCCACTAACACTGAAGTATAAAGGTGCTCGACTGAGCTTCAATCTCTGGTTGATCCTTGTAACACTTTCACAGCAAAAACTTGTTGTTCTACCAACTTGTCGTTCTACCAACGCTGCAAAGAACTTTTTTTTCTTCCTTTGTGTGCCTAACATCAAACAAAATTTCCAAGAACTTCCAAGTTTGGATTATTCGGACTACTGCTTTCATCTTGGCAGAGTGTCTTGGCAGATGTAATCTCCGACCTTCCTAAAGTGCATCTTGTCAAACTTGATAATCTGTATGGAATTTCGAATGGGACCCTTTATTTAATCCACGGGGGTAGCTTGCTTTCGTTCCGTCACTGAGGATTGAACCTTCCACCTTCAGAAGACTGTCACATAGAACTTGGCACATATCCGTTACGTCACAGATCATTGCAGAAGATGCACCTGAAAGAAGGTCGACGGTTACATCGGCCGAAATGTTATGAGACTAACATCCAAGATGAGAACAGTAATCGGAATAATCCAAATAACACACATTTCTGTAATTGTCTGGACTTGCAATGCAAAGTTTCAACAGCCAACCTCAGCTGTAAATTCAAGCAAATACAGAAGAAAAATAAAATAAAAATGTTGACGCCTTCTTAACTGAAGAAACAAAATACTGTTGATCTTTTTTTTAACGTATAATCTGAATGTCGAGAAGATCCTGGTGTTTGCCAAAGTGATTATTGTACTTTTCAATCTGGGAACATACCATGAAATATCACAGCAAATTGTTCAGCTAAGCCACGTTGGTCAAGCCACCGAACGACATCAGCCGTACTCCATTTCTTTAACTGAAAAAGAAAAAAAAAAGCATTCAATAGAATCAAAAATCATCATCATCATCGGTTAAACGGACGTTTTACCGATGCTGGTTTTCCGATGATGGTTTTACGAAGTTGACTTCCAACGTAACTTTCTACTTTACTAGCTTCTTTCCTCGAGCTGCCAGCCTTTGGAACTCCCTCCCTGCTCCCCTGACTGTACCGACATGCAGAAATTTAAATGTAATGTAAACAAACATCTCGCTGCACAACTCCCCACTTAGGATGCCTCCTTTAATTCAGTAGCCCCTTACGTCTCAGTGGCAATATGCCTTGTCTCGAGTGAATCAAAGTAAAAAAAAAAAAATTTTTTTTTAAACTTAAAAAAAACAAAAAAACTATCTCTAGCAGGTCTTTATCTCTCTTTCCCTTCTTTTCCTTTCCCTGCTTTTCCTTTGCCTTCCCTTGTGAACTGAACCTGCTACCTCAACTGTTCTACATCTACTAACCCAAGAACTCTCAACGCGGTCATACCATCAAAGTCTGCTCTTCTGTACACATCTCCCTATACTGTCTAGATTTAATCTTCCTCTGAGATCATCAAAACTTAGTCTATCTTTAAGACTCACATTACACATCCATCGTATACTTCTTATATCATTTCTCTCCATGCAACGCATATCCTCAACTCTCATTGGCCAGGTTTCACTTCCATACATTATCACACTGTGTACACATGCCTGAGAGATTCTTCCCTTGATCAACAGTGGTAACGCTCTGTTGGTTAGTAATGGCAGAACTTTCCTGAACTTATTCCATCCACTCTTGCAAACACATTAGCACCTGCTGCACCCTGTGTTATCTTAGAAAAATTTAAATATGGAATTTATTAAAAATTTTTGAGTTTCTGCCATTTTAAGTTAATGACTACTAAGGATGGGGGGCATGGAAACTCCACATTTGCTTTTTTCATTGATATTTTTGTGAAAAGTTAAAATATAGAAAGTTAAGAATGTTTGATTTTATAGTAAAAGTAGAAGTAAAATATTCCTTTTATAGGGAAAAGGAAATATCATCACGGGCAGTAATACTTGTTAACCCGTAGTTGGAGAAGAAGAGAGTGAGAAAGAGAGAGAGAGAGAGAGAGATGCAGTAAGCAGAAAAAAGTTCATTTTGGATTTTGTCTTAATTTTTTAAAATTTTTTAACTGGCCTTACAAACTCATTTTTTCCTGATTCAAACAATTTATCCAGAGCTAAATGAGTGAACGAGCCTATCACATTTTTTCTAGTAGAGAGAGATATATGTGTTCAGGTCTTGTTAAAACTGACATTTTGAAAGTCACTCTTGATAAAACTTTTATGAGTTTGCATAAAGCAGAATTCTTTTCCTATTCGATGGTATACAAGAATTGTCTGATACCGATTTAATTCCTAATGTCTTCAGAAAAATAATTTGCCATTTGATTTTTTGGGGGAGGGGTCTCAAAATTTGTTGTGAAATTATAGTATCAATCTATTACTAATTGAGAATTGATATCTGTCTGAATCCGAAACTATACTATTACTTCTATTAATGTACTATTGTACTTCTATTATCTATTAGTAATGGAGATTTGGTATATGTCTGAAGCCGGAACCATCTGTCTATCTGTCTAACTATCTATCTGTCTAACTATCTTCCTTTAACTAACCACGTATCCATCTCTGTCTAACTAACCACCTATCTAACGAAGTGTGATGGATAGACCACCTGACCAACCAACGAATAGAACCACTTGTGTAGTGATGCATGGTCGCATCTAATTAAAACAAAATAAAACGTGTTTTAAGATGAAAATACGATTTCAAAACGTATGTATGACAGATTGACCGACAAAGTGGACGCATCTCAAAAGTGAAAACAATAAATTTTTATAAGACCATTAAAAGTCAATTCCACTCTGGTTTGACTTCGTTCGTCGGATTTACAAAAAAATAACTCTTTTTTTGTTTATTTAACGCTGAAACGCAATGCCTATTGTAAACAATTTATTGGATGCAACCCATTGAATATAAGTTGCTATTTTACCAATAGTTGAAGGGTAAATTCTAAGTTCATACTTTGTCCAACAATATTAGTGCGTAAATGACCATGTTATGTTCAGCATATGTCCACCATAAGTTTTTGATTCATTCATTGTAGAATGATTAGAAGCAAAAATGAAATGCAAAATTCAACATGTGTGAAGTGGACAAATTTATTCTCAGGAACTGGAGACAAAAGATTTTACAATTACAAAATGGCGCTAAAAGTATCTGTTCCGATGGATACTACACTCCATAGACTGGTATCGTCTTGGCCTTCGGGGCTTGATTTACGCCGATCTATGGGACGGTCCTGTGCAGTTCTAGGAGGTCCACCCTCCCAGGCTTTGCCTCCCCTCTTTCGGGAGGAATAAGTTTATTGCTTACTGTCTGAGGCGCCCCTACCGGGGAATGCCGACAGGGCTGCCCAGGCTATTTTTGCTCGGCCAGAGTGCTCACCTTCTCGGGCGCTGGCTTTTCAAATCCCATTTTCCCGACCTTGTGTCACATCTTACCTTGTGGGAGGAAGATAAATAAAATAGATTGTGGTGGAACAGTAGGTGCCAACCTACACAAGCACGCAATAGTACGAATGGGCAGTAGGAATTTACTAATAAGATATCACTACGTTCTCACGCATACATAGAAATATAAATGGACCACAAAATATCTAATAGGATTTGAACTCGGCATAGCTGATTCAATAGGACGAGCCAGTATCCATTAAGTTAACTACACACTACGGAAGATTTTTGTCAACAATACACACATTATTCACGTAAATAAATCCCTAAAATTTAACAAAGCATCATTAATAAAAGTAAAAAAAATACTTCCACCCTCTCATTAAAAACCATCTCTTCCTAACCTAGTTACAACATTCTGGCCATTTTTGAAAATACCAGGTCATCCCATGAGTTTTGTCTTCATTTTAATTCTCTAAAATTTAATAGCAAATGGGAATGTCTAATGGAACTAAATATATATATATATATATATATATATATATATATGTATAATGATAATTATTCAGAAATTATTCTAGATTTCATCCCAAATCACTTTATTATCAGACAATTATTTCTTGCCCATTGTGAAAATATATATTTTCATGATATACAAAATATCAAACACTTACAAAAAGGCTTCATAAGTGTACATTCGCCACAATCAAACCGAATCAAAATGCAACCGTATTTATTTAATTTATATATCCCTTTTTTCTTTTTCTTTTTTAACTCAGACCAAAGGGACATTCTTACTTTAACCCTATTCACTTGTAGTTAAAAGTTCAAAATATATTATGACAATCGAATCTTTTTCACTTTTTCCTTTCAAAATGTTCATACTCGATCAATAAGAACAATACACTAAAATGCACATATAAATGAATAAGTGATTAACACCCAACTCAACGTCCATATTTATCTATTTTCTCTCCTTTTTTTCTCCTTTCATCATAGGAATATCGTTCGCTTTTAATCTAATTCCGGTTATGGTATAAATAACCTATGCATCAATCTAATTAATTCATTTTTTTTTTTTTTTAATTCTAACTATCATTCTTACCAATTACGTAATCAATAATTATTATAATCTAAAAAATACAAAAAAAAAACAGATAAATACAATTTGGGGATGTTACTTTGATCTTATCCCGAAGACCAAGTGGTAGTGATAGTTTTTTTTTATCATGAGAGAATTCTATTTATGACATTGTATTCATTTTGGAACAATTCATTTTAAAATGCATAAAATCTTAATATTTGACAACTCGTGACATGAAAAAGGAAAGATTCCTATGAGACCATAAACCAACTACAGCCTTGACCACTGCCAGTACCTCTGACTAATTTCGATCCAGCTGGAGGTCAGAGCCATACCAGACGCCAAATATCAGCTTGTATGTTCCATGAACCCAAATGTAAACTAACAGACTTAACACATTTATTCTTGACCAACGTACATGCATATTATTATACAGCTAATATTAAAAACAATAAAGCCAAAAGAAACTTACTTCTTGTGGTAAACTTTTATAATTTTCGTTTAAAAACTGAACAGGTACATCAGGTGCAGCAGCTAAAATAAAAGAAACAATGATTTTATGAATGCAATTACATTGGCGAGAACACATGAGACTGTGATGTCAAACATATAAGAGCGAATCTTCACATAAATTACTCTCCTATAATGATTTGTAAGAAAACGATTATTGAAGAAGGGAAAACAATCCACATCCAGAGTTTGAACCCCATAAGAAATAAACATCTGGAACCCTCAATTGTCTCCTGTCATTTATTTGTCCACAAAAGAAGCAGTCTAGATGAGAACACAACCTTAACAGTTATTTTTTTATGATATTCTAGTAGTGTACACCACTGCACAATGATGCATTTTAGTGGGGGTTGCAATGCATGCAGATGACAGGCCTGTGATGGGAAAAATATCTAGCTTCATATTTGACCACTCAGAATTTGATTTCTCCAATTGGAAAAGTGATTGCTTCTATAAGCCGAGATTCCATGTTGTGATTGCGAGCCATTACAGGAATTATTATCACTCTAGATAATAGACACTATGGTCGGTCGGTTTTTATGTCCGGTGATAAAACAGCCCATCATTTCAAATGGGCTTGCTGTGTGGCCTACCCCAAATGGCAGTGATATCTATATATGTATATCAGAGCAAAAACAGGTTGGGAGGTTTTTGTTTAGGTCGGGCTCTGGGTACAATCAGGAATTTTTGCAGACGGGTCTGTTATTTTGTGTTCGGTTGGAGGTAACTGTCGTTCTGACTTAAAGCCTGTCGTTTCGTAGAGAAACCAAGTATCATTATAACTTCACAAAATAAAAAAGTGTTGCTTATTTTAAAACTCAATGTTTTAATTTTATTTGGAAAGAGAAAACTTTTCGTTAGAGCACTGACCTGACATGATTGATACTAAGGCCAGTGTCGAGATCAAGCACCTAATTCGGACAAAAACAACAAGAAAATAATCACAACATGTGCAGTAAACACACACAAATACAAGTTCACAGTGGAAATAGCTGACGACTTGAAAGGAAGGACCGACAGTTCTTAAATAACATGCAAATCACCTACATATGCTAATTCTTCCAGGAAAATCTTTAAAAGAAAGGCCAAAGTGTGCCTCAATTTTTTCTAGAGAAGTTAACAAAACAGTACACTCCAGATCAACCATTTAATAACTAACAAAGGGTTTATCATTAAATCTGTTGGAGCTACTTTTTCCTAATACATGGGGTCCCAGATCACATGACGTCAGGGCGGTCAACCATTAGATGATTTAGTCATGTGGCCACAAATACAAAAAGCATGACTCAGAAGTTCACTGCCTCTTTTCCCCCATTTAAATACAAATAAATCATAATAAATTAGCAGTTTTTTAGTTCTTTTTTGTTTGTGTGTTAGAATGAATTATAAACCGATAATACTTATATATAATAATTACTTATATACTGTTTTGAAGGCAATTGTTTGGTCAGTCAGATGAATCAAGTTGGATCCCCTCAACAAATGTATGTCCATGCAACAACAACAACAAAACGAACATAGAATCATGAGGTTAGGGACCTATGACGTAACCTGATTACCATGTACTCTCAACATATTGATCAGTTTAAAAAGAGTAGTCTTCTAGTGGGTGGGTGGGGGTGGGGGGCATTTGGGGCAGGTCTATTAGCCCTAACACCTGTACTTCACTTAGAGCATTATGAGACAAAGTTAATGGCACAGTCTCACATATCTCACTAAAAGGATTCCAGAAATATGACTCTCTGATCTTTGCCAACAAAAAAAAAAAAAATTTGAAATAGTTCTTAAACAAAAAAAAAATAATATATCAGTTATTCCCCCACATTAACAAATTTGTAAACCATTTAAAAAATTTCGGATTTTTTTTAGATGAAGATTGATGAAGGGGTAGATTGTTCTTGTTCTGTCAGCCGGGTAGAAATGTTAATTATTGTGTTATTCTTAGTTATTACCGCCTGTAGTAAGGAATATATAGTAATAAGTAGTAATAATAATAATATTTATTTAAAAACAAGATTAGGTTTAAAGTTCCCAAAATTTATATTAAAATTGTCCACATCGATCCACGGCGCAACGGATAAAGGTGTTAATAAACAATCAGTTTTAAGTTACAGTCTTCTGGAGGGTGAAGGTTCAATTTATTATTATTTTTACTCTATTAAAAATGTTTTCTTTTAAAACCCCACCAAGTCAAATCCAAATAACCTAAGAATGATAAGAAAAATACATTTCAAATTATATATAACAAGCCGCGCATGCGTGGTCCCCCTCTGTATGTGACGAGTGTAAAATGCAATAAATTTGGGCAATTTGGGGCATTTTTGACCCCCCTTTGACCCCCTGGGGGCGCGAACTAGAATTTTTCTTGGGTCAAGGATGCTCATTTTATATCCAGAACAATTGCCTCTACATTTTGGTCAAGTTTCAGAAAAATTGAATGGATGGATCAAACGTTATAGGAGAAAAGGGTCATTTTTTGCCATTTTGGGGGCTTTTGACCCACTGGGGGCGCGAACGAGATTTTTTCCAAGGTCAGCGATACTTATTTTCTATTATGAACAATTGCCTCCACATTTTGGCCAAGTTTCAGAGAAATTGAATGGATGGATGAAAAGTTATGGGGCAAAAAATGTCATTTTTTGCCATTTCGGGGCCTTTTGACCCCCTGGGGTGGCTAACCAGATTTTTTTTTTCAAAAATCAGAGAATGTCACTTTCTAACCTGACCAAAGTTACAACTTCATGCAAAATTTCAGAGAAATTCAATGGATGGTTGCGGAGAAAAATCCGGACGGACGGACGAACATGCCTCAAAACATAAGTTCCCCGATTTTATAAATCAGAGGACCAATTAGGATATTTGCAATCGCACGGATAGTTGACGTTATTGCCACAATTGCAAAAAAAAAAAAAATGAATTGTAAATTAAGAAATAAAAAATGTATATTTCTTTTTTTTCGCAAAGTAAAAAATAGAATTTTACTTTTAGCATTAAAAAAAAAAGTTGTGTCATAATGAAATATTTTCAATGATTGTATTATTTGTATCATTTGGACTACTATTCTCATCTTGTTTGTTGTTTTCACAACGTTTCGGCCGATGTAACCTTCGACCTTCTTCACATGCATATTTTCGAACTCTTAAATCTATATGTAATTTCAAACTGAACCCTTTACTTAATCCACAAACGTAGATTGTTTTTGTTCCGTCAGTCATGACTACTATTCTCATCTTGTTTGTTGTTTTCACAACGTTTCGGCCGATGTAACCTTCGACCTTCTTCACATGCATATTTTCGAACTCTTAAATCTATATGTAATTTCAAACTGAACCCTTTACTTAATCCACAAACGTAGATTGTTTTTGTTCCGTCAGTCATGACTACTATTCTCATCTTGTTTGTTGTTTTCACAACGTTTCGGCCGATGTAACCTTCGACCTTCTTCACATGCATATTTTCGAACTCTTAAATCTATATGTAATTTCAAACTGAACCCTTTACTTAATCCACAAACGTAGATTGTTTTTGTTCCGTCAGTCATGACTACTATTCTCATCTTGTTTGTTGTTTTCACAACGTTTCGGCCGATGTAACCTTCGACCTTCTTCACATGCATATTTTCGAACTCTTAAATCTATATGTAATTTCAAACTGAACCCTTTACTTAATCCACAAACGTAGATTGTTTTTGTTCCGTCAGTCATGACTACTATTCTCATCTTGTTTGTTGTTTTCACAACGTTTCGGCCGATGTAACCTTCGACCTTCTTCACATGCATATTTTCGAACTCTTAAATCTATATGTAATTTCAAACTGAACCCTTTACTTAATCCACAAACGTAGATTGTTTTTGTTCCGTCAGTCATGACTACTATTCTCATCTTGTTTGTTGTTTTCACAACGTTTCGGCCGATGTAACCTTCGACCTTCTTCACATGCATATTTTCGAACTCTTAAATCTATATGTAATTTCAAACTGAACCCTTTACTTAATCCACAAACGTAGATTGTTTTTGTTCCGTCAGTCATGACTGTGTAAAAGTGTTAATCATTATCTTATTCTTAGTTAAGGATTGAACCTTCAACTTCCAGAAGACCGTCACTTAAAACTGTCTGTTAATCAACACCTTTAACAATTGTACCACGAGTTTTAACGAACCCTAACCCTAACACCGTTTTTACACTTGTTCAGTGATATTTTTCTTAAAAAAAATAAAAAAAATAAAGAAATAAAAAAACATTTTTTCCAGTTTTACATCCAGCCAAGTTTTGGATTTTTTTAACACAGGCAACTGACTTTTCATTCGGCTTTTTCCGTCAGTCTACGTAAACATTCAGAAACTACCGACACCACGTCGATTTTAGTTTTGGTTCTAATCTTGACAAGTACCAACATTTCCATGTTACATGCAAAAAAACAGATTTCTTTTAAAAACAGGATGTAAATGTAGTTTGAATAAATGCAAAATATTCATTAAATTGCTCTATCAAAATTCTGCTACAATATGCCATTTTTTACCAAGTTAGAATAACAAACACAAAAAAATTAGATGATAATTATGATAACAGTATTTAATTATGGTAACACAGAGAGAAGCTAAACGAGATGAAAATAAATATTGTTCAAAAAGGCAGGAAAATAGGATGAAATGCTAACCTGAGGAATAAGCAATTGGTAACCCTCCACAGGGAATGTGATCATCTGGCATTGAGGCGGCTGTTTTTAAGGGCAGCTTTTTTTTGGGTGTGTTTCCATGTTGGTCCCATCGTTGCATCTGGGAGGACAAACTGCCGGCTAAATATGATGGACCAACAAAACTGTAAAAGAAAAACATGTCAATATTCATCAAAAGGAACCTTCAAAAAGGACATAAGAGAAGAAAGTTACCCTTCGGGCATCAGCAATTTACAAAGTTTATTTATTTATGTACAGGGTCCGCCATAAGTAACTAAATAATTTTATTTCAACATAATAAATGAAAACACGGAAAACATATGCAACTGCAATAAAGAAACTAACAAAGGGTAAACTAAAGGTTTTTGCAAAATAAAACATTTATTAAAGCTCAGTGTGCTCTCCATCGAGCTCAATGGAGTTTGCTAATCTTTCAGGAACTAAGCGGCATACTTTGGTGCACAACTCCAACGGTACTGAGCAATGGTAGCTCGGATTTGTTCCTTAGGTTCAACTATGCTATAAAAAATGTACGATTTAACTTTATGCATTAGATTTACCCTGTTTACATTCTTGACATGCTCTGGTAACTTGTTCCAATAATTAAATAATCTCTTAAAAAAAAATCTGAATGTTCATTAGGGTGAGTAATCAAATAGCTTGTTCTTTTGGAATTTTTTTTTTTTTTAACTAATTTAACTTCGACTTCAGACTTCTACCCTGTCATGGCTGACAGAACGAGAGCAAACTACCCCCTGGATTAAATAACATTCCTTACAGATTCTCGAGTTTAACAAAATTACTAAGTTCGATAAGATGCACCTGAAGAAGGTTGGAGGTTACATCGGCCGAAACGTCGTGAGAATAACACCCAAGATGAGAACAGTAGTTCAAATAATCCAAATAATTCATTTTATTAATTTAATATTCTAAAAGAAATCGATTAGATCACCCTGCATTATAAAAGTGTTGTGACACAAAGAGAGATTGGAAAATTGGGAAATTCAAATTGAACAGGTCTTCAATAATCTTTATTACATTTCTCTGAACGTCTTTTATATTGTAAGGGCTGACTGTAATTTTAGATCTTGTCAGCCAAACTACAGAACACAGAACTATATGAGCATACGTGATTTAATCACCTACACAGATTGACCAATCAAATGCATATGTATCAAGAAACAATCGAATCTAGAACATTCTACGAAGTTGTCTATAAAAGCCTAGACAAAATAACAGCTAAGCAAATCGTCACAGGAAAACCAACGAGACACCATGCCTCCACACTGGAATAAACCATACTTGATCTCAGTCAACAAACCTCCGTCGAAGAAATTACTATTTCATGTTGCCATGCTTAGCAACTTGTGCAAATCATCAGCACCAACATAGCAACTACATCGAGCTGCATCATCAACAGCAGCATCAGCACAGCAACTATAACAAGCCACAATATCAAAACATAAACCCTCACACCAACACAACGCGCATTCTTTAAATGAACTACGCACGCACCTGCTAGGTTACTTATCACCTTCTAACACTTTCTATCGCTCAATAATTGTTATCTTGTTTATCATATTTCGTTTTTTGTTTGATCATCACATTCTTTTTACAATTTTCCTTGTTACACTGAACTAGCAGTCCATCGTTCATTCTTTCGTTATTTTTAATTAATACAACAAAAAAATCATCGTTTTGGCACAGAACAAAACTCCTCGCCACCTCTGGTATATGCAGACATTTTTTACAACTCAGAGGCGCCGAACTGTCTAGAATTTCAAAGAGCAGCATTATTTAAGCAAATCATTCCCCATAAAAAAAAAATCACATCAAGATTTAAGCCATCACATTTTCTACAAAAATCGGCCAAACAGAAAAAAAAGGAGAAATTAATAAAAGTAACGGTCATATTATCGGTTCTCAAATACGTTCGTGGGCAGACACATTTTTGTGCACCAAAAAAAAATTGGTTTCTAGAGCCGATCGCTTTTTCAGAAGTAGAATTCACAACCACATGCAAATTTGTTTCCTATTGCCTTCGAAAATTAATCTTTTCTGCTAATAAATAATAGACTTTATACAATCTGCTGTGTCATTGTTGTTTCTTCAGCACGTGTTCATTGATTTTTCTCCGAGATCCAAAGTGAAGTTTAGGAACGGATTACCATATATATATATATATATAGAGAGAGAGAGAGATAGAAGAAAAAAGAGCGATAAATATGCGACGATTGTCCAAATTTATTTCAAATTTCAATTGTTCAATGCAAGGTGTATTCAGTAATAAACTATTATTTTTTCCTTAAGCCAAGGCTTTTCAAAGATCGAAATCTTATCAGAGGAGAGATACAGATGGATAAGTTGGCTTTCGAAAATATATATATATATATATATATATATATATATATATATATATATATATATATAAAGGATGACTGCTGATGTATGAAAACGATATGCTGATTTTGTAATTATTATATTTTATTCTGATATTTCGAGCAGTCCTCCGCTCTTTGGCAAAAAATTATATTAAATGAAGAAAATTGAAATTATTATTACCATTATTATTATCATTATTATTACGTATATATAGTATATTAATTTATTATATTTCCATTAATTCACTTTCTTTTTTACCCTTTATTCTATATTTTTATTTTTATTTCGTTTCTCATCAATTCCGCTCAATTTAAATGATTAGTGCTATTTAAACTAATATATATATATATATATATATATATATATATATATATATATATATATATATACATATATTTAGGCAAACATTATTAAATAATTGCTTAATAAGATTTTTTTTGATTTTTTCAATTTTCCGAATAGTCCATTTAGTATTTCGGTCAAATCGGTGTATGTAAGTTCCGTGAGTTTCTTGTTCCATTTTCGTTTCCTTTTTCGCAAGTACTTTCTTTTTGATTCGTCAAATCATCATCAGGCGGTGTTAGTCTTGGTGTCTTTACAAATATGTCTTACTGCTAATATGTACGACTTCAAAATGAGCGTCTATAATATTGAGGTGTAGCATGTGAATAGGATTACGTTCTAAGCACATGCAAAATTCAAAAGTCTGATTGCGTAACGGCTAAGAATTTGGTAATGTTATTTACTATGCTAGACACTTGTTTTGCGTGAGAGAACTAACAAACTGCGTGAATTATGTTTATAGGAGTTTATTTCCAATGCACATATGCAGCTGTGAAAACTGCAATGAAGGAAAAAAATGACAAATATAAGGACAAAAGTACATCGAAATAAAAGGGTACAATATTTTACAAACAAATAACACGTAAAAATGCGATAAAGAAAAATAGACATGACAGCGACACTAGACACATGTGGAACCAAAAAAGTTTTCTCAAGACCGCGCTGAATAAGGAATGTGACTGCCAAAATATATAAGTACAAATATCTAGAAATATCGAATGTATCTTCTATCAAAAACTTTATCTATCCGTTATTTTATGTTTAAATCTTGCATTTAATCTAAATATATATAAAGGTTTTAGATTCTTACCTCGTTGACATTTTTAAGGGATAAAGATAAACTTCTACGACATTTAGATGACTGACAAACGATACGACCTGTCCTCTTCAAAAGCGCATCTCAACAAGGGCTTGGCATCCCTTCCCCGCTTATTGCTACGCTTAAGGAGACTGGCTGAACCACTACTCGAGTGTAGGGGCCTCTACCTTATTTTAATTTTCAAGCTATATAGAACACGGAATAAGTAGTTATTTATCATATTTATATGTATTTATTTGTATTTATCATTAAACTGGTATTCTATCGGGGACGATCTTTTCTTTACCTTTTTTACTTTATACTTCGGACCTATTTTGTGATCAGGAATTTAAACGAGGGATTATTAAGTTTCGATATTTCGACATTGTGATTCGTACAAAAAAAAATACAAATGCCATTTAGTCTATCAAAGACAAATCTGACGGCAGCCACACACTTTAAAATGTTGTGACTAGTTTCATAATTCACATTATTGATTGTGGGATGTTTAGTTTTTATGTAGAGGGCTTCAAGATTTTTTTATCTTTTGATGTTAGTATCGTGGTGTATTATTTTAATATTATTTACTAGGATGTGTCTATATTGAAAAGGGGGGGGGGCAGTCATATTTTTTTATGTGTTGCCAAATGGGGCTAGTGTCGGAGAGATGTAAGGTGAGTCTTCAGGAAAGTGTTGTAGTAGTGAAACCGATGTGACAATTAGTTTTATATATATTTTACTGATTTCTATTGAATCTGGAAAATCAATGGTCATGTTTAGTGGAGACGTGTCACCTTATGTGACACATAACTGCCATTTTACCACTTATCTTAGAAGCTGTAGCAGTTATATGATTAGAATCTATTTTCGTTTGTAATGCAGAGTGATTAATACATCGTCCAATCAGAACAGTTTTGTGTGGGAGGCACTTCCACTCAACTTTTTCATTATATTTTTCCCCGCACTTTGGGTAGTCAGTGTTTCTCGTGTCAAGGTGACGAGACGGTATGTTCTTGTCTCATCCCAAAGCCAAAACCTGATGAGCACAAGACAAATGAGCCAGACTCAACCAATGTTTTGGATGTACGCGCGCCCACCGACTCAGCATGTTTTCGTATTTTTGTCTATGTAACTCTTTCAAGCTGCTGCCTGATTGTTTATGAATAAAATTGATTAAACATGTAATGGAGGAGTTTGTTCTTATAACCAAGCAACCAATTTTTCTTCCTACCAACCGAAGGTTAGGAATAGATATCTACTCAACAAGCCTTTCTTGTTAAAATTGATTCTCTTGCCTTTTCCTTATGAAGGTCAACGTTCTCCTATCCTCCTTCCTCTCTTCCACAAAACGATAATTTACCACGTCATGAACTACTGAAGTCAAAGCAAGAAAGGATGTAAGATTGCCTCATTTCTCACACGTGATATAACAGCTACATCAAATCTCACACACCACACTAATATACAACGGATCATTTATTAAAAAAGATTAACAATTTGAGCTGTTCTTTTTTTGTTGTTGCTACTCCAGCTGAAAACTATAATCTATATCTTTTCTTTTTACTTGTTGTCAATCATGGGCATGAAATGCTTGCACTGGAAACATCTCCAACGTGAGTGCGACAGACCAACGAAAATGCTATCTCAAACGTGAGTGCGACAGACCAACGAAAATGCTATCTCCAACGTGAGCGCGACAGACCAACGAAAATGCTATCTCCAACGTGAGCATGACAGATCAACGAAGTGACAGACCAACGAAAATGCTATCTCAAACGTGAGCATGACAGATCAACGAAGTGACAGACCAACGAAAATGCTATCTCCAACGTGAGCGCGACAGACCAACGAAAATGCTATCTCCAACGTGAGCATGACAGATCAACGAAGTGACAGACCAACGAAAATGCTATCTCAAACGTGAGCATGACAGATCAACGAAGTGACAGACCAACGAAAATGCTATCTCCAACGTGAGTGCGACAGACCAACGAAAATGCTATCTCAAACTTGGGCGTGACAGATGATTGACAAAGAAAAGCTTCTATAAAGGACACACATCAAATAAGACGCATCTATAAATCTGTGCAAAAAATATGACAGCATTTATTTGTGCTTAAAAATGACACACACATGTCAAACTTCTTAATATGTGAATATATGAAAGGAGGCTGACTTACAAATATGTGTAAAGATTATTTTGTAGAAAAGAGACATTTAGCCACAAGTGAATTTAAATGACAAAGTCTCCTTCAACATAGTTTATCAAGTTTATTCCACATATTCGTTCAACAAGTAAAAGAAACAGGTGAATAAAGAAGTAATCAAATGTTCATGTGTCTTCATGGAGAAAGTGTTATATTAATAGTCCAAAAGTTAAGACAAGGAAAATGTTGTTATAAGTCAATTTTTTTAAAAATGTATTTATATACACCCCAAACAAGGCATATTGCCACTGAGATGTAAGGGGTTACTGTGAATCATGGGCCATATTGATAGGGGCATCCTAAGTGGGGAGTTGTATAGCGAGACGTTTGTTTAGGAACATGTTATTATGAGTGCGTAAGTATGGACACGAAAAATATATTATGACCTTACGTATGCAGGTTGGAGTAGGAAGTTCGTGAGACTGACAGAGTTCGTATTATTATCAGCAAGTAAGTTTATGTGCCGAAATGTCGTCATCTTAAGTCCACGTGCCGATGACGCCAATAGTTGCCTCTGGTGGGTCTCATTTGCATGCCAATAAAAATTAGTTGTTCAGAGAGACGAGAATTCTTTAGGCAACTTGGCTTTCTCGTTGACTGACTGCATGGAAAGCGCAAATGCGATTCCTTATCTAGGATTTAGGAACCGGTGCTCGGCTCCCACAGATACTATTTTTGATTAGCTAAATTCTGATATAAGCAGTCAACCGAAAATGTGCATTCTAATCCAATCAGCACGAAGCATTTACATCAAGCAAATAGCAAATGATTTAGAGATCGTTATTCTGCCGTTGTTGTTGTTGTTGTTGTTGTTGTTGTTGTTGTTGTTGTAGCTACTACTGCTACAAAGTTACGTTGACAGAACTGGTTTACCATATGTCACAGAACTCGTCTGGACAGATTTTTGACTAAATGACTAAATCAACCAATGATTGACTGCCCCGGTATCACATCATCTTGGCCTGCACATATTAGGAAAAAAATCAGCCCCAACAAAAAAAAAAAAACAGTATTGTTGCCAATGAGGGTCGAGAACATGTGTTGAATTGGAGAGAAATGATATAATAATATGATGGATGTATAATGTGAGTCTTAAAGACAGGCTTAGATCTGATACCTTAGAGGGAGATTAAATCTGGACAGTATAGTGATGTGTGCAGAACAGTAGGCTTCGATGGCATGCCCACGTTGAAAAAAATGGATAAGAGTTTTTTTTGGGTTAGTAGATGTAGAATAATTGAGGTAGCAGGGTCAGTTCCAAAGAAAATGTGGGAGGAACTGATAAAGATGGACTTGAGAGAAAGAGGGATAAATAAAGACCTACCCAGAGATAAATTAGTTTGGAAGTCAATTTCTAAAAGACATCCAACACATTCCAACATGTAAAACAGACGTTTAAACGACGATGATGCTGATGATAAGGAGGAGAAGGAGGATGCCACCAGATTTGGCACTTTATTTGTTCTGTTTTTTTAATCAATAGTTCATTTGTTGTATAGTGGGGGAGAGCCGGTGAGGGAGGCTCTAGGAGGGACTCGAAGAGTGGGAGATAGCCCTAGAGGGGGGGGGGCTAGGAGCGGAAGTGAAAACGACGTCACTTCCGTTGGAGAGTCCCTGGGTCCTTTTTTTGTTGCTGAAATTCAAACGAGTGAGATGCAGATTGCGTGCTCCCTGCAGACAGCAGAGGGGGGGGGGGATAGCCGAATATAATCAGTCAGAAATACTAAGGATTCCTTTTAGACAGAAACTGTGAATCGTGCCTGTGTCTCTGGAGATCGGTATATTTCTTGTATGATGCCATAAATCCAATTGCTTAGCTCTGTGCCAACGAATCTTCACTGTAATTACTGTAGCTGTTTTATACATTAGTAAACTGACAAATGTACAAAACTGTAATGTGTAACAAAAGTCTCCAACATTGTACATGGTGTTTGTCAGTTTTCTAATGTACAAAAATACCTACAGCAATTACAAGTCTATCTAATCTATATATATATTCCATGATAAATGCCAGTATAATGAAATCATATGCTCTTAATAGGGTTAAAATGAAAATTCATATACACTAAATGTACAAAAGCAAGGAAATTCCCAAATTTTTACACTTTTATTGTCATTAATTAAGGGTATGACTACATATCAACCAAACCATTTCATTATCACATCACTACAGTACAAATCTCTATTCATGAATGAATGAAGTGTGTGAGGTGCACTGAAGAAAAATTCCTACCAGTAAAATACATAGCCCTGTTGTGCTCACATACCCTTAATGACAATAAAAGTGTAAAAATTTGGGAATTCCCTTACTTTTGTACATTTAGTGTATATGAATTTTCATCTTAACCCCTATTAAGGGCATATGATTTCAGTATACTGGCATTTATCATGGAATGCCACTACTTTTGTAAAGGCTATGCCTCAATACAATAGTCATTTTAAAGGTTTTTTGGAATTTTCTGGAAAACTAAGGTATATGGTAAACTGAAATTAAAATGCCATATACTAGACCCTAGAACCTCTATCTCTGCCAAAAATCAGCTGAATCCATCAAATACATGATGAGATACAGAGTGGCACATACGTACGTACACACAGATAACATGATTTCATGATTGAACTTTCTGGATCTCTGGGTTGCCTTGACTAATGATGCTAAAATTCTACACACTTATAGAACCTATCAAATAAAAATTTTGTGCAAAGTTTTAACTAATTTGGTTTATTGGTTTTTGAGTTATGATTGATCAAAGAAATGAGATTTCCAGCATAGGCCGTTTTTGAAGTCTATTAAGGGATAGAGCGCTCTCGCGCCTCCCTTAATAAAGTAAAGTTGTCTGTAGGTATGTATGAGTGTCGTGGCATCACAGTTAAACAGTTGATCTAAGAGTCAAACCAACCGCAAATTTAGAATTAGCAACTTTGCTCTGATGTCCTTATCGATGTTGGCAGTTCTTGAACCTATTTAAAAACTCATTATTCAAAATGAAAAGTATGTAAAAATAACATTAGAAACAAATATTCCGCCATTTTTAGCGTCCCTTTCCAGCTGACCGAAAAATATAATCATAATAATCTTAACCTTTAAATATTTTCGTTTGTTCTGTGGTCGTATGGTTACCCACACGGCCACCGAACAAGCGTTCACCTTCAGTTAAGTTTTATGCTATCTTTACAAGTTCGAATCTCACACTAAATAATTATTTGTTTGTTGCTTTATGATACTATGAACCACCATCCCCCACACAGCCGGGAGAACCGAGAAATGATGAGGAAGTGAGATAAATGGACGGCGATAGGGAGGACGGAGAATATCTTAAACTCCCCAGATGGAACGGCATCCTGACAGTTGTTAGTTTATGGATGGCTGGATAGCGATAAGCTGAGAAAAAAACGGATGTGGCCAGTTCCAGTGGTCAGCTGAGAGTGACTGAGAAGAAGACCAGACCGGATTTCCAGTCAAAGTAAATAAAGTTGGGAGGCTGGCTGTTGAGAAGAGTTTGGTTCAGGGAAATCACGAGAGAGTCAACGACTCAGTGTCGGACAAAGAAGATTGCTACTGTGGCCGACACAACCGGACAACGATCAACAGACAGTGTTTGGGATCCTGAGCCACAACGGTATCACACACACCCCGAATACAACCGAGTTATACCTACAACATGTTTTGTGTTGTTTTTACCGTAGGGCAATCATTGAGACGATCATCAGGCTACAGCTTTTTTTTTGCTATAGCGTTCTAGTTATTTCCTAAATCATGAACCTTTTATTTATTTTTTTGAGATTTAAAGTAAAAAAAGATCTTTTCATTTGAACTGACGTGCAGAAGAGAAAGTTTTGAGAAGCCCCGGTGTTGACTGGTATTTCAACTAGTAAATATATAGAATTTACTTAGCATGAACAGAAGTGCACACTAATCTTATTCTTAATGTATGCTAGGAAACATGTTATAAGTGAGTAGGCAGGTAGGAATATGCGCATCACAGATATAAGCGCAAGATAAGTGTAACTCTTGAAATATATCTATATCAAGTGTTAACAGAGTCAGCAAGCAGATGAACGCATGGATCAAATCTTTAGAAGAAGAAAAAAGATTTTTGTTGGTCATGAACAGAAAATGTGCCAAATTCTGAGCCAGGATTAGAATGTTCCACTGATGACAAAGCAGATATTCAATGTCTTTGCTTTGCCAACTCACAGATAAGACACACACAGACACACGAGAGAGAGTAGAGGGAAGGGGATGAAAGAAACTCTGTTGAAAATTAATACCGTCAATATTTATATCTATCTATACACACACACACACACATAGTGCATGTTGTATCCATGTGTATATATAATAATGTTCTGAATTTGTTTTAAAATAAGATCTTTATTCATACAATTGTTTCTACCCATTTTTCTTTTATAATAAATTCAAAATCTTTTAAAAAGGCTTCTTCAGTGAATTTTTATTTCCCATTAGATTAAACCCATATTGTGAGCTTTAGTAGTCCCCACCACTAGCTACTGATATAGCGTCTTTCTAGACTGTACACGGTCACTGGACCCCGGCAGTGATCTGAGCACAGCTCGGCTTCTGTTAAAGAACTGTGATTGCCCCCTTGGTCTACGTCGGCCTTAAATCAAGTGGTCGGGGATGAGGTTGGGAAAGGGCTTCTCAACCTCGGGGCCCCACGCAGACTCTTCTATCAAAGTTTGGCTCAGGAATGACAGTCTCTCGGCATGTAGATGACTTGCCAAGTCAGGCATCCCCAAACCCCCCTCATTCGGATGTTGAGTATAGACCTGTCTATGGACTAGCGGCTACTTGCTCTGCCACAAAAGTTAGAAAAGCTGACACATAAACGCTGCATAGTGGTTCGAAAAAATTAATGTAAAAACATATTTGTTTATATATATTTATTTTGTTTTATTTCTTATGAGTCGACGCCATGTTTTCTTTGGGCTGACTTTGCTACCTAAACTAAACTAACTAAAGCACTTTTATCCATTCTTTCATCAGCATCAGCATCATAATCATCATATTCAGTTTAATGACCGTTTTAATGCTGGCATGTGTTGGACGGCTTTTAGAAATTGACTCTTGGTCTGAGAGAAATATGGGAGACTTTCAAACATTTATTATAACTTTAACATAAACCTCCATTGTTTGTTACTATATCTATCTATATAATAAAGTAAAGTTGATTTTTCCTCTATTTCATTCGACATTATAGCTTTGTAAACAAAAGCGACATAAAGAATTCCGCTATGGTCACGCTTTATCCAAAGTATTGATGCGTGCTTTCGGAAAATATTTCTGTTTCGTTCGCTTTTAGTAATTTCCACATTTTTTCTGGTTTGCCTGCCGCTCATAAAATAGTCATACATACGAGGAGTTGGAGTAATTTTTACTCACAAGCTGAAATCTTCTTCCACTGCCACCACATTTTGGCAGAAAGTATTCTTCTACGATATTTTCGCCGTCACTATTTCGTTATTCCCGTTCTTGCTATTGTCTTTTACCTATTATACTTTTACTAACTAAATACGGGGCGCTCCTTATGGCGTTTTGATTGACTGATTCCAGAGACTTTCTTTTACATTATAGCTTAACCGAATAACCGATTACAAGAATGATCTGGTCGTCCATCACCGGTCACTTTCATTATTCTCACTTTTTACTGTTTTTTTTTTTTGTTGTTTTTTTAAAACACCTGATGCACTTTCTTACTGCATCTCACATTTATTTCTCATACGCTTTATTTGACAATATTTGTTTTTTGTCGTATTTTTACTTGTGTCGTTTATATTTTTCAGTGTCATCTTCTTTCTTTTGAGTTTAGAGGTAGTTAAGAAAAGAGTGATGATTCGGGAATTTTATTCAATATGACATTATTATGATGTTTAGTTTTTAGTATATTTATTTACCTTTAGGTTAGACACAAGATCAAATCGGCATTTCCCAGTATGGGCGCCTGAGGCGAATAGCTATAAACTAACCCAAAGAAGGTAAAGCCTGGAAGAGTGGACCCCCCTAGGACTGAACAGAAATATACTTCAGACTGACAGCAACAAAGCTGCTATCAACTGGTACGAACAATATTTTTAATAAACAGTCTGATTTTTTTAATTTGTTTCTGACAAACCATACTCTCCTTTAAACCTACCACTAAACCTAAGTCAGTGTGGAAAAAAAAAACCTCCGAGCAAACAGAGAAAGAAGGAGAGCAGTTGCCACCAGGACTTACAATTAGTAATAGAATTAAGAGAGTTTTTATTTTCTGACAAACGCTCATCTTAACTCATAATTCAGGATATTTGCACAATAAAAATTCACAAAAAAAAATTATTTGCTAAATAATCTGCATTAAAACAATTTTATCCATAAAAAAAATTAGTATTAGACATCATTTTTTTTTTAAGGTAATACAATTGGGATATTAGAAAAAAAAAATTTTTTTGTTTTACTTGTCCATTTGTGACCTATTAATATTTAAGTTCACATAAATATCGATTCTCAGCAAAGTAGCCATCTTGGTTTTCGTTACTGGCTAAACAAAGATGGCTACTTTGCCCAGGATCAGTATTTACGCAGATTTAAAAGGCTTATAACTTCTATTAAATATTAATTTTTAACGCAAATACGTCTCTACATTGTAAATTAAACACAAAGCCCACAAAATCTCCATCCGAAACACACAGCCCCCAATTTTTTTTTTTACTTTTCTGGTTACTGTTTTACATTAACATCGTGGGGTCTGTGTTCACTCCGGAGAATTATAAGCAGAAAATAATTCAATAGTTCAAGGTATTTCTTTAGTTAATCTGCTTTCCTGGGCAACGCCAGACACAGGTCAGCTAGTAATAAATAAAAGTTTGCTTACTTATTATTTGATTTTATATCATCTTCATAATCATATTCATGTATTAGACGGCTTTTAGAAATTGACTTCGAAACAAACCTATCTCTGACCAGGTCTTTATTTATCCTTCTTTCTCTCAAATCCATTTTTATCGTTTCCTCCCATATTTTCCTTTGTCTTCCCCTGCCAACTGACCCTGCTACTGTTCTACATCTAACCAATGCACTCTCATCTATTCTTTCAATGTGACCAAACCAACTAAGTCTGCACACATCTCCTTATACTGTCCATTTTTAATCTTCCTCTGAAGTCATCAGATCTAAGCCTGTTTTTAAGACTCACATTACATATCCATCATATCATTCTCATTATTTCTCACCATGCAACATATCCCTCACTAGCTAAGTTCCACTTCTATACATCATCAAACTTTGTGCATATGCCTGATAGACTCTTCCCCTAATCGACACTGGTAACACTCTGCTGGTTAGTAATGACAGAAGTTCCCAGAACTTACTCAATCCACTCCTAACTTTTACTATCACACAAGCATTTCCCTGTTCTCCAAGGTAACAAAACTTCTGAACAACCTCAATAGCCTCGCCATTCAAATATACTTTCTCCACATCTGAGTTCTCATCCGTCTCCATTGTCTTACACTTCTTGCACACAAACTGGTTATAATCGCTCTGATAAAATAAATAAGAAATATTTTTTTTTAAGTAGCCGAAATACCAGTTCATTCTGGCACCCTTAGGGGATTTTTCGTTACTGGAAGAAATCGGCCCCAAAATATTTAAAAGAATTCAAAAACGTACTGCAATAGTGGAAACTGAAAAAACAGCTTACATAGCTTAAGTTATGGGTTTAATAAAATTTTGTTATCTGTGATAAGTAAAACTAAAATAGATATACAAGCCCATTTCTCACCGAAAGGACGTTGCTAGTTTCTCTTTACTCTATTATTATTTTCATGGAATGTGCTCGACTGAGCTCCAATATCTGGTTCCTCCTCAAAGCATTCACAGCAAGAAATCGTCTTTCTACACACAAAAAAAGACTTTCCTTTCTTCTTCCGTGTGCTTAGCATCAAGATGAATTTCCATGAACAGTTTTTTTTGCAAGGGCCTCCCGTCTGTGGAACACATTATCGTTGGACTGTTTCCCTGCAGACTACAACATGACTATGTTGTAGTCTGCAGGGAAACAGTCCCTTCAAATCCAATGTCAACAAGTACTTGTGAACTTTCCCATAAAAAAAATAAAACTTAGTTGATTGCATTGATCAATTTCGGCCGACAATCGTTCTATCCCAATAAACCTTATCCTCGAGTGGATGTTGGCCTTGATAAGTGGTGATCAAAAAAGTAAATTTATTAAAAAAACATTAATAGAATACAACCAACATAATGGAACCATAAAGATACTCTATCCTTATTTATACCGGTCCGGTCGTAGGGTTAGAAAGTACTTAGCACCTGATTTAATTATACTAATTTATTGCCAATCAAAGCATTCTTGACATTCTGATCTTGCCAAATCCAATAGAATTCTAACAGTCTAGAATGTAAATTTTATAGTCATCACGTTTATTCTCAGTTTTCTATGTCATTTATTTGACTTATTTTTATCCTGATAATTATCAGTATTATTAGTTTGCTTACAAGGAGAGGACAAAAAACCATCAGGTTGCTGACCTATTTAAAATTAGGCCGGTTTTATTTAGACCACATTTTTAGGTCCTTCCTGATCGGCTGGTAAGCCATACTATCCCTGAACTTGAAGTGTTTCCTTAAGTTAAATCAATTTGACCAGTATCTGAAGCAATTTCTTTCTAGAGAGAAAATATATCTATAACATTAAATCTGAGTTGCATGTAACCAAGTTATTGAAAAATTGCAGTGTATAAAAATAATACTTTAGAAATCCATATAAATTAGAAGTAACAAAATAAATTACAAATTTTACTGATAAGTTCAGAAAACTGCTAAGTAGATGTAATATAAAAGTAATGTAAAACTTTAAATTGATTTTTACCTAGTTTGTACTAAATTGTTACATATATATGAGTAAATAAAATAAAAATATCTTATAGACAGCTCAATAAAATTTTTAGATTTTAAGGTTTCTAAACAGTTTTAAAATAAAATAAATTCTAACTTAGTTCATTCAGTAGAAATAAAGCTTCTATGTCTGAAACTACATCCACACCCATATATATATATATATATATATATATATATATATGAAGTTAATCCAACAAAAGATATAAGAGGCAACTAATATCTTTTAATTAGTGAAGAAGAAATGGCCGAATATATTGACTCAGTTTGATTTAATTCTATTCTAATCGGATTTAGCGGATTTTCCATTTAACCAGTGAATTTTGGTTTGTGCTACTCCGATCAAATCATTTGAATCCTGAATTTTGAACATTATGATTTCAACACAAAGTGAGTTTATTGAACTTTTTATTTGATTTGGTTCATTTATCATTTAATACAATGAATTGGATGCATTTTTCACTGTAATTTACTGCATCGATTGCGGACGCATTTCCCGACTGGATAACTTTTTTGGTTTTTCAGTTCTTTCAATTTTTTCGCTTTTGGACTGTCACTCAATACCTGGATCAATCTTCAATCAACCTCTTGGATATCTTTCCTGAATATGTTTTAATTTGTATGACTTGGATGGATTTTATAACTTTAACAAATAAGCATGTTTTTGGCTTGATATATTTGATGTGTTATGTACTTTTATGTATTTTTGTATATATTTTTATATATTTTCAAAGTGTAATTTTATGACCTGCAGTAACGTCACTACGGTAATGGTCCTCTGAGGAGAAGAATTATCTTTGAAAACTCATGAGTTAAGGACGTTGAGATACTTTGCCTGAATTTTGAATTCTAATAAAATTTGATTTTCACCTTATTTTATTATTTCATTTTATATTATGCTAATATATATATATATATATATATATATATATATATATACATACATACATACATACTAGCAAAAACTACCCACTCTCCGGCGCCAATTACTGACGCTGAAGTAATTTTCATTTGACATTTTGGTAATTTAGAGAAAAAAATTTTAAATGATGATTGTCGTAGTGTTATTTGATATATTCCAATATGGGGGAAATATACTGTGCATGAACACCGTCAAATTTTGTTTTTTTTAGGAAAAAACGACAAAAATGTCAATTTATATGGTCTTTAAGATATTCAACGTTGATAAATTTTATTTTGTTTCAGCATAAAAATTAAAATGAATTCCCCATTAAAACTAGTTATATAATGAAATGAATAAACATAAGGGTGGGACGTCGATTGGTCAAATACTCCACTTTTATATTACTGAGTAATTCGAAATGGTTACTTTGTACTTTTCACCTTTATTATAAAAGAAAGAAAAATACATAAAGAATATTAAAAAAAAATACATTTTTTTTGTAATTTAGAAAGATTAGAGGTTTATTTATTTTCTATAACAAATCATCATCATCACTACCAACATGTTAACTACTTGGCCTTTTGGCTAGGAGCAAAATGTAGTATCTGTACTGAATCTGCACTTAGTTTTTATGTTCTCTGTCAGTGAAGGAGGAATCCTTCTAGACCGAGGCAATTAAAATGTTTGTTCCAATTTAGACTTCCCATTTTGAGGGAGCTGGATTCTCCCCACGTTAAATATTGACATTGTGCCTTACTCTGCTCTCGTGGGAGGTCGTAAATAGGAACAATAACAGCAACAAATTTATAAAAAAATAATAAACGCATGTATTTAATTATAAACAGATTAGAAAATATTAATTCATTAGAAACTTAGAAATAAATAAATATGCAAATGAGGGGCTGAGAGGATGATATCATGATGAACAAACTACATACACTGCCCCCCCCCCCAAAAAAAAAGGAGGGGTTAATGCCTGGAAGGATGATATCATGAAAACAGAATGGATAGTACACTAACTCACCCCCCGTCCACACACAAAACTGGTAACCTGAGGAAATGGTATTGTGAGGAACGAATATATACTGTACGGCCTTCCCCCCGAAGAGGAGGTAATGCCTGGGAGGAATGTATCATGACGAATGAAAATATACAACAGAGAATTGAGCTTCCAATAAATAGCTAACGAGACTCATTGAGCTTCCAATAAATAGCTAACGAGACTCATTGAGCTTCCAATAAATAGCTAACGAGACTCATTGAGCTTCCAATAAATAGCTAACGAGACTCATTGAGCTTCCAATAAATAGCTAACGAGACTCATTGAGCTTCCAATAAATAGCTAACGAGACTCATTGAGCTTCCAATAAATAGCTAACGAGACTCATTGAGCTTCCAATAAATAGCTAACGAGACTCATTGAGCTTTCAATAAATACCCAAGGAGAATTATTTAGCTTCTAATAAATACCTTAGAAGAAAATAACCGCATTTGAATTGCATTTATTGCTGTTCCCCAATGTTTGGCAGCTTTTATTGGACGGTTGAGCTTATTAATCTTAATCTCGTCATATACGAAATATGCCTGAAAAAACTTTCGTTTTAAGTCATTGTCTAGTTGTAATATCATAAAATTTTGTTTCGGATGTGTAGCTTTTTTCTGCCTGAAAGATGCTGATTATGATCTTGACAAAATCGTTACACCCACCGATATTTGAATTTTATCCAGAGGAAGGTGAAAAACCTGGCATATTGAACACAGATTTTTTTTTATTCCAATTAAATGAAAATAACTTCATAATTTTTCTGGCAGATATTCGGCTATTGAATTGAAGCCTTTAAATTGATGAGTGTAAACTTTCGTCGATCGTTTTTTTTTCCTTTTTTGTTGCAAACCCATATTTTAAGTAAGTGCTTTTTTTTTAATATTTTAAATTTTCTATTTGGTGCATTGATTGTATTTTGTAACTCCTGCATGGGAAATATACGGAACTTGATGTGTCACCTTTTTTTTTTTTTTTTTGCATTAACAAGAACATTCGTATTTTTCTTCTTATTTTATCCCCTGCCACATTTTCTTATTATAATGTGGGTTACATTTCTAAAGATCAAATTTATCTGAAGAGATGAATTTGCAATAATTCCTTTAAAACCTGATACAGTACAAGACACACACTTGGGACATTTTTGGATTCTCGTTACGACTGATATCCCTAAAAGAATTCAGAGAAGACATTTAACTACTGAAACAAAATACTTAAATAACTAAGAAAAACGATGTTTATGTACTATTCCTTTTTTTGTTTGGAGACCATATTTATAATAGGTATGGCCTACTTAAGCGACGCTGAGCCTGGTCAGTACTAGATTGGTGACTATTTGGGAATACCAGGCGCTGTATGTGGACACTTAGCTATGGGCAAATAGCGTCACCAACCCGTAGTGCCTAGTGTGGTGACTAATGGCAGAAAAACCCTGAATGACAGTAACCAATAAAGTGGACGAAAACCAGGGAGGGGTTCCTCCTCCAGGAGTCAGCAAAAACCTTGATGATGATGATGATGATGATGATGACACTATATGTACATATATATATATATATATAATTCCCGTTAGATCACCGAAATTAAGCGATGTTGAGCCTGGTCAGTACTAGATGGGTGACCATTTACATATACCAGGCGCTGTATGTGGACACCTAGCTATTGGTAAATAGCGTTGCCAACTGCAGTGCCTGATGTGGTGACTCTGGCAAAACCCCCTGAATAACAGTCACCAAAAAGGTGAACGGAAACCAGGGAGGGGTTCCTCCTCCAGGAGTGATCAAAAACCGTGATGATGATGATGATGATGATGATGGTGATGATGATGATGATGGTGATGATGATGGTGATGCTGATGATGATGGCCTATTTTATGTGTATTGTATTTGTTTCAAGAAGAACATCTAACGTCAACGATTTAATATTCTAATGTTAACAGAATAGACATATCTTTTCTGGTACTACACTTCATCTGTTGTCTTCAGTCAATGAACGAGAAATTCTTTTAGATTGAGGCAATTTTTAATTTTGTCCCAATCCAGAGTGCCCCTTTTTGGGGAGCTGAATTTTCCCCTTCATAAAAACCGACTTTGTGTCGAACTCTGCCCTCATGGGGAGGCAAGTAAATAGGGGCATTACTTTTATAAAGGCAAAATGTTGTTATAACTATAGAAACCAGAAAAGCAAAATTGCTTAAAGCAAACAAGTAAACAAATAAATTAAAACCCGAATTTAAATTAGTACTTGTACTGAATACAATTATACTTTTATACATGATTGTATCTCCTCTGTCTGCGCAATGCCAGACAGTCTTTGTAAATCTCCACTCGACCGAGCTCCAATCTCTGGTTCTTCCTCGTAAGATATTCACAGCAAGAACATGTCTTCCTACTACATCTGAAGAGAACTTTTTTTCTTTATGTGCCTACCCTCAAATGGAATTTCCATGAGTATAGTTTATTTCCAAGGGCTTCCCGTCTGTGGAACACATTACCACAGCTCTGCTTCCTCGCGGATTACAGCATGATAATCTTCAAATTCAATGTCAACTAATAAACCGTCCTTATAAGTAATCATATTTTGTTCATTCCATACATAATTTTCAATCCTCTCATAATATTCATCATCATATAATCCATCCATCCCATTAACCCTTATACTCGAATGGCTTTTTAACCTTGATAAATGATGACTCATTAGTGACATTTTTTAAAAAGATATTCATAAAAGTCCTTTTATTTTTGTATATATAGAAAGAAAAAGAAATGGCTACCAGCCAATTTCTCTATGTTCAAATATTTGTAATAAAAATGAATAAAAAATGAAGACAAAATGGCATACACAGAAGAGAGCTGCATTTGAATCGAATGAATGGTTCTTTATTGATATTTCTATGCTTGAAATTCTTCTCCCAAAATAAAGCTGAGACGTTCTAGGAATAAAAAAAAATTCAGTTCAATTTGTTCATGGCAACTTGACAGGTTGGTTAGCAACAATATTCAATAAAGTTAACTAGAATAATTCTGGGAGGTTTTCCAAGAAAACAATTTGGATTTTTTTCCAAATTGCTTCAGATTAAATATCATTAATTACATAAAAAAAATCATAGGCACAATATTTTGTTTGTTCCTGAAAAAGTTGCAATAAACAAAACATTGTCCCTATGATTCTAACTTTTTTTAAAGTAAAAAATATTATATAATAAAACCCATAATATTAACTGATATGAAATCCCAAACAATTAAAAATAAGAATGTCGGAAAAAAATTAATTTCATTTAAATTACAGAGATTATGTGAAAGGAAAAAGTTAAAAAAAAAAAGAAAAGACAATTTAAAAAAAAATAATCAAGTAAAAATAATTGAAAGCGAAATCCATTGGAATTTATAAGGCATTCATTGATTGGTCAGTGGTTGTCTTCTTTTGTCTCTTTAAGGGCCACGTTAATTGGCCAAAAGGTAACTATGCCTTTAGGAGCCATCCTATATACACTTAAACGCATGCTGCCCTGGACTCTTTTCCGCCTTTTACCACTGTAGATGCTAGTTAATTGCATTAGAACAGAAGCCCACATAAGGCAGTCGCAGTCAACCATTGATCAAATGCAGTTTTACCACCCTGGTTGATATCAGCCTGATAACATTGTGACAGACGCCGCAGAAGTCAGTTCCCATGCAAAAAAGCTATTCCATCCACGCTGAAAAGAGACAGAATAGTGTGCAATTTTTCTTTTGTATAAGTTCTCGCAAAAGCATGTATTCGCAAAAGCCCACATACTGTATATTTGCCATTTTCTGTTGTATATTATTCTTTATTACTTGTCCAAGTAAAATTGTTAAATTATCATACACCCTTATTTTTCCTTCTCTGCAAAGTATAATCCCTATTTCCGCATGTGCGAGAATTGAACATTCTTTTGTAAATAAAAATTCCCACACATCGTTTACAATACATATGATGACCGTTGGGCATCATTTTTGTTACAGAATAATTCGTTTTAAGTAACAAAGCAAAGAATAGATTAACTTATTGAAATCCTTTTTAGTTAAAAAAAAAAAAAAAAAACATCAGTTGTATTAACATATTTGTTGAAATAAAATTGTTAAGGACTATTTTTTTTATAAATGTTCAAAATTACAAAATACATTTTTTTTAAATTATAAAATTTGGAAAAAAATATGCTTGGTATGAATATGAATGAAGCAGACGATATTTGTTTATGTAATAGTTCCTGGCATCATTCGTAAATTTCAGCTACTGTTTCTTGTTTTTAATAGATATATGAGTAATGGTCAGTAATATTTTTATTAGCGTTATTAAAAACAAATAACAATATTACAGGGATTTTTTTTAATCATTTTTTTTTCATATGCGACACAATTATTTATTTTTGTATCAATATGTGACATATGACGTAATTGTTGTTTTTAAATTGCTCCTATTATTACAGCTGCTATTAAAACCACACGGATTTTATGATAGGTGACAAATGTTGACCAACAATATTAGTTTGTTAATTTGAGCAAGATTAGAGATGCACATGTAAAAATAATGTTAAAAATGGTAGTTTTCCACACGAGGCTAAAGTACGCATACGGTTAGAGTAGTGGAAAATTCCATAAGATTAGAGTTATGATTATATTGCAGGATATGACGTCATGACCGGAAGTATGTAGCAGAGAAGCAATATCAATTCTGCTCTCTTCGGTTTGCAATGTCAAAATGAGAAGACGTCTTTTACAGGGATGTGGCGGGAAATTACAGCCCATCTAGATGTACATTGTTGTAAATTGCTGTAAAAAATAAAATAAACTCCAGAAGCAAATAATGGCTTATTTGTTGTTTTTAAATTTCTCCCATTATTACAGCAGGAAGGAAAGAAGAAAAAGAAGCTGAGAGACGAAACATCCACAGAGCAATTTTTGATGTGTCAACAGAACAGGACTTCAGACAGGCGTTGGCCATAGATGTTTTATTGTGGTTTAGGGGCGAAGAATACCCCATACATTATTACAAATTAACTTATATTAATCATGAAAATAATATATTAAAACGTTCTTGAAATATTATTTCCAATTTTGTCATTTAAAAGGGACGATTTGGGGTTTCAGCTTTTTTATAAAACTAGGAGCGGTCATATAGCATGCAACAAAGTTTTCACCTGTGAAATTCTGGGTTACGATTTAAAAGGTCACAACTAATTTTGAAACTAGATTGTTCATAATAGTTATGTTTTCAACTGATGCAGGTGATCAAATGCAGGTTTACAATTTGAAAAGGTTACATTAATCGTGCGGGCTGGATTATTCAAAACAATTATGTTTTTGACAAATACAGGTCATCAAACGCGGATTTTGAAATTAAACGGTCATTAGATGCGCCAACCCCAGATCGGAGAAGCACCAACATTGATTATACATACCATTTTGTCAAACTGACACTGAACTTGGCCTGTTGGCTCGGAGCAAAGTATAGTATCTGTTCTGACACTACACTTTTTTGTCTTCGGTCAGTGAAGGGGAGGTCCTTCTATGCTGAGCCAATTTTAATTTTTGTCTCAATTCAGAGTGTCCCTTTTTGAGGAGGTGGATTTTCCCCACATTAAAATCCGACCTTGTGTCTAACTCTGCTCTCGTGGGGAGGAAAGTAAATAGGGACACTGAGCTGCTATCTTTTATAAAGCAGTGTCAAACGCCAATAGGGAAGGAGATTAGCTATAGTTACATCTGATGTCACAGATATAAGCAGGGTTATGAGTAGCCAATAGCAAAAAAAGATGAAATCGATATGAATTTCCCAACCTGGGAGGCCACGACCTCAGTGTGTGCATGTAAAGAAAGGGCGGCACAAAAAACAACACCTATTAAAAACAACTTGGATGAGGTACTAGTGATAAATAGTAAAAACACAGTAAAAATAATTTATATTCGAATCAATTTTCATGAACAACTCCAATCGGTTTAAACTAAGAAAGTAAATATTAAGAGAAAGATACTGAGTGCGCATCTGGAGGGGAAGAAGACAGGAAATTATTCTTTGATAAAACAAAGGACATCTAACTCCCTTATTCCCTTCATTAATCTTTGAAGTCATAGCCTTTACGGCAAAATTAACATTTTCAATTTTCAGAGAGAACTGTCACTTATGCAAGACAAAATAAGGCAGAAAGAGAAATAGAGAAAAAACAGAAAAAGAGAAAGGAGGATAAAGCGAAAGAGAGGAAGAAACAGAAAGAAAGAAAGCGAAATAAAATCCAGCCAAATAGCGACGAAAAAAATAAGGAGGTAAGGCTCTAGCAATTTGACAGAAATCATCTTTTTCTCGAGCGATTTAAGCAGAATTTCGCTTCTTTCTTCTTTTTTTTTATTCAGAAAAAGCCGAATTCTGTTAAACTGCAGAGAACTCAGATCTCTGTATAAGTGCAGCTGGATTATAATTTGTTGCGTCTTTTGTTCAGTTGAAATTAATGTTTCTCGTTATTCGTGAATATAAACGAGCACAAAGTAAACGAGAAAAACATGGGAACAAGAAGACGAAACAAAATCTTTTATGAATGGATGTTCAAGTTTTCGCCTGCATATTATCTGTGTACCACAAAGTCCTTATGCGAATTAAAAAAAGTACTTGTATACACATTTGTATGATATAGTTAGTGTGTGCATCATGGGCGGTTTACAAACCACCACTTGATAATAAACTGGACATTGTTAGTTTGCGCCACCTTTCCCTCCAGGCTGAACAAAACCAAATGTTAAATTCATTTTTGGTCCATCGATGTCGTCAGACTGTTAGACATGAATTCAACTGAAAATCATAAAGATCAAAGTGTAGTAATTCCAATGAAATACATACATAAATATATATGTTTCACAACTGATACAGATGGCCCCCTTTGGTATTTTGTGAATTTTCCAGCAGTGAAATCGGCTTATACAAGTTCACAGTTAGTATCCCAAGAATTCAAACCCCTTGGAGACCATATATTAGTGTTAGGATAGTACCACTGTCACTAAGAATGCGGAAGAGGGGAATGCTTTTGTATTATTTGCAATGGGAGCGGTTTCCGTGGATGGCAGTTTTTGTGCCCAGCCTAGATAAATTAGTTTTTTTTGGCATGTATTGTATTATTAACGTTGAATACATATATATTGTTTTGTTTTTTTCGTTTTTTGTTTTTTCTCCAAGTATAAATGCTTAAAAGCTTCTTCTGATATATATATATTTTTTAAAACTTAGTTCACCCCAAACAAGGCAAGTTGCCACTGTAGACGTAAGAGGCTACTGAGAATTAGGGTGAAAGTGTTTTGGGTCATCCTTAATTGGGAGCTGTGCAGTGAGATGCTTGTTCACATTAGTTTTAAATTTCTGCATGTCGGTACAGTCGGGGAAACAGGGAGCAGGGAGGGAGTTCCAAAGGCCGGCAGCTCGAGGAAAGAAGCTATTAGAGTAGAAGGCTCTGTGGCATCTGAGAACCTCCACAGTGAATGGATGGGGTTTAGCTGATTGTCGGATTGGTCGAGTGTATTTACGTTGAGGGGGCACCAAAGCACCAAGTTCATTGGAGCATAATCTATTGAAGTACTTGTAAAACAGGCACAAGGATGCAACAGTGCGGCGATGGGACAGAGGCTGGAGTATGGTGGATAGTGAGAGACCTATTAGATTAGAGACTCTTTTTTGGACCTTGTCTAAGAAGGAGAGACTGGTGGATAGTGCACCATCCCAGATGTGACAAGAATACTCCATGCATGGGTGGATGGTGGCTTTGTAGAGATATAGGATACTGTTAGATGTAAGAAGTTTTCTAGTACAGTAAAGGGAGCCCACTTTCTTTGCATCAATATATATATAAATTCAAACGATTAGGGATATTTAAAGTAAGGTAGCTCATAGAGTAAATGTGGTATTGTGGTGACTGCTGAAAGCGATGGAAAAATAGAAAAAGAATGAAAGGAACAGTGCTTAGACGGATAGGTCAAAATGTGTTTAGTTAAGAGTAATGATCACCGACACATCCTACCCCAATCTCCACACTTTTGATGGCCTTGTACCTAATTTTAAAGTAAAATAGGATTTTTTTTATTTGCAAATAAATACTTCAAAGTCTAATGTCTGTTCTTGTCTCCAGGGACTGTCAATCGCTATTCAAATATTGACTCCGGAAATGGATTAAATTACTGGCCAGATTTATTTTTCTGTCTAGCAACTGAACACGTGTTGCAGTTTAACTAACTACACTAGTCCAGCCGTTGATCAGCTGCTCCGATTATAACTCTTGCAATTTCATCCGGCTGTTAGACAAAATTCATTAGCCCAGCCACTGACTTGACTAGTATTTTGAGATTATGCTGTCTTTCTCAGAACAATCTGTCCTTTTCCAGACAATTCACAAACTACAATATTTGTGATCGATCTGTCCTTCTCGGGACAAACTGTACTTTTCAAGACAATTTCTCTTTTAGTTTGCCAAGCTGTTCTTCAGCTGTTGTACAACACCAACACTCAACCTTCATTGTTCAAGAAGTAAGCAGATGAGACACTTAACACTAACATTCCTGCAACACTGGTAGCAGACTAACCATTTGCAATTTTACCAGCTTATGTAAAAAATAAACTGTTTTTTTATATTCAACTAAATTTCTCTGTCATCCTTCTTTGCTTATTGCTCTATTATCTTTGTGTCTCTCAAGTTATAGAGCTGATCTCCATTGTAGCAGTTTGCTACAAGCCAGCACACAGCCGCCATATTGTTTAAATATCAATGACTTCTTAGCTGCCCGCTGATTGGTTTAAGTAATCTACTTCCTCCTTGGCTTGACCAATCAGTGGCCTTCTCTTAGGCGAATCTCGGATGGCTAGCATAACTATATAAACACTTAAGCGCCATCTGCTCTCTCTTTTTCTTGCCTCTCTCGACATGTAGACGACTTCTACACCTGGCCAGGCTACCTAGCCCTGGCCACTTTGACACAAAGTACTGAGAAGCCAAAATGGCTACTGCCTCATACATATGGACTTAATATAACACACACATAACTGCTTACATGTGAACTGACTTTCACACCGGTGTACAGATACACATACTTACATACACACATAGACACGTCCTGACACAGTAGCCGGTGTACAAAAATTGTATGTTATAAACTATTCTCTCTTCCCTAATCATGGGGAATTATAGTAATGGACTTCCTTTACTTTTGTATTCGTCCATACTTATGGACATACTAACCCCTTTCCCTTATGGTCACATTTTAACGAGGAAAACGCAATAAAGTTGTTTTATGTATTAGAAATGGACTTTGTCTAATTTTCTATACCATTACATCAGCCCCTGCAATATATGAATGGAGAAGTAAACATGGAAAAATGAATAAAAGTTGTTACAAATTAATAATTGAAACCAAAGCTTTTATTGCTAAATAATTGTTTTCTTCTGATTAGGAGAGGATTTGTTTCTTTGAAAAACCTAGGTTTAAAGGACTTTTATTGCTAAATAATTGTTTTCTTCTGATGATGAAAGGATTTGTTTCTTTGAAAAACCTAGGTTTAAAGGACTTTTATTGCTAAATAATTGTTTTCTTCTGATGATCAGAGGATTTGTTTCTTTGAAAAACCTAGGTTTAAAGGACTTTTATTGCTAAATAATTGTTTTCTTCTGATGCTGAAAAGATTTGTGTCTTTGAAAAACCTAGGTTTAAAGGACTATTCTATATTTTATGCTATTCTTTACTGAAATTATTAAACTTGTAAAGTATGTAACTTTACATTAGTTTATTTTCACTTTCACTTAACTATATATTTCTGTAGCCTACAATTTGTTAGGCACTAACATTAAGCACTTTCTTAACTTGCAGATAAAGATTTTGTTTACAACATCAATTCATTGTAAAATGAGCTCTTGCAAGCCGTGAAGATAGATATAGATTTTCATGTTTTCGTCATAACACTGGATGTCGACCGTCATCTATTTGGAAGTGAAAGGACTCATGTTACAATTAGTTAACATTGGAAACGAAACCCACATCTAAAAGATAAGAAATGTGTATTAAAAAAAGTTCGATAATAGTGCCCAATTGATAGTAAACTGAATGAATATATTTTTTTTTTAATTTGCTAACAAACATTTTAGAGGGTGCATGATTGGTCCGAAATTCTGCCAAATTAACTTAATTCTGCTTGCCTCTCCTCCTAGTTAACACGACCGTTACACTGCCAATACACATGCACTAAATCAAAGGGATGTAATTCATCCAAACTCGATGCAGTAGTAGTATTAATGCAGTTTTCTTTGTATATTTTTTCATATATCCACGTATTAGGAGGATTGACACGTGATCCTATTTTTGTGTATTACTTGTAAGTGCAAATAAATCCTGTTATATTTTTTTAGTTCTTTTTTGTTTATCTCTTGTTTAAGAGCAATTAAGAATTCGATAATCCTTATAAAACTATAATCTACAATTTTCACACTTCATCGTATTTGGACTTTTCAAAAATCTTATTCTATGAAAAAAATATATAAAGATTTGAGTCTATCGGTTCTTATTGGAAAATAAAAACGTCTTTTTCATTTACTTGAAGCAATTTCAGTCAAGAAATAAGAAAAAGTAAAAATATAATCGAAGCAGAAAAGTTCATAGTGTGCTTATGCCATAGTCCTTAAAAGTTAATCAATAAGCAATTTCAAAAACATCTGTATTCACTCAAATAACTGATATATCATATCTTAGATCTATCTGAGGATTACTATATCATTTCATATGGAATTATCGATTTAAAATAATCTATAAACAGAAAAGTCTATATTGCGTTCGTGCCAGATTCCTTGAAAATTAATCAAACAGTAACAATTTTAAAAACATCTATATCCACTCAACTCACACATTAAATAAATCGTAATATTTACATAAAAAAACTAGGACAAAATATGCATAAAAGATCAATATATATATATATATATATATATATATGATTATTTTATTTACACAGACATGTACAAAATCTGCGACACTGGCATGTCGATGTTATCGATCAACAGCTATTATAAACTGAGATCTCATCAGTCAGGGTTAGAATCCGATCTTAACCTTAGAGTGATCAAATATGATCTAAGGTTAAGATCGGATTCTAACCCTGCCTGATGAGATCTCAGTTTATAATAGCTGTTGATCGATAACATCGACATGCCAGTGTCGCAGATTGTGTACATGTCTGTGTAAATCAAAATAATCATATATAAAAGCTCTATTTGATATTGAGCACTTTTTATAAACCCGGTTGAAATTCTTTGGATTACTATCCTGTGGATGTTTTACCTGGATTATATATATATATATATATATATATATATATATATATATATATGAAGGCTGATAGCAATGCAGAAAATCGGAAATGGTGAAAGAGAGTATGAACAAAAACAAACAATCGAAGACAATATTTGGATTATAAATCTTCACAATTATCGATTTATTTTTCAATAGATAATTTGCATATCATATCAGTTAATATGAGACTCACTATTAAAATATTAATAAAATATCCGGGATGGTGGAACATCTTTTAATAATTTCAGAAGAACTCACCCCTTCTCAAAAAAAAAGGGTAGTGTGTTTGTGATAGTTATTTAATTAATAATCCAATGTAATAAAAAAAAGGAAAAATCAAAAAAAAATTATATGTTCATTGACGTTTTGTCTTTATTATAGTCATCTTGAGAAAGTCTTTGAACAATAAAGACGAAACGTTAATGAACATATAAACCATTTTCGGTTTTCCTTTGTTCGGTTAACATCTATTTTACATGCTGGCATGTGTTGAACGGCTTTTAGAAATTGACTTCCAAACTAACTTATCTCCGGCCAGATTTTTATTTATTCCTCTTTCTTTCAAATACTTCCTTATCACTTCCCCCTATGTTTTCCCCCCAACCATCTAACTCAACTGTTCCACATCTACTAATCCAAGCACTCTCATCCATTTTTTTCAATGTGACTAAACTAATGAAGTCTCCTGTTCTAAACAAATCTTGCTATACTGTTCAGATTTAATTTTCCTCTTTTAAATCAGATCTAGATCAGTCTTTAAGACTCACATTACACATCTATCCTAACATTCTCATATCATTTCTCTCCATGCAACACATATCTTCAACTCTTACTAGTCAGGTGTCACTTACATACGTCATCACACTGCACACACATGCCTGATAGCCACTTCCCTTGGTCGACAGCAGTAACGCTCTGCTGGTTAGTATGGCAGAAGCTCTCCCAAACTTACTTTATCCACTCCTAACTCTTGTTATCACACCAGCACCTCCCTGTGCTCCAATATATATATTGGACGGCCGCCATATTGAATTTCAGAGCCAAAGAACTTTAAACCCCACTTACGGGGCAACTGCCTTGAATACCAGAACCAGAACTGTGTTTATCAGTTGTTCTTTAAATTCAAACAAATCCTGGAAAAGAATACTACTTTCTTTTATTTGCGTTAAATGCGATGATTCATATCTTCTTTATTGTAAAGATGTATCACCTTTGGGTGACTCGAACCTGTGGTATATAACAGCCAGAATAACTGTTATAACGATCAGCTTAACATCCACATGAAAAGGTGTGGTCTGAACTGAAGTTAGCTGGAAGATGTTCAACATCAGACGACAGCTCTGTCAACAAGGGGGTGCATAAGGTGGAGGAAGACCGGAATGATGAACAGGTTTAACATGTCATCACACTACTAACAAATTTGCATCCCCTGTCAGTGCTCATGGCAAATGGTGTGTCTCACAAAACCATTTATATAGCTATTGGTAGCGAAGGCAAGACTGTCACTGTTTGACATAACCGGCAATCAAAAGAAAAAGACTGGATACATAGATGCGTGAATTACTACTCATGAGAACTCAGATGTGAAGAAAATATATTTAGATAGCAAAGCTATTGAGGTTTTCAGAAGTTTTGTTATCTTAATGATATCATTGGAGCACAGGGAGAAGCTGGTGCTAGTTTGATTGTAAAAGTTAGGAGTGGATGGAGTAAGTTCAAGGAACTTCTGCCATTGCTAACCAGCTGAGCATTACCACAGTCTACCAAGAGAAGAGTCTATCATGTATGTGTATAATGTGCAATGATGTATAGAAGTGAAACTTGGCCAGTATGGGTTGAGGACATGCGTTGCATGGAGAAAAATGATATGAGAATGATACGATAGATGTGCAATGTGAGTCTTAAAGAAAGGCTTAGTTTTGATGACCTCAGAGAAAGTTTAAATTTGCACAGTATAGGGATATGTATGTAAAACAAGAAACTTCATTAGTATGGGCATATTGAAGGAATGGATGAGAGTTCGTAGATGTAGAACAGTTGAGATAGCATGGTCAGGACAAGAAAAACATGGGTGGAAGTCATAAGGATGAACTTGAGAAAAGGAGGGATAAATAAAGACCTGGTCAGAGATAGGTTTATTTGGAAGTCAATTTCTAAAGACCGTCCAACACGTGTAAAACGGATGTAAAACTAAATATGATGAAAGAGAATAAGCCTTAATTTTATCTACTTAAATCTATTTTTATTTCTTTTAATTAACTAACGAAATAATACTTTCTCCACTTCTACTCCCATATATATTAACACGTGTGAATTCCCTCTCTCTCTCTCTCTCTCTCTCTCTCTATGTATCTAAGCAAAGATTTCAAGTTAAATTTTAGTTGCAGTTGAAAAACATGTAACGTACAATCCTGATAGAGGCACATACTTCTGTTAGGATAGTCCATCAAGAAACAGCTCCTAGCTAAGGAAAGGAATACCCGTATAGATAAATTGAATAAAATACATTTTAAGTAAAAATCGTTGTCATCTCTTACTTCATGAAAGGTACCAGTTAGATTTCTTAAGAAAAATCCACTATGCTAACAGTTGTTGTTTTATTAATTGACCTCATATTGGAAATGGTATTTTTAAAACTTTTCTTTCACAGAACTTGTAGATACTTGTCCAGATTAGGACCTAAGCTAAAATCGACTTGGTGTTGGTAGTTTCTGGATGTTTATGTAGACGGTCGGAAAAAGCCGAATGAAAAGTCGGTTGCCTGCGTATAAAAAAATCCAAAACGAGGCTGGATGTACAACTGAAAAAAAAAATTTTTTTTTACACAAAATTTTTTTTTGAAGAAAAATATCATTAAATAAGTGTTAAAACAGTGTTAGGGTTAGGGTTCGTTAAAACTCATTATCGCTTTAAGCAATTTTTATTTGCAATTAGTAAATTTCGCGATTCAATCAATTAAAACGTTAACTTGTCGTTTACTTATTTTCTTGCAGTCTGATTGGATAAGCGCTTCAGCATTTTGTGGCCGCCTACGTAAACATCTGGAAACTACAGACGCCAAGTCGATTTTAGCTTGGGTCCTAATCTGAACAAGTACCAAATTGTAAACATAACTATATTTGAAATTATTTCTGATCAGCAATATATCTCAACACAGGCAATGCCGGATAAATAAAGTTAGTTGTAAACAAAATACTTCACCGCAATTATTGTGGCCATGCAATTATTTTCTTTTAATTATTTCTAAGGTCAAAAGAATAGAAAATTTTTTTTTTTAAATGAGCCAATTATTTTGATAAATTCAATTAATGTTTCTTCATTTTCTTCGGATATGGTTACACTGCAACAATTAATTATTGCAAAGCATCGGTGCAACAAAACAAGACTTGCAGCAACTGCAAATTTATATTATAACTAGAAGAGTACCCGACCCAGGAAGGATAAAATTAATTCCTAGAACAAAACAATTTTGCATCACTTTTATGTGACCTTACTAAGATTAAAATCAAGATATAATGATATTAAACCTTATGTCTAGATGCGTATTACAGGGTTTTAATTTTAGAAAATATCGGGTCTTATTCTTAAGAAATTGAAATTCAGGGAATGCTGATTAATTGTTGTCTAATGACTTTGGATCAGATTCAATGCAAATCTGAAAGGTTGTGCCCATATTATAGGAAGTTGTGCCATATCATGATCCTGAACGTGCCCCCCCCCCCACAAAGAAACTGAAATTTGGGGAATATTTATTAATTGATGTATAATACCTATTGTTAAAATTTCACAAAAATCGGAGGTATCTGAATTTTAACAAAAGGCTTTCACCCCCTTTTTACCTCCTTTGCATAAAACTAAATATAGCCCACATTTTGAACCCCTTCTGCCGAGCAGCTGTGTTCCAAAATTCATAATGATCAGTTAATTAGTTTAAGAGTAAATCCTGTACATATAAATATATAAACATTTACACATACCTAACTTTATATAAATAGAGATTTTTTCTAACTACAACAATTTAAACTAACAAAATTTAAAGCTTTATTTAATAAAAAGCTGTATCTATCCAATGTTTCTCAGGAGTCTTTAATTTCGTTTTCTTTTATATAAGATTTTGAAAGTGAAATTTGATTATAAGGGTATCGTTTGGTCATTTAATTATTAGTCAAACAAAATTGTTATAAACCTATAACTAGTTTTGTTAATGTGATGTTTTAATCCCTATTTATAAACTATTGGATGCGTCAGGATTGTGTGACCGCAAAATCAGCGACCTTCTAAAGTCGAAGATCCACCAGACTGTTGTGAGATCCGTTGCTTTGTACAGCTCCAAGTGCTTACTGACAACGAGGAAGGCAGGGTGAAGATTCGCGATTATGGAGATCAAAATGCTCTGCTAGATGTCTGGAATTATACTGCTCAACCACGTCTGCAATAAAGACATCCTATGGCACTAAAGCATCGCACCAATTGAGGGCAAGATGAGGGATGGTGGTTTAGCAGTCATAGATCTACTTTGTAATGCGTATCAGTGTCTCTGTGAGCTGGTTTGGCCAATCAGCTCGCAGGACGCATTGATATTATTAGTTCCCTAAGGGACTACTTGAGCTCCCTTAGGATATGCGGACAATCACCAGACGGTACCCTGGCACCAGTCAGGATGGATCGCCTCATCCTCTCTCCTGCCTCCTCGTCCACTGGACTCTCACGGCGGCTGCTATCTTCACCTGAAGATATTTAACTTCTTCTTTCAGACACTGTTCTAAGTTTCTTTCTACCTATACCAAACGGTATAGGTAACCTCAAATATACGAATAAACCCCTTTAGTTAGTTGTTGTAAAAAAAGTTTCGTTTGTTTCTTTAATTCATTTCGTTTCGTTAAATTAAGATAGGGGATAACAAATCCTCTATTCTTACAGTGGCTCGGATGGTTTGGACATGTGGCAGAACTTGTCTTTGCATGAGAAGTTGCCATGAAGTGACTGGGAGGAAGGCCGATGATGTGATGGGCAGACACCATAAACAAAGATCTCTGTAAAACAGCCCACAACAAGCTTGTGATCGTGTCAAGGGAAGACAAAACTCCAGCATTGCAAACTCTGCTTTAGCTCGGAATTAACGCATAAGAAAGAAATCTGGACTGACTGCAGTTTGAGTTCTGAGAAGTCTAACAACAGAACACAAAATTAAGTGTGTGTGTGTCAACCTAAACACCTATGCAAACAGTAGCCAATCAGCATGTTAGGTGTGGAAGAAAAATATTTCAGAAACCTTCAGTGTGCATATCTATAAAAAGTCAAGACAAACTAACGACTAAACAGTTAGTGAGACACTATTGTCTCCATGCTGAAATAAATCATAGTTTTCTTGCCAACAAAACATGCACTGCATTAGGAAACCAGAGCCTCCATTGGGGAAATGACTACGATATGTCACGATGCTAACGCCTTATGCAATTATTAGTATTGACTAACAACAACATTGGCAAGTCGCAATCAATAGCATCCACATAAAACCAGATTGCAACCAGCATCCAAACGTCGAAACAAAGCGCATATTCCAACCAACAAATTCGCTCACCTTGGATCTCAATTGGAATCTATGTGGGGGAAATAATACTTGCTTTATTCCTCATTCAAGTGGGAACTTGCAACAGCAACGTTACTGCTATATATTCGCCACATACACAAACCTCCTACAGTGACCAACACCACAACCCACACCAACATATACTCGATCAACTGTTAGAATCTTGTGTGTACTATCAAAAAACACAAACACGCAGCTTTCTTTCTTTTCTTACACAGGCAACACACATGTGTATGACACAATCCTGCCAGGGCACCTTTGGAGCGAAGGCCCTGGACAAACAACGAGAAACACACGCCCATCCCCAACTAACATACACAGTACATACATACACTATCTCACTAAGAAAACAGGTATGCTAATATACACACACATCTTCATGTGTAAATCTCATTTACACACGGCGCCAGCCAAAACGAACATGTGTACTCAATTTCTCCTCACCAAAATTATAAAATAATTCATTGAAATGTTTTACAAAATAATTTATTGAGGAGGAAAAATGTCTTTAAAAAATACAGCTATATCACTGCAACTGAGGCAAATGAAAGAACGAGTTAAAACTCGTTCGGATACAAAATTGACTAAACATCGATAAGAGAAGACAATACAAAACTGAAAATAAGCGAAACGAAATTGCTCCCGTCAAGAAAATTCAATAGCACTAAATTGTATTCGAAAAGTTATTTGCTCTTGGTGTAAAGCTTTGTTTACAATTGCATCCCCGGAGAGACAGACAGAAACATTTCAAAATAGTATATTCATCATCATCATCCGATTTATTTTTAACAAGTCTTTGATTAGTCCTCGATAAGAGGGTGGAGTCTGTCTGTCAGTCTTGATCGAAGTCTTTGCAATTAAAAGATAATTATGTTCTCTGGTGATAAATCAATTAAAATCATTTTATTGCTGTTATCTACAAGAAATTAAATATAATTAAATTATACGTTTATGGTTTCATTTATTTTTCTGAAGAAATGACGAAATTTACTAAATAGTTGATGTTAAAATGAAAATAAATTTACAGACCACGAAAAAAGAAATACTTGGATGAAAACCTGGGATTTTGTTAAACATGCTGTCAGTCTTGTTTGATACCGAATGACAACTTAGTGATCATTGACTTGTTAGTCAAACAGGAATGTGAGTACAGAGAGAGAGAGAGAAAGAGGGAGGTAGAGAGAGAAAGAGAGAGGTAGAGAGAGAGAAAGAGAGAAGCACAACAACCTTTTTTCCTAAACAACTCCAATCAATTTCAACTAAGAAAGTCAAAATTATAAGAAAGACACTAAGTGCGTATATGAGGCAAAGTCATTCTTTGGAAGAATAAAAGTCATCTAACTCCCCTACACCCTTCATGAATTCTTTCATGGCAAAATTAAAATTTTCAGTTTTCAGGGAGAACTGTCAAAAGAGGGAAAATTAGCTTTTTCTTATTAAAAAAACAAAAAAACAAGCGGATTTCAATAAAAAACAAAAAAAAAGGCTGAAAGCTCACATCTATGGGAAGCTGTAATGATTTAATCCGTTTTTAATGGATTAAAAAAAAGCGGAATTCCATTAAAAAACAGAGAACTACCACCCTTGCAAAGTATTAGGCGTTTGTTTGTTTTTTGCTTCAAAGTCGTTATTTTTTTATAACTGCTTATTTCATCTTAACTGTTTTTTGAGGAATTAAGAAAAAATTAGATAGAAAAAAATTGGCTCAGTAATATTTAGAAAACAAGGCTGAAGAAACTGAAAACCGACGATACAAAATGAAAAAAAGGCCCAAGAAACTGAAAACCAACGATACAAAATAAAAACAAGGCTCAAGAAACTGAAAACCAACGATACAAAATAAAAACAAGGCCCAAAAAACTGAAAACCAACGATACAAAATGAAATTAACGCCAAAGAAACTAGAAAACCAAAGATACAAAATGAAAACAAGGCCCAAGAAACTGAAATCCAACGATACAAAATGAAAACAAGTCACAAGAAACTGAAAACCAACGATACAAAATAAAAACAATGCTCAAGAAACTGAAAACCAACGATACAAAATAAAACCAAAGCACAAGAAACTGAAAACCAACGATACAAAATGAAAACAAGACCCAAGGAACTGAAAACAAACGATACAAAATGAAATTAACGCCCAAGAAACTAGAAAACCAACGATACAAAATAAAAACAAGGCCCAAGAAACTGAAAACCAATGATACAAAATAAAAACAAGGCTCAAGAAACTGAAAACCAACGATACAAAATAAAAACAAGGCCCAAAAAACTGAAAACCAACGATACAAAATGAAATTAACGCACAAGGAACTAGAAAACCAACGATACAAAATGAAAACAAGGCCCAAGAAACTGAAATCCAACGATACAAAATGAAAACAAGTCACGAGAAACTGAAAACCAACGATACAAAATAAAAACAAAGCACACGAAACTGAAAACCAACGATACAAAATGAAAATAAAGCCCTAGAAACTGAAAACCAACGATACAAAATAAAAATAAAGCCCTAGAAACTGAAAACCAACGATACAAAATAAAAATAAAGCCCTAGAAACTGAAAACCAACGATACAAAATAAAAATAAAGCCCTAGAAACTGAAAACCAACGATACAAAATAAAAACAAGGCCAAAAAAACTGAAAACCAACGATACAAAATGAAAACAAGACCCAAGAAACTGAAAACCAACGATACAAAATAAAAACAAGGTACAAGAAACTGAAAACCAACGATACAAAATGAAATTAAGGCCCAATAAACTGAAAACCAACGATACAAAATAAAAACAAGGCCAAAAAAACTGAAAACCAACGATACAAAATAAGAACAAGGCCCAAGAAACTGAAAACCAACGATACAAAATGAAATTAACGCACAAGAAACTAGAAAACCAACGATACAAAATAAAAAAAAACCCAAGAAACTGAAAACCAACGATACAAAATAAAACCATGGCCCAAGAAACTGAAAACCAACAATACAAAATGAAAATAACGCCCAAGAAACTAGAAAACCAACGATACAAAATAAAAACAATGCTCAAGAAACTGAAAACCAACGATACAAAATGAAAATAACGCCCAAGAAACTAGAAAACCAACGATACAAAATAAAAACACGGCACAAGAAACTATATAACCAACAATACAAAATTAAAACAAGGCCCAAGAAACTGAAAACCAACGATACAAAATGAAAATAAGGCCCAAGAAACTGAAAACCAACGATACAAAATAAAAACAATGCTCAAGAAACTGAAAACCAACGATACAAAAAGAAAACAAGGCCCAAGAAACTGAAAACCCACGATACAAAATGAAAACAAGACCCAAGAAACTGAAAACAAACAATACAAAATGAATATAAGGGTCAATAAACTAAAAACCAACGATACAAAATGAAAACAAGGCACAAGAAACTTAAAACCAACGATACAAAATGAAAACAAGACCGAAGAAACTGAAAACCAACGATACAAAATGAAAATAAGGGTCAAGAAACTGAAAACCAACGATACAAAATGAAAATAAGGCCCAAGAAACTGAAAACCAACGATACAAAATGAAAACAAGACCCAAGAAATTAAAAAAAACATCACAAAATTAGAACAAGGCCCAAAAAAATGAAAACCAACGATACAAAATAAAAACAAGGCTCAAGAAACTAAAAACCAACGATACAAAATGAAAACAAGGCCCAAGAAACTGAAAACCAACGATACAAAATGAAAATAAGGGTCAAGAAACTAAAAACCAACAATACAAAATGAAAATAAGTGCCAAGAAACTGAAAACCAACGACACAAAATAAAAACAAGGCCCAAGAAACTGAAAACCAACGATACAAAATGAAAACAAAACCCAAGAAACTCAAAACTAACGATACAAAATGAAAATAAGGCCCAAACAACTGAAAACCAACAATACAAAATGAAAATAAATCCCAAGAATCTAAAAACCAACGATACAAAATTAAAACAACGCCCAAGAAACTGAAAATCAACGATACAAAATGAAAACAAGGCCCAAGAAACTGAAAACCAACGATACAAAATACAACCATGGCCCAAGAAACTGAAAACCAACAATACAAAATGAAAATAACGCCCAAGAAACTAGAAAACCAACGATACAAAATAAAAACAATGCTTAAGAAACTGAAAACCAACGATACAAAATGAAAATAACGCCCAAGAAACTAGAAAACCAACGATACAAAATAAAAACAAGGCACAAGAAACTAGATAACCAACAATGCAAAATAAAAACAAGGCCCAAGAAACTGAAAACCAACGATACAAAATGAAAATAAGGCCCAAGAAACTGAAAACCAACGATACAAAATAAAAACAATGCTCAAGAAACTGAAAACCAACGATACAAAATGAAAACAAGGCCCAAGAAACTGAAAACCAACGATACAAAATGAAAACAAGACCCAAGAAACTGAAAACAAACAATACAAAATGAAAATAAGGGTCAATAAACTAAAAACCAACGATACAAAATGAAAACAAGGTACAAGAAACTTAAAACCAACGATACAAAATGAAAATAAGGTACAAGAAACTTAAAACCAACGATACAAAATTAAAACAAGACCGAAGAAACTGAAAACCAACGATACAAAATGAAAATAAGGGTCAAGAAACTGAAAACCAACAATACAAAATGAAAATAAGGCCTAAGAAACTGAAAACCAACGATACAAAATGAAAACAAGACCCAAGAAACTAAAAAAAAAACAATACAAAATTAGAACAAGGCCCAAAAAACTGAAAACCAACGATACAAAATAAAAACAATGCTCAAGAAACTAAAAACCAACGATACAAAATGAAAACAAGGCCCAAGAAACTGAAAACCAACGATACAAAATGAAAATAAGGGTCAAGAAACTAAAAACCAACAATACAAAATGAAAATAAGTGCCAAGAAACTGAAAACCAACGATACAAAATGAAAACAAGACCCAAGAAACTAAAAAAAAAACAATACAAAATTAGAACAAGGCCCAAAAAACTGAAAACCAACGATACAAAATAAAAACAATGCTCAAGAAACTAAAAACCAACGATACAAAATGAAAACAGGGCCCAAGAAACTGAAAACCAACGATACAAAATGAAAATAAGGGTCAAGAAACTGAAAACCAAAGATACAAAATGAAAATAAGTGCCAAGAAACTGAAAACCAACGATACAAAATAAAAACAAGGCCCAAGAAACTGAAAACCAACGATGCAAAATGAAAACAAAACCCAAGAAACTCAAAACTAACGATACAAAATGAAAATAAGGCCCAAACAACTGAAAACCAACAATACAAAATGAAAATAAGGCCCAAACAACTAAAAACCAACAATACAAAATGAAAATAAATCCCAAGAAACTGAAAACCAACGATACAAAATGAAAACAAGGCCCAAGAAACTGAAAACAAACGATACTAAATAAAAACAAGGCACAAGAAACTGAAAACCAACGATACAAAATAAAAATAAGGGTCAAGAAACTAAAAACCAACAATACAAAATGAAAATAAGTGCCAAGAAACTGAAAACCAACGATACAAAATAAAAACAGGGCTCAAGAAACTGAAAACCAACGATACAAAATAAAAACAAGGCTCAAGAAACTAAAAACCAACGATACAAAATGAAAACAAGGCCCAAGAAACTGAAAACCAACAATACAAAATGAAAATAAGGGTCAATAAACTAAAAACCAACGATACAAAATGAAAACAAGGCACAAGAAACTTAAAACCAACGATACAAAATTAAAACAAGACCGAAGAAACTGAAAACAAACAACACAAAATGAGAACAAGGTTCAAAAAACTGAAAACCAACGATACAAAATGAAAACAAGGCCAAAGAAACTTAAAACCTACGATACAAAATGAAAATAAGGGTCAAGAAACTAAAAACCAACGATACAAAATGAAAATAAGGCCCAAGAAACTGAAAACCAACGATACAAAATGAAAATAAGGCCCAAGAAACTGAAAACCAACGATACAAAATGAAAACAAAACCCAAGAAACTGAAAACCAACGATACAAAATAATAATAACGCCCAAGAAACTGAAAACCAACGATACAAAATAAAAACAAGGCCCAAGAAATTGAAAACCAACAATACAAAATGAGAACAAGGCTCAAGAAACTGAAAACCAACGATACAAAATGAAAATAAGGGTCAAGAAACTGAAAAACAACGATACAAAATGAAAACAAGGCCCAAGAAACTGAAAACCAACGATACAAAATGAAAACAAGGCCCAAGAAACTGAAAACCAACGATACAAAATGAAAATAAGGCCCAAGAAACTGAAAACCAACGATACAAAATAAAAACAAGGCTCAAGAAACTGAAAAACAACGATACAAAATGAAAATAAGGCCCAAGAAACTGAAAACCAACGATACAAAATGAAAAAAGGCCCAAGAAACTGAAAACCAACGATACAAAATGAAAACAAGGCCAAAGAAACTTAAAACCTACGATACAAAATGAAAATAAGGGTCAAGAAACTAAAAACCAACGATACAAAATGAAAATAAGGCCCAAGAAACTGAAAACCAACGATACAAAATGAAAATAAGGCCCAAGAAACTGAAAACCAACGATACAAAATGAAAACAAAACCCAAGAAACTGAAAACCAACGATACAAAATAATAATAACGCCCAAGAAACTGAAAACCAACGATACAAAATAAAAACAAGGCCCAAGAAATTGAAAACCAACGATACAAAATGAGAACAAGGCTCAAGAAACTGAAAACCAACGATACAAAATGAAAATAAGGGTCAAGAAACTGAAAAACAACGATACAAAATGAAAACAAGGCCCAAGAAACTGAAAACCAACGATACAAAATGAAAATAAGGCCCAAGAAACTGAAAACCAACGATACAAAATAAAAACAAGGCTCAAGAAACTGAAAACCAACGATACAAAATGAAAATAAGGCCCAAGAAACTGAAAACCAACGATACAAAATGAAAATAAGGCCCAAGAAACTGAAAACCAACGATACAAAATAAAAACAAGGCCCAAGTAACTGAAAACGAGAAAACACAGTGTTTTACTTTTATTTATTTTTTATTTTTTTAAATTGTTGCATTTTATTTATTCTGCAAGAAGTTCTTGGAAATGTGGTTGCTAGTATGCTTGATGACTATATTTCGTCAAAGAAAAAAAACATCACAAAAAGGGGAATCAAAGATAACTTCAGAAACAGCTTATTCGCGTCCATCTATGTCTGGTGTGAGAAAACACAAAAATCCCACTAATTATTGCAGCTGTGTTTAGTCATCTTTTTTCTGTTCCGAGAGATATTTGTGTGCCTTGTTACAAGGCACGGTTGTACTGATGCTGTATGGTGAGGTTACTATGATAATCTACATTAATAAATGCGAAAGTTTGTTCATTTATCACTCCTATATTACCATTAAAACGGCTTACTGATATTTAAATCAATAATACAACATATTTTGAAATACTGTATTTATATTAGAGACGAAAGATCTTAAGACACCTATTTAAATGCCTAATTTACATAACTATTTTTAAAACAGTTCATAATAAATTAATGTTCGGTCTTATTCATTTGTAATACCATTGTCCTATTTTTTTGTATATATATGCAATAGTTTTGTCGATATTAACATTAATTACTTAAAATAACTTAATTAAAAAAATAGGATAAATTACTAAAACCTTTCTGAAATTGAACTAACATCGCTCACTGGAAAGAAAGATACCATAAGCAAAAAATGTTCATAGATAAAGGGAAAGAGACGGTGACTGACTGCTTGCTCTCTCGTTCGTTGGCGATGCCACATTTTCTTCTTTATGATTTTAAAATTCAATGATTGTTTTGATCCCGTAGACACACGTTTCGCATTTATATTTAAATGTTTCTTTTCGGCTTTTAGGAGGACTGACTTGATTTTCGACAAGTTGCCATCCATTTCCAAATTGTAAGTTTTAACAAGAAGAGCCCCCCCACACACACACCATCGCTCAGACAAATTGATTTTTTTTTTCATTAAGATTTTATTTAAAAGATAAATACAATTTTATGAAAATTACCAAAATGTTAATGTTTATCAATTTATATGATTAAATGCGAAAGTTTTAGTCTTGTGTTTTTAAGAAACTAATGAATTAAATGTTTATTATTTAAAATGTTGGTTTAAAGTATTTCAAGTACCGAACTTTGCGAAGCGATAGCGAGCTGGCAAAGTAAGCTAGTGCATCATAAAATTCATTATCATAGTAGCCCCTATGATCTTTTTTTGATATTGAAAAATGTATAAAAGGCTGAAATGATTTTTCTTCGTTCACTTTTTTAAAAAAAACACCTACGTGTATTCATTTAGGGAATAGGCGATTTTTTTTTGCAACTAAAGCAACATAGTAGGAACGAATTTAGGTAAAAATGGCACCGGTAAAAATGGCACAAGTGGATTAATAGGGGAAAATGGCACAAGTGATAAATATAGATGAAAATCTCAAAATTAGTTTATCAAAATCTTGGATACAATACATAAAAGGAAAAATATGAAGAAGTTTGACAAATAAAAAATAAATCTTTTTTATGTACTAACAAGTAACCACTTATCAAGGCCCAAAGGCTACTCGAGGATAAAGGTTAATGAGTTTGTCCAGAGGACAGTGAAACAACAACGTGAGGATTGGTAACAATGGTTGAGACTAGCCAGAAATTATATTATTTAAGAGGACGGCTATGCAAGAATTTGTTAACATTGGACTTGAAAATGACCATGCTATAGAAATTAATTCAAATTAATAATTTACATAAAGAAAGACAGTGAATTTGAAACGATTTTTCGATTGTGTAGGTTTTAACGTCCAAAATTCACCTTTCAATTTGGTACCGTGCTACTACCAGAGCTCACTTTATTTTTTCGTCTGCTCTGAATATTTGCCGATTTTACAATTTTTTTTTTCTTTTCGGTTTAGTATTTTATTTACTTTTTTACTTTTCAAAATAAAATTAACGTTTAAGTGTAGTATTTGTTCTGAGACTATACTTTATCTTTTTCGTCTTTGGTCAGTGAAGGAGAAATCCTTCTAGACTGAGGCATTTCATATTTTTGTTCCAATCCAGAGTGCTCCTTTTTGGGAGCTGGATTCCCCCACATTAAAAACCGAACTCTGCCCTCGTGGAGAGACAAGTAAATAGGAAGAACAGAATAAATAGTAAAAATGCAGAATAGTTAACAGTCTTGAAATCGTAAACAAAAAAACAAACAAATGCCATATACCAAACGCAGTATAATTTAATTATCTACCGTACTGTATACTTTTAACCTGCTGAAACTGTTTTTAAGTTTGTTATGTCATTTTTTTTTTAAGCTGTCTTTATGACACACGGGGAAAAAATGGTCGATTGTCGCTTAATTGTTGGGAGCTTCATTCCTGAAAGATGCAAAAAAATATGACTTACCCTACCACTAACCCTAAGTTCAGGAAGACTTGAAACTCAGACTTAGGGTTAGTGTTAAGATAAGTATTTTTTACAACTGTTTAGGAATTAACTCCCCCCCCCAGTTAATCGACAAGCGGCCATTTGTTTTTTCTCTGTGTATAAAGACCGCTTTAAACCAAAAAAAAATTTGAAATAAAAAACTTTAAAAGTTTCAGCATGTTAAAAGTATACAGGTCCGTAGATAATTAAATTCTACTGTGTCTGGTATAATTCATTTGCCTTGTGTTTTTACGATTTATTGACTTAACTTTTACCGAGTGTGTAAATACTTATTTTAAAATATCGAGGGGGGTGGGGGCTAAGCCGCTATGTAAAACTATAGACGGCGAACCTAGCCCAGTCACCACCACTACCCCCCCCCAAAAAAAAATACTTAGAAAAATTGATTTTATTTGCTTGAAAACAACAGAATGAATCTTTTTAAATATTCATTTTAAAATGAGAGGGGGCTTAGCCCCTATTTTAAACTATAGGTGAGAGAACCTAGTATTATTTACTCCTCTCCAGGAGTTAGGCACAAGGCCAGTTTTATCCTACTCCTACCAGTAAGATGTGACCCAAGGTCGGGTCGGAAAGTGGGGGTTGAAAAGCCAGCGCTCGAGAGGAGGACCTAGTTTCCCCTTCCCCCCTAACACACATTTAGTAAAGTCCATATTACTGAAAAGCAAGAGAGTAAATACTTATTTCATAATATTGATTTTAATATTAGGGGGTGGCAGCCCTTATTTAAAAGTAGAGTGGGGGGACGGTGTCGCCCCGTTCCTTCCTGGACGATCTCAATTTTCCGTTACCGCATTGTTCTTGCTTTGTGCCATTTTTTCCTATTTATTCACTTGTGCCATTTTTACCGAGCACCAAATGCCCCAAAACCTGTCATAAGTAAAGCGGGTCGGTTGATGGTACTGAATTTATTTTCTAATAACAATAATAAAAAGAATATGCACCAATAACAATAATTGAAAAAAAAAAAATGCAACAATGTAAATAAAGCAGCAAATTGTTTTCGTTTCTTGAGTCTTGCTTTCATTTTGTGCCTTTTGGCTTTTCGAACTCGCTACCGGATTTTCTCCGAGCCATATTGTCTACCATGGACCCCAATCTGTACAAGCACTAATGTTTTGATTATGATGTTAGTACGTTCGTTTTGTTAAACATTTTTGTTTTTTTTAATCTTTTCACTCCCGGGCATTCATGGTGAGATATTTCTAAGGAATGGGTATCTAGAGAATTCCAGTACTTACCAGGTCAGTTCTGAGTATCGAGGGAAAATCCAGGGTTAGTCCCGGAAATGTCCGAAGCAGTTTATGATTTGAAACCCACACAAAAAAGGTTATTCTGCAGTTTCACAATGATATCAATATATTTAAAGAAATGTATAAACTTTGTTATGTACTTACGTGTTAGTTGAAAATAAGATTTTACAAAAAAAAATTATGCAAATTCATCCAGTATTTATTAAATTATAAGAAAAAGAAAGAAAAAAACGATATTACGTATCGGTAGACATTTCAGCTTACTAAGTAGGCAAGGAGAATAACTTTCGGAAAAAGTCAAAATATAAGTAAAATGGCGACATATAGATAAAATCGTTTTTTAATTTTTAATTTAATAAATACTGGATGAATTTGCGTCATTTTTTTTCTGTACAGTTTTCTTTTCATCTACCACGTAAGTACATAACAAAGTTTATGCATTTCTTAGCTATTTTTTATAAGAGATGCCTAACATGTCATTGTGAAACTGCAGAAGCACCTGTAAAAAGGTAGACGACACTAAGCATGGTTAGGGTAAAGTTAGAGTTAAAAAAATAATAAAGTTGGAAAAAAATGACTTTCAAATCGTAAATTGCTTCGGACATTTCTGTGACTGACTCGGGATTCTCCGTCGATTCTCAGGACTGATTGAGTCAGTACCATGGCCATCCCTTATGGCCATGGTCAGTACTTAAATCCTCTGGATACCCATTCCTTACAAGTACTCATGACGATTTGAAGAGTAGTGGAGTTTCCTTTCGTGCTTATTGCACCTTGTTGAACAATCACGGGGAAACCTTGACAACTACTAATAAATGCCTACTTTTACCAGAAGTCGTGCGATTGCAAAGCGAAAGCTCGCAATAATATTACGCACACATAGTAGCTGCATTTGGTGCGCTTGTAGTAAAACGTAAAATGAAGAAGTTGTAGTCGGCGTGGAAGACACAGCGGGTGCGACTGTTAACTTCTTAAGATGTAACTCTTTTGGGGTGAAATAAACCCGAATCTAAGACTATTAATATGCAGAGAAAACGTCTTAAATATTATATACAAATATATTAAATCTAAGAAATGTTAAACATTATTTTGCGCGTAAATTACGGACAAATACAGAGCGCGCTGACTGTAGTCACTCGAAAAAGATAATAATTTGCAATAACAATTTCATTCACATTCTCTATTTTTTTAACGTAAAAATATACAAGTTAACAATTAGAACGAACGATTTTAAAATTAAAATACAAGACACGAGAAAAACATCAGTTATTATGTTTCGGAATTTTCGAGATGAGGAATGATCATTTGGATTATTCGGACTACTATTCTCATCTTGGTTGTTATATTCAAAACGTTTCGGCCGATGTAACCTCTGATTTTGTTCAAGTGCTTTAGAATCTTATGTCAAACTCCGAAAATTTTACGGAATTTCCAACTGAACCCTTTATTTAATCCATAGGGGGTAGATTGTCTTCATTCCGTCAACCATGACCGGGTAAAAGTGTTAATTTTTATGTTATTATTATTGCCTGTAGTAAGGATTGAACCTTCAACCGTCAGAAGACTGTCACTTAGAACTGATTATTAACTAGCGCTTTTAACCGTTACGCCACGTGTCTAATTCTAGTATGAATGTGGGTAGCCTTAAACCTGATGCGTAGTAGTATTACTACTTATTATTATAGAATTGCTATTTGTGCAGGTTCCCGAGATCGGAAAGATGCACCTGAAGAAGGTCAGAGGTTACATTGGCCGAAACGTTGTGAATATAAGAACCAAGATGAGAACAGTAGTCCGAATAATCCAAATTATGAGTTGTTTTTTGTTTTTTTTTATTTTCTACACAATGTGTTGCATTTTATTTTAACATTTTAAGAAGCTGCTGCTGCTACTTGAACGAAACAACAACAACAAAAAGGTAGTCTTGTTTACGTTTGAAATTCCGAGGAATGTAAGGTTGGGTTTTTTCGGTAAATTGGTATTACTATAAGTCGTAAGTCACAGTCCGTAACCGAGTAAAACTGTATCATCTAATTTCGCCACAATCATCCGACAACTACTTAACTGTCGTAATGATCCACGCAACTAAAAGAACGAATAATATTGGTTCTTTTTTACTCACTAAAACAGTCATAGAAACAAGGTGCAGTAGTACTCGAAAGCGATTTCAGTAATCGTAGTATTCAAACTTGAAACACCGAAATAATATTTCATATTGAAACTTGTTTGTAATTACAAAACAAGACGGGTAATCATTACTATTAGCGACATAAATTATATAAAAAAGAAATAATAAATCATTTTAAAGGAAATGCAGCTGTGAAATTAGTCACATTTGTGACCTATTTGCGTTAAACTGCGCGATATATTTTCTATAAGATGTAAGTGTTTTAAATTACTGTAAATATCGGTTCTGGGCAAAGTAACACATGCTGATTAAGTACCTTACTGCCTGTGATTAGACAAGATGTCTGACCGCTTATTACTTTACTCACAACCAATATTTACAGTAACTTCACAGGCTTATATCTTCTATTGAATATATTTTCATCGCAAATATGTCACAAATGAGTAGGTAAACCAAATGCTTTTGACTAATTAGCCAACTGCATTTTCTTTAAAATAATTCATGTCGCCAAAAAATGTAAAAATGAAAGCTACGATAGTTAATGAATTCTCGCAAATAAGTTTCAAATTAAAGAAATAGATTCCAATTAGTTTCTTTTTACAGCTTAAACGGTTTAAGTTAGCCATTTTAAAATAATTTATTTCTGTCGATATTTCGTTTTTCTTATTTTATTGCTTTTTTTTATTTCATGTTTTTTAATTTTTATTTATTACTCGGTTACTATTTTCATCTTGGTTGTTATGTTCTTATAACGTTTCGGCCGATGTAACCTCCGTCCTACTTCAGGTGCATCTTGTCGAACTTGAATATCTTTATCTCAAATTCGTGAACCTGGACGAAGTTTCGAGCTCAACACGTTGTCATTTTCAAAACATATTCATCGCAAGTGTTGTAGTTTTTTTGGGGATTGTTCTGAAAAGGACAGAGTTTGTTCCGATAAGGACACTTTTATTTAATTCACAAGGGTAGATTATTCTCATCCTATCATCCATAACATAGTAGAAGTGTTAATTTATGTTACTGTTAGTTATTATCGCTTGTAGTAAGGATTGAGCCCACAATCTTCAGAAGCTGTCACTTTAGTTTTATGTGCGTTAAAAAAAATATTTACTCAATAAAAATCCTTAAAAAATATTTCAAAACAAATAATTTTTACTCAAAAGATTTTTTTTAAAAACTGATTAAATTTTAATTATTATTGTTATTCAATTATGTCACACGTACTTTTTGTCGACAAAAACATTAAACATAAATTTTAGTTTGGAATCGACAATTTTACCATAATTGTTTTATACAATGATAAAGCCGAGGAGCAATGTTTAGAATTATCCTAAAGTTAATGTCGACCAAGCGATGTTATTTTGAAAAAAAAAAAAAAAAATTATAGCTTTTTGTTTACTTTTGGTTTGTTTGTTTTTCAAAATCCTAAAATTAAAACTGAAAGCCAAAGAAAGATTGGTATTGAGGTAAAATGTTTAAAAACAAAACAAATATATGGCAAGGTGGTAAGTGTCCGTGTCGAAGTTAAAAACGCCAAAGGGTGAGAAGATAAGGACACATTTGTGGCTTAAAATTATCAGCATTCATTTTTTTTTATATATGTAAATTATCATTACAAATAAACAGCCAAAAATAAATGATTCTTCTCTCTATCGCAGCAGAATTCGTAAAGCTAAAACACGCGACAAAATACTAGAAATAAAAAACGGTCCGGTGCGTTTTTTTTTTTTTTGTTATTTTTTTAGCAACAAGAAACTAAGAACATCCCACTTTTTTATCAAAATGATAAATTATACACTTTGTTAAAATGTTAACAAAAACAAACTTTTCTTTTTCTTTTGTGCGAACAAAACAAATAGAATAAACTCACGTAGATATGAGGGCAGAGGGTCACAAATAACGATGGAAGAATGGTAAGTAATGTTCCGTCGCGGACACGAGCAATTATTCCTTCACGCAATTCGCAGGAAGTGGACGGCTGCTAGCTTTTTTGACGTCACTGCTGACGTCACGAATTTCGGGCACTTGTCACTCGCGAACACACACACACACATAAACACACACTTCCATTGTAAAATCATCCCAAGCTCAAATTCACATAACTTCATTTCAAACCAACATGTTCGTTTCTTCTTATATATATATATATATATATATATATATATATATATATATATATTTATATCAATTGAACATTCTAGGCAGTGGATAATGTGGATCTAATCATTCATATATATATATAAGTTAATCCAACAGAAGATATAAGAGGCAACTAATATCTTTTAATTAGTGAAACATCTGGATAAAAACTGAAGCTCAATATACTGGATAGAGCATTGATAGCATAATATAAAATGAAATAATAAAATAAGGTGCAAATCAAATTTTATTAGAATTCAAAGTTCAGTTGCCTGAACTTTGAATTCTAATAAAATTTGATTTGCACCTTATTTTATTATTTCATTTTATATTATGCTATATATATATATATATATATATATATATATATATATATATATATATATATATATATATATATATATTTATTATGTTATCCACAGGCATAATGACGTTGACACACCGGTTCCCGTTAGATCACCAAAGTTAAGCAACGCTAAGCCTGGTCAGTACTAAATGGGTAATCATTTGGAAATACCAGGTGCTGTATGTTCTCTCCGCTTATCTCGACATTGTTTCTGGAATCAAGCAGTGCCGATTCAGGAGAGGTGTGGTTGGGGATTGTGCAACCCTTGCTTCACAATTACATGTGCAGGCACCCTTACAGGGGGTATTCCATATTTCTGAAGACTGAATGGAGGCCATGATCCACAGGCAGCTGTTTCGCCGTATCATGGCTCTTTAATGTGTCTAGGATTTTCAGCAGTCTAGCAATTATAATGCTTCAGCTTATATATGTATACATTCACATTATCTACTGCCTAGAATGCTCAATTGACACACGCACACACACATATATATATATATATATATATATATATATATATATATATATATATATATATATATATATTTCATGATTTTTTGGGAAGTACAAAATTTTATTACCGCAAGCATGAAGGGAAAACGAATTCTATCGTTCATGATTAAAAGTTAATCAAGAAAAAAAAAATTGATTTGTTCAAAATCAAAATTGGACGAAGAAATTTAAAGTATAACTAATGCTTTGTCCAATAACGGCTATCCTCTTGATGTGATTAGGGCAGTCACCCAAAGGAAAATAAATACTTTTTCCAAAATAAAACCAAATACGGTGACTGAATGTCCGATTTACATTCGTTTACCTTGGTTAGGCACAGTAAGTGAGAAATTCGCCAAGCAAATCAGCTCAGCAGTTGAAAATTGTTATTTTTTTTCGAATGTACGTGTTGTGTTTTCTACAAAACTTTTATTGGCGTCCTCTCGTAAAGACGTACTACCACCACCACCCCACCACCATAAAAATTATGTAATTTATCATTTTAAATGTAGTTGCAGTGCTGACTACGTGGGTAGGACGACGTTAAGATTGGATAGTAGAGTCCAACAGCACATTCCGAGTAGGTCAACGGACGTTCAAAACAACACATACGGGTCTTCCATTACAGACCATTTACTTAAAAACCCGCCGTGCGCTAAGAACTTTAGCATAGACTCCTTCACAATTCTCAGTCATGCTCACTCATTATACCATCTAAAAATCTTGGAGACGATCCACGTTTGTCTTAAACGTCCCTCCCTTTGTAAACAAAGGGAATATCTATTGGGACTAGATGTGATCAGTCTCTAAGATTCATCCTCCATTGTACATATGACATAACGCTATTTTATTTTCACCCCGTTTTTTTTTTTTTTTAAATCCCTCGGTTTTTTTTTTTTAATCCCTCGATACAGCCTTTGTTAAGAGAGGGCGAAACCGGTCGGCTGGCATTTTGTTTTTCTTGATTAACTTTTAATCATGAACGATAGAATTCGTCTTCTCTTCATGCTTGCGATATATATATATATATATATATATATCGCATATATATATATATATATATATATATATATATATATCGCATATATATATATATATATATATATATATATATATATATATATATATCGCATATATATAATATATATATATATATATATATATATATATATATATATATATATATATATATATATATATATAAGGAGAAACGAAGATGTTGGTTTGAAATGAAGTTATATGAATTTTGGCTTTGGATGATTTTACAAACTTTATATATATATATATATATATATATATATATATATATATATATATATATATATATATATATATATATATTAGTTATTCACAGACACGTGTTTCGTCGTCTCTATGACTCATCAGTGTGGCTAGACCTAGCGAGATTCAAAACTGAAACCGCAGTGCATCTGACGGACTACCACTGAGCCACAAAATTGTTAGTAGCAATGGGAGAAATTGTATCGCATCATAAATTATGCCATTTATTTATTCATATTTACAATACTGATGACTGAAAATATTCAATTATTTTTACTGAAAAGCATTACCTTATTGCTAAATGGAAATAATTTTTTGTTACTAGAGTATATATATATAGTATAAATTTTTACTAGAGTATATATATATACTCTAGTAACAAAATATTATTTCCATTTAGCAATAAGGTAATGCTTCTCAGTAAAAATAATTGAATATTTTCAGTTATCAGTATTGTAAATATGAATAAATAAATTTTTACTAAAGTATATATATATAGTATAAGTTTTTATTTATACAAACATTTTTGGTTATATATGTGCGTACATGTTTCAGCTGTGCCCTCTTTCGAGAGCCATCTTCCTCAGATCCTTTAGAAATATGAAATGATAAATAACAAACTTCCTTATTCTGTGTATTATCCCGGTTGAGAAGGGATGGGTGTATAATTAAACGGATAAGATTCATATCCAATCACACATTCGCGCTGCTCTCTTTCTTTTACTTTTTATCATTTAAGTTTATCGAGTACGTTTGACCAAATCCTTTTATACATTTTATTACTCCACTTGAGAGTATCTTCAACTTCGTCTAAGAATAATCATATGTGTGAGAGGCCAAATATTTTAACGGTCAGCGGATAAGTTCTTTCCAAAACTGACCTATATATAAACTTTAATCATATGCTCACATATATACAAACCTGTATACACACACATACACACACACGCACACACACGCACACACACACACACATATATATATATATATATATATAAATATATATATATACATATATATATATATATATATATATATATATATATATATATATAAAGTGAAACCTATTGTGAAGAGTATATACCTTGCTCTGAGCAATTGAATTGAATTATGATTTGACTTTTGCTTCTCTAATTCCTTTCCATTCTTCTTCATTATATATATATATATATATATATATATATATATATATATATATATATATATATATATATATACATACACACATATACTCATATACACATATAGTCATACATACACACGGCTATACGTACATAGACACATATATATACATACATACATATATATGCACACACACATACACACACACATACACACATATATATATATATATATATATACGTACACATATATTCACATCTAAACACACCTATATCTGTAAACACAGTATATAAACCTTTAAAATTTATACAAAGAAAGAACAGCTGTATTTGTTATTGAGCACTTTTTATAAACACTAGAGTTTCATTGGATTAACATCTAGGAAACAAAAATAATATACTATATATATATATATATATATATATATATAGAACCGGGTTTTATAGTATATATATATATATATATATATATATATATATATATATATATATATATATATATACTAGCAAAACCTACCCGCCCTCCGGGCAGCAATTAATTGGGAGGAGAGGGCGTTAATTTAAAAAAATGTTATTTTACTCCCAGAATTCCAGAATTTTAATAAACTTCAGTAAATATGTAGAGTAACATCCTCAGCTAAATTATCATGAAATATGAATAATGTATGTGACTGAAACAGAATTTAACAAAACGATTCTTCCTTTGGTCTTAAATCAAAGAAACACAGTAGTATTCCTCAGATGTTATTGACGATGGGCAATTTTCTTATCTCCATTCATGAAAAGTCCGTGAATGTATGCTCTTGTCGCGAATGTAATTGTTAAAAAATGAAAACAAATAAATCCGTTCAAATTGCTAAACTGCAGTAGTGGCAAAGATTTTTAGGGGGTAAACTATGATGGTGTGATAGTAAAGATTTACTATAAATTTATTTCAGTCCTCCGAAATATTTTGAATGTTCACACATAATCGCTTATCTAAGTAAAATCTTTAGTTTCACGAAAATAAATTTGCTGAAATCGGAAGAAAACGAAAACATTAATATCCCTCAGCAATTAGGGTGAATGTTTAACTGGTCTAAATAAATTTTAGAGTATGAAAAGATGTATTGCTTATTTTTATGAGTCTTACTTTAACTGACCCAAATTATCCTGTTCAATGTTTTAAAATCAGTTATGAAGTAGTTGGTAATCAGAGGCCCCAAAACTAAAAAGACGTTGAAACATTACCCTGATATTTTGACATTACATGATTAGTATCTCATGTGCTAACGTGAAAGTTGATGAAGTCATTATATGCGTGGTTTGGAGAAAGAAAGAAAATCTTCTGTTTCGTATTTTCTGTCATGAAAGAAGAAATAATTAAAATAAGTATTTGGACGGAGTAAATAACCATTAGTTTAAAATGGTCATTTAAAAACGTGAAAAATACCTTACAATATTTTGATTATCGTCGCCATGTTGTCCGAATGGATTATAGAAACATAGAAACATAGAAACATAGAAACATAGATGAATTCTGGTAGAAGGACATGAGTCGTCCTATGGCACCAGCTCCTTGTCTTCATCTTTGTATGCGTCCAGTGATGACAGCAGCCTTATAATTGAATTTGATTTCTTGGTCAATCCAGAACTTATCCAACCGCTTCTCAAATATCTTTACAGTTTCGGCTTCAATTACACTTGATGGCAATCTATTCCACAAATCAACACAGCGATGGCTGAATGAATATTTTTTCAGGTTCAAACGTGCCTGTTTCTTGTAAAGCATCTGACTGTGTCCCCTGTTGCCCACTCTTGTACTTTTTCTAGTCAATAATTTATCAGCATTGAAATCATATTTTCCAGAGAGCAATTTATAGCACTCAATCATGTCCCCACATATTCTTCTATATGCCAAACTTGGCAATTTCAGAGCTTTCAACCTTTCTTCATAACTCTGATCGTACAGTCCTGGAACAAGTTTAGTAGCTCGCCTTTGTACATTTTCTATCATTTCAATGTGTTTCTTTTTATATGGTGCCCACACTTGATTAGCATATTCAATATGAGGCCTCACAAGCGCTTTAAACAATATAACCAATGAACTTCGATCGAGGTATTCAAAACATCTGCGGATTAAACCGAGAATTTTGTTGGCTTTGTTTACTTTCTCTTTCATGTGTTCTTCGAAATTTAGCCTATTGTCTATTACAACACCAATGTCTTTTCCCAAGTTCGTATAATCCATGGGTTGTAGACAATCATTCAGAGTATATTGAAAGCAATTTTTAGTGTTCTGTTTAGTACCTATACACATAATCTTGCATTTTTCTGGATGGAATTTTAGCTGCCATTTTTCAGACCAATCATACATGCAATGGATATCTTCCTGTAGTTTCTGACAATCTTCATAGTCTCTGATTTCACGAAATAACTTGGTATCGTCAGCATATAAAAAAGTTTCACTGTCATTCTTCATAGACTCAGGGAGGTCGTTTATATATACAACAAACAAAAGAGGACCCAAAACGGATCCTTGAGGGATACCACTGGTCACATCTATGACCGCAGAGCTCTCGTTGTTCACTACCACTGTCTGTTTTCTGTCTGAGAGAAATGCCTTGATCCAATTGATGTATACTGGGCCAAATCCATACATTTTTAACTTATGTATTAACAGGCGGTGACTCACTTTGTCAAACGCCTTCATAAAATCACAATATGCAGTGTGTATGCAATATCCAGCATCTAGAGAATCGGTCCACATATCAAGTACAGTCAGTAGCTGTAACACAGTTGATCTCCTTGGTATGAATCCAAATTGCTTATCTGTAAATAGTTCATTTACTGTCATATGTTTTATCATCTGGTCACGAATGATTGACTCCAATACCTTGCATATTATACATGTCAGACTCACCGGCCTATAATTACTAGGATTTTTCTTGTCCCCTTTCTTATGTATAGCAGTGACTTTAGCAGATTTCCACGGAAGTTTAGCTTCAGACAGAGATTTGTTAAATATTATCGACAGAGGTATGCTTAGCACAGTACTCAGTTCTTTCAATATTCTTGGGCTAATGTTATCAGGTCCAGGTGACTTGTCTATTTTGAGCTTGTCTAATTTTTGTTTTACAGTATCTGGAGTTATTACTATACTGCTTGCGTAATCTGTACTTTCAATCACTTTGTAATCCAGAGACGGCAATTCTTTATCTCCATCCACCGTGAATACGGAAGCGAAGAACTCTGCTAGTATATCTGCTTTTTCACGATCGCCATCTGATACTTTAGATTTATCATTATCAGCATATAAGTCTGGAATTGATGTTTTAGTCTTAGATTTCGACTGAACATATGTCCAAAATTTCTTCGGATTTGACTGAATGCCCATAACAATGTCTTTTTCATATAATTTTATGGCTTTTCTAGTTAAATACCGTACTTTGTTTCGGATGCGATTATACTGTTCCTTATCTTTATTCTTTCCAGATTGTTTAAATTTGTGCCATAACCGTTCTTTTCTCTTCAAAACACTTTTCAATTTTACTGTAACTGTCAACGATCCTTTATTTCTTTTTTTTCCATTGCATTTTATTACTGCCTTTGGTACACAAGTTTCCACTGCTGCGTATATCTTTGTCTTCAAAATACTCCATTGTGTTTCAATGTCTTTTGTTGCTAACACATTTTCCCAGTCTATGCTTGGAATCTCCCTCATAGTATTGTAATCTCCCTTTTCATATTTGTATCTTGTTTTTTCATGATCATTTTCCACATACACATTAAAGTCAAATGTTATCACTGAATGATCACTTTTGCCCAGTGGAGCGCCTATTTGCATATTTGAAATCATTCCTTCTTCGTTTGTCAGCACTAGATCCAGCAATGATGGGTTATTAGATCCTCTGCCCCTAGTTGGTTCAAGCACATGTTGAAACCAGAAGCAGTCCTTAATAGATTCAACAAATTCATATTGTGCGTCTCCCGGTCCTCCGTTAGTTGAGTAATTTTCCCAGCATATATTGCCATAATTGAAATCACCGACCGTTAGATAATGAGAACAATGTCTTTCAGACAGCAAATTTAGCAGCTCGTTTAATTTAGCATTGTTCTCGTCACTTGAGCTTGGGCTTCTATATATAGAAGTAAACACTAGTTTGTCATGTTTGTTTACTGGAATTTCAACACACAGGTACTCCGAAAAGCTTACATCGAGTGTCATTTGTGTAAATTTCAGATCGTTGCTAATATAATTCAGTATTCCTCTACCAGTTTCTTTTTTCTCTATATTCATTCCTACTAATTCGTATCCTTCCAGATTGTATTCAGACAAATTCCTCTCAAATCTGAAATTTTTTGGTTTAACTTCTTGTAAGGTGATCAACATTGGTTTTGTGTCCATTTCCTCAATGCGTATTTTTATCTCTGAAATTTTATCGCGTGTGAACGTATCTACATTTGAAACAAGAACTGTGAACTTATTTACATCATTATTTACATTATTATTCACAAAACAGTTATTTTCACTGTGCCCATTTTCTATGCTGCCTTCAGATTGGCGCCGGGACCCTCTTCCTCGGTAGTCTTCTGTATTTTCACTTTTATTATTTTCCTGCTCCCTATTGGTCCCCGTACTAGGAAACGAAAATTTCCATCCGATGATTTCTCTTGACGCTGCTTCGCTTCTTTTCTCAATTCAGATTCTTTCATTCTGTCACTCTTGTTCATATCGTGTTGTAAGCCAATTTTCTTCATGGTGTCTGATTCTGAGTACTGTAGTTTGAAAGCATTTCTCATCATATTGGCTTTGACAGTATCACTAAACGTTGCTAAGATTGGTCTTATAGTTTCCTTTATCCCAAGTCTTCGCACATTCAAAATATCCTCTTCCTGAAGATTTATTCCGATTTCTTGACCAACTGCTTTTATCATCTTAACATCTTTGGGGAGGAGTAAGTTTATTGCTTACTGCCTGAGGCACCCCTACCGGGTAATGCCGACGGGGCTGTCCAGGCAATTTTTAAACCCCACTTTCCCGACCCGACCTTGGGTCACATCTTACTTGTGGGAGTAAGATAAAAACTGGCCTTGTGCCTAACTCCTGGAGAGGAGTAAATTAATACATGTTTAGCATTGAATAATATTATTAGTTGACGAAAGATCATTAAGTTTAGCTGTATATTAAATAACAACGAAGATTTAAAGGCCTTGCAAAAAGAAATACATCTTTTTGACACCATCTTTCACGTACAACTTGTTTGAGAGTAATGCCATAACCAATTTTATTTTTAATAATTTATGTAACTAAAATAGGATTTAACCATAATTGATTAATTAAAAAAATGTTTGAACAATAAAAAAAATCTTTCGAAATTTTTTTTAGATGAGAATTGATGATTTGCATTATTTGGATGACTATTCTCTAACTGGTTATTATTTGGATGACTATTCTCTAACTGGTTATTATTTGGATGACTATTCTCTAACTGGTTATTATTTGGATGACTATTCTCTAACTGGTTATTATTTGGATGACTATTGTCTAACTGGTTATTATTTGGATGACTATTCTCTAACTGGTTATTATTTGGATGACTATTCTCTAACTGGTTATTATTTCAACAACGTTTCGACCGATGTAACCTCCGGCTTTCTTTAGGTGCATATTTTCAAAGTTGGGAATCTTTATGTCGAACTCGGGAACCTATATGAAATTTCAAACTGAATTCATTAGTTAATTCACGAAGGTAGATTGTTCTCATTCCGTCACCCATAACCGGGTAGAAGTGTTAATTCATCATTATGTTATTCTTAACTATTATCGCCCGTAGTACGGATTGAACCGTCAAGGGAGAGTCTTCTAAGAGTTGAAGGTTACATTCTTTCTAATAACTAATAATAATAATAATAACTAAGAGTAACATAATAATTAATTAGAACTTCTACCGGGTCAGGGCTGACGGAATGAGAACAATCAACTCCCGTGGATTAAATAAAGGGTTTAGTTATAAATTCCGTCCAGTTTCCCAAGTTCGACTATTAGGTTCTAGTTCACAAATTCGAAAAGACATTTTACCTAAAGAAGGTCGAGGTTATATCGGCCGAAATGTTGTGAAAATAAAAACCAAGATGAGAATAATAGTCCAAAAAATCCAAATAATATAAAAATAAATCATTTATTTAAAAAAAAAAAATTTTTTTTTTAAATGAGTAAAAAGTAAAATCAGTAAATTTGTAGATTGAGCTAAATCACATCATCACCCGAAAAAATGAGATTCTACTTTTATATGCGATTATGTGTGAACACTCCAAAAAACTTTATGGAAAGAAGGAAAAATATGACAATTATTTTAGAATTTAGAGTGGGTAATCAGTTTCGAATATAAATTAAACATAAAATGATCCCCAATTTTCAAACCATTCTAACATTTTAAGACAATTAACTCAATTTTTTTACCACTAACTCTAAGTCCGAGTGGCAAAGTTGTAAAACCACATGTAATCACCTAAAAAAGTAGAACACCCCTAAAAAATCACACAGAATTTATTTCTCATAGCAAATAAAGAGGTTAACTCTCCTAATAAATGCCCGAAAAGGAGCGATCATGTTACGTCAAATTTATGTGAAACTAAATTGGAAAATGAGAGTTTTTTTTTTCTTGCCATCATTTTTTCACACGTAATTGCCTATAGAAAGTAGAATCTTACTTTGGGGGAGGTGGCAGAGAGTGTTAATCTACAATAATAATCTAATAATCGAATTTTAAAGCAAACGTCTTTAAAAAAAAAAAAAATAATAACGTTATTGTTTGATTTGAAAACAAAAAATGTGAAAAAGATCAAAGAGAAATAAATTGAAATAATTTAACTGAGTTATACATACAACTTGTCGTACGTTGTTTTTACTGTCATGCGACCACTGAGACGATTATCGGGCAGAATAGCATTGCATCTAACAAATCTATATTTGATTCTGTTTAGGCAGTGAATTACAGAAATGTTCAGCCTGTTTTCTTTACATAAAAGAAAAAAATTCCAATCGATTTCATCAATTCCATATTCTATTCAGCCTGATAATTCTTTCAGTAACTAAATAAAAATGCTAAGCATTAGTTAAGTATTTCTTTTTTTATTTTACAATCTAGTTATGTATTTGCTTTTAAAATAAATATATAATTTTTGTAAATTATTTTTATTCTGATAAAATTTTATATAATTTATTGTAGAATTCGCCTCCAATTATTTATGTTGAAAAATTATCACATATTTGATTTGAAAAGAGTTATAATAATAATGACAACAATGTTTTCTAGTGTTAAGTTTTTATAAATATACTTTTTCATAGAGTGGCAAACTTGTTTCTTTCAAATATTTCTATCATCAATTATTATCATTGTTATGAAATTCGTGCACTGAAGGGAGCACTCAGGATCAGCAGCCTTGTGTCATGCTGGTTGGTACATGTCTGAAACGAGAAATAAAACAATTTGTAATTGACCTTAAAATCGTGATACAAACATGCAGGCCAAAAAGTGTGGGGGATTAAAAAGATTTTAAAAGGTCTGTACGTTATCCCCTTTTTACTGATCCAGATACAAAAGGTGTAGCAACAGAAATGAAAAATCGAAAACAAGAAAGTTTTTTTATAACTTACGTTTTGTGCTTTATTTGCAGTAGAATGTCAACATTTTTTGATAGACTCCTGCCTTACAGATCCAGTCAACTCTCGAACCCCCAGTTGCAGAGAGCAAAAGGCAGAATGTCTGCTCACTTCAATCGTAAGACTTGTTCTCCCGTTTTTTTGTTTTTTTTAGATTCTCTGTTGATCGGTGACGTAATTCTGACAATTGTTTTTAATACATTTCTCAAATCGACATATATCAAAATATAAACAATAAAATGTTTACAATTTCAATTTTAGTCTCAAACTTAAAATTATCACAACAATCACAGTCACATTCCAAATGCAATGTCTATCCACACCCCTGACCTACATCTAGTTATCATCTAAGTTATAATACTTATTTATTATCCTGATTTTTGCGATCACTCCGGGGTAATCTCATTACAAGTCAAACAATTTGTGATTCTTATCTGATGCATACAAGGGTCACATACAATCCAAATACATACATTTATGTGTGAATGTGTACACTTAAAAGAGTTTATGCATGTTCAGTTGTTGTGTTCGTTTTTTTTTTGTATTATTTCATCACCATTCATCCATCAATATGCATACTCTGGAGAGCTTCGCCACATACTTGAGAACAGAATTCGCTTGGAGGTCTATTGTTTTGTTGTGTTATCACATGTGCGATTTAACACAGTGCTTGCTGAAGGCATCTTCAAGGCTGGATAAGTATACAGCGCGCCAAATTCTGCACACTTTGCACTTTTACGGTTCTCTGCTCACTGGAGAAGTGCACCTCTCTGTTGTCAAGAATAGTCTTCGGTGAAGCTGTGACATTCTCTCTGTCGAAACACCCATTTGTCGATAGTCGCGACAGGAATTACAACTACCCATAAAGAACAGAGGGAGTTTTGTTCATGGTTTTCTCCTCTAGATCCGCCGTGTTCTGTCTATGCCCATTCATATTAACAGGTTAACCTTGTGAAGAGGGTGGCTCTTCACTACACACAGTCAGTCATTCACTATGGAAAGGCTGTATTTTGCACATTACATAGAGCTGGGACGCATGGAAACGAGTTTCACGTTTAGAGTTGAAATATTTCAAACTGCCCGACGGATCAAAGGAGAGAGGCTGTCATTAGGATGCATGAACATTGAAAAAAAAATCTGAAACAAGCGAACACTCAAACAATGATAACAATGAAGGTGTTTTTTTTTAATTTTTATTTTCTCAAGAGTTACAAATCCGTCGCCATTTTCTTGACTTGAGTGTTTGTGGATGTGGATTTAATTTGAGGAAAATAAATAAAATATGAGGAGAAATAAATGTATATTTTATTTATTATTAATCGAATATTTATCGAAATCAAAATGTAACAGCATAAACTAAAAGTAAATTGTTTAAAATCCTATTACAAGCGTCATTAATATTCGCTCTCTCCTTCGCGCACACACGACTGGCACTACATAACCAATTTCCCCCTCTCTGCATTCGTCAAGTCATCAGCACTCCCTTGTATCGGCTCGCTTGTTGATTTGGCACCTCTGGCTCTTAACTTTTTATTATTTATAAATTTAAGAGTAAAATAAAACCTTAAAAGTAGTAATGGGATTTAAAAAGAAAAGCGAAATAAAAATGACAGTAAAAAGACTCCCAGGAAATGTCAGGTAGGTATAGCTAGTAATTAAGAAAATTAACGGGAAATAAAGAGCTGAAATCGAGATAAATTTCCCAATCTGGGGGCCATGGCCCCCTGTGTGTGTGTGTGTGTGTGTGGCAAGAGGGCAGCATGAAAAGCATGTTTTCCTAAACAACTCCAATCAGTTGCAACTAAGAAAGTCAAAATTAAGAGAAAAGACACCGAGTGCATATGTGGAGGAAAGGAACAGGAAGTCATTCTTTGATGAAAAAAAAAGTCATCTAACTCTCCTGTCCGCTACATGAATTACTTGAAATATTAGCCTTCATGGCAAAATTAACATTTTCAGTTTTCAGAGAAAACTGTCATAAGAGTGAAAATCAGCTTTTTTTATTAAAAAAAAAGAAGCGAATTTCGATTAAAAAGTCTGAGAACCCACATCTGTGAGAGGCTCCGCTTTTTCTGGATTCAAATAAAGCTGAACTCTGCTAAAAAGTGAAGATCTCAAATCCCTGTAATATAAGTATTTTCTAATATTTTCCAAGATAGAAAATGTGTAAATGTTTAAATTAAATCAATTGTGATTCATTTGTATTTATTTTGCAGAAAAAGCTGTAATTCATACTTTTCTAATATGATTTGCACATGTGTTTGTTTTATAATGTTACAATAAACAGAAACATCAGTGCAAATTAAAATTCTTTAGTTTAGTTTTTGGTAAATGGTATTTTATATTGGGGCCGGGGACTTTAAACTGTAGCGAGTGGTTGTCTATCGAGTTCAGGTTTGAAAAAGAGTGTGAACAGAGAAAATGGAAGCACAAAAAAGATGAGCAGGTATCATCAACAAATTCATACTATTTGGATTATTCGGACTACTGTTCTCATCTTGGATGTTATTCTCACAACGTTTCAGCCGATGTAACCTCCAACCTTCTTCAGGTGCATCTTGTCAAAGTTGAGAATCTTTATGTCGAACTCGTGAATCTGTATGGAATTTCAAACAGAACTATTTATTTAATCCACAGGGGTAGCTTGCTCTTTTTTGTGTATTTAAGTTGATTTCGTTACATGGGATATTATTTTTGATGATTATTGATGATCCACCACAAACCCTTTCGGTATGCTGTTTTATACAGTTATAAGTTTGGTCATTTTTAATGTTGATCTTCTTGTTTTCTTTGAGTTGGGTTTCTTAAAAGCATATGATTGCCGGACAGTGGTTTGTAATGAGCAGAATCAGTTCGCAATAGTTGGCCTTTACTCCTAGTTTTCAAGATTTTTAGTACTTTCTTCTTTAACTTTCATCTCCATTTCTGATGAGTTTGTAGATTTCTTTTTATTTCCTGGTTCTTCATTTGAGGTTTTTATTTCTAGTTTGTGCATAGATTGGGATCGTTGTCATGATTTTTCAAATTCTAGGCTTTTTGATTTGATTTTGTTCGGGCTTTTTGAGTTTCTCTGTCTTGAACTTTTTTCCTGGTTTTCAATTTCCACCATTTCTCTTTTCTGTTTATTGTATCGTTTCTTCAAAGGAGGTTTCGCTTTTAGAGGCTGTTTAGGTTGAGGCTTTTTTTTAGCTTGGAGCATCTTTAGTCTCGTCGATCTGGGATTAGGAATTAGGGATTTTTCTTTTGGTCCGATTCCATGTTAGATCTAGTTGTACGGCTGACTAAATTTTCTTTCGATATCTCTAGTAGTGATCTTAGTTCTTTCACTAGATCAGGTAGGTTGTTTTCATTTTGTTGGGCTTGACCTTTGCGTTACTTCTGCATAATTGTTATTTTTGAAATATGTTTCAACAATCTTTCGTGCTTCTGTGCAGGATAAATTTCTCTTATGTTTAACATCATTAATTTCTCTTTCTTTTTGGTATATTTTGCAGTTTTTAGAGTAGTTCGTTACAATTTGAACATTTTTCGATGTTATTTTCTGTATGGTTGGGGTCTTTTTCACCACATTTCACACACATTTTAATTCCTCTACATATTTTCCTATGGTGCCCATATTTTGGGCATTTGTGGTATCTTAAGGATGTAGAGATATATTGTTCTACCTTTTCAATTAGGTAACCAATTTTTACTTCCTTTGGAATTGTAGGTGTGTCAAAGGTCAGTATATAAGTATTAGTTGGTATGGTCTGCCCATTTCTTTTTATGGCTATGTGTGTGTGGTCAATTACGCCTTGCTTTTTTAATGCCGTTGTAGTTGCCAAGGACAATTCAAGGACTCCTTTAGCGGTATTTAGCTTTTCATGTGGAAGAACTTTACATTTATGGTTGTAGAAATACCCCATTAGGTTTTGGGCATCTTTATTGTCATTTACTTTGACAAGAAGATTTCTGTTTCTTAGTATTTTAATTGACTTTCGATGGCTCTTGCTGGTAAGTATTTTTTCGATTAAGATAATTCACTAATTTTTTTGCTTTCAAGTAGTTCTATTGCTAGGAATTTTGGGAAATTATGGAGAGGCTGTTTTGGGGAGGTTGTATATTTTTTGTCCTCTGAGTTTGAGGTTTCTGAGACATCAGAATGGTATCTTTTAAGGTTTTTTTTTTAACAAACTTTCCCGGGTTATGGACTGCTCAGCTACCAGAATCCCACCCTTGAGCATCATGGGTTGCCACCCACAGCAAACTTGTGGCCACATTATCGGAGGAAAAAAAAAGGAGGGAAGATAGAGAAAGAGAGAAAGGAGGTGAATTGTGGGTTTTTTCTTTGCAAAACATGATTGAGTTTTGCAAAGAGAAGGGAGAAAGAAAAAAACTTCAATGTTAGGTGCATTTTGGGTCAGACAGCCTGATCTGGTAGCAGGAAAATTGAAGCTGCCTCTCTTTCTTATCCGACATCCAAGAGAACAGGCCTTGATAACAGATGCTCTGCAGTTTTACTTCAATTTTAACCAGACCAACGAAGATAAGCTTCAGGTCATAGTAAAAATATATCCGTTTACTTTTTTAATACTAAGTTTGAGTGATTATTATTTCATTTTACACAGACAGTATTTTGCAACTGCGCACAATCTTTTCCAATCTGCTGCACCTTTCTCTTTGCAAACTTTCTACTTTTACAAATTTTTAAATAAATAATAAAAAATAGGTTGAGTACATTTGTAGAATAGAAAGAAAAAGTCTCATTTTAACATTTAAAACAACTTTATTGAGTCATCTTCATTGTGGTGTAAATAAAAGGGAATGAAAGATAAGGGTGTTTGTAAATGTCCTTGAGTATGGACGAAAACAAAGGTTAGAAAGTCCATGTGGTGTTAAATAAATGTCCCGTTAGTAGGGAAGAGAGAAGAGTCCATATATGAAGGATAAGATAAATGTCCTGTTTGTAAGGAAAGGAAAAGAGTTCATATATGAGAATGTGTTTATGTACACAGGTGTTGAATTCAGGCCGTGTCTATGTAGGCGTCTGTGTGTGTTACATTAAGTTTACATGTGTGCGGCGGTAGTCATGTTGGATTCTTGGGTATTGTCGACGCCAGAGCCTCTGGGCTCGGCGGAAAGGTTACAGGCCTAGAAAGATGTTTGGGGGTTGAAAGAAACGCTGTTGATGAGTCAGCTCGCTGTCTGGTCTCCTGGCCGGAAAAGAGAAAGAAGCTAATGGACACTCCTTTTTATCAACTCCAGTTGTGTACTCAGCTCGCCTGAGAGATGGCTTCTGATTGGGCAAGCCAGAAAGAAAGCTAAATGCTTGCACCAATCAGCGCCCAGCTTAGAAATTAAGCATAGAATCAAAATTGTTAACCGGGACCTGTCGCTGCTGTTGTCTGTAGTACCATCGTTACACATTAGACAGGTTGTAGGCCAGAGGTTAAATCATTCAATAATCATGGCAATAACAATCGAGGCATTTTACTGTAACTTAAAAAAAAATGTCTATAATCTGGGATTGATATTCTTCCATTTCCAGTTTATTTTCACTGTATCTTAGTGTGGGCGTTCTCTGATTTGCCATAAAACAGAAAAAAACAAATGAGATTGGAAGCAACACTGATGTAAGTGGAGATACCAAAATTTGAAAACTGAACATTTAACATGTTAAGTGAGCGCTCTTTTACTGACCAACTGCTCAGCCTCACAGACTAAACATTTTACCACTTAAGGATAAACAAATATCTGAAAATAAATATAATTTAAAGAAGAAGATTAAACAATTTTTTGAGTATATAAAAAGTATCTGCATATAAAAAGAAATAAGAACAATATACAATTTAAAAATCTTTATTTCCATTCAAATTTTATCACATGATGTTTTTCAATTGTTCAAATAAATGTTCTGCAGACGTATATGCCATGTTATTACATAATAAACGGGAACGGGGAGATATCAGAGGTTCTGATTGGTTGAGCTAGATCACATGGTAGAAGAGAGCGGGCATGTTTGAAATAATTAGAGTTAAGTAGGTATCTGGTGTCAAGCAGTAATGGTATCTTCTTTTCTTCTTGTCTTGAGTTATCAATCAATTGATGGTGAAACATTGTTACATAGTGAAGGCTGTGTTAGGATGAAAATGTTTAAGTGACACCTTAAAGGTCAGAGGTGACCTCAAAGTGGAAGTCAATGAAACCATGTGACTTCTGTCAGGGGGGGGGGATCTGTCTCTTTTTGCCTGACAACTTGAGCATGTGGTGCGAAACGTGGCCTTCCCCCAAAGGGACCATAGTAAGGATGGAAGTGGGTGCATACAATGTAGCTATGTGTAAACGAGATAAGCAGTCTATCTGTCGTGGCAGTCCACATGTTAAAGTTTTCATATCGCCCCCCCCACACACACACATACACACTGGGGTTATGAATGGTCCAAGTTATCTACGTTAATAAACCTTTCTTATTAAGAACCTGGGTTCACAACAAGGACACGGGTATATAATGGGTTATACACTCATTGGTAAGAGGACGTTTATATAACAACATAATGGTATACATATGATGGTACTACTCCAGAGAATGCGCCTAATTTCTGTGACTGCTCGACCGCAGCGATCGAGCAGGTTGCGGAAGCGCCCGAGAGCTGCCGAGTCGAAAACGAGGCTGTAAACAAAACTGGAAAAAAAAACTGACCAATTAGGTTGCTGCAAAACAGTTTATAGCAAGCAGCCGATAATAATTGGAAGGAATCGCTAAGCAAAACGCAAAATGAATTTCCAGCAGTAGGGACATTCTTTTCGCGATCCAGGATGGAAATATCAACCATACTGAAACTTCATGGACCCGACAACGGGTGCTTGCACCAACCACGTCGAGAGGAAGGAAGTGAATTTCCACCCAGCCCCCCCACAAAAAAAAATATATAACAAAAAACTTGCCTAATTGTAAAAAAAAAACTAAAAAATAGTTCATTTTGCCCACTAAAACAATAAAAAAAAAAGTTTATTTATAGTTCTTCAGCTATGGTTTGTTCATTTCTTTCAGTTTTTATAAAAATATATGCATTTTTTTCTTTCCGTATTCATCGTCTTATATTGTCGTCTGCCAACCTTCCATTTTCACGATTTTCGGTTTTGTTTATACAGCCTCGTTTTCGTCTCGACAGCCTCGTTTTCGACTTGGCAGCTCTCGGGCGCTTCTGCGACTTGCCCAATCGCTGCGGCCGAGCAGTCACGGAAATTAGGCGCATTCTCTGGAGTAGTACCCATATGACCACCCTAGAAGAGAAATGTTTCCAGTGGAATTTTCTGTGACTCATCACATGACAAGAGAAATTGGGAGGAGGATCAATAAAATGACATTGTGAATATTCCACGTATCCGTGTTCTTCCATCCATCTAAAATAATCTTCCAGTCATGAAGAATTAATTTCAAGATTTAACCACATAATAGAATACCTAAGAGTTCCCCACTTTTCAAAAGTTTTTATTATTTACTTTTTTTTTTTTCAACTCTTTGGATTACTATCAATAAAGCACCAAATATTTAAATGATAAAAATTTAAAAAAAGGTTTTGTTCAATTTTAAGTGTGTGAGGCTTCGTTTGGTGTGCATCTAGACAACAGAATTAGTACTGACTCCCTGATATTGAAACTGAAGGTACCAAGACTTGAGTCAGCTGTGCATTACAACTGGCTATGATGATATGGACATGTTGAACGAAGCTCTGGTTGGATAAATAGATGTACGCATATCTCAGTTGAGGTTAACCAACGAAAAGGCAGGCTAAAGAAGATTCGGTCAAAGATGACAAGAAATGGAACATCAAAACTAATGTAAACGATAGAATTGCACAGCGAAAATTACTTTGTGTTGCTATGGCCAATATTCAAGCCACATCTGATATGGAAAAGACCTGTTAAATGACAACAAAGAAGAAGATGTAATGAAGATGTATAATGATTAACTTGGAGTTGATATTTCTCTTCCCGAACAAACATTTTGCTGCACAACTCCCCACTTAGAATGCCTACTATAAATCTGGCCCCTAATCACAGCAACTCCTTACATCTCAGTGGCATTGTGTCCCCTTGTTTGAGGTAAAATAAAGTTACAAAAACAAAAAAACATTCTTTAAAATTTTTGTTATTTAATTTTATTGAAAAAAAATCTCCGGATTAATATATTGTTTGAACAGTAAATTCTCAGATTATAAACATTTAAAACAAAACTTACTTTCCAATTTTTAGAGGTGTGAACGTAAAATATTCCCCCTGATCGAAATTCTTAAAAGACAGGATCATTTTGGGTAAAGACTGTTCAAAAAATCAAGTAAAGGAACTACAATTTTACAGGAATTAAAAAAACATGTTTATAATCTGCTATAGTTTGCTGGATATGTGCTGTAAAAATCTCAGACAATTCCCATAGGATTTCACTGCTCAAAATTTATGATATCAGCTCTGTTTTTAGCACATGAACCATAGAGGTGAGTAGATCTATAAATGTACAAAGATTATCGCCCCTGTTAAGACCTGGACCAAAACATATCCCTGGAACGAACACTCCCAAAGAGATGCTTCAAACAAGGCTATCAAAACGTTCAATGCTTGTGACAAATAAAGAAAATTATAAAACAGATGATGTTGATTGTACACATCTGTATAGATTTATTTATTTACTTCTTAATGCCTACATGTCATACATAACAGGGGAGGGGGGGGCTTCCCTCGCAATTTTCCTACATTTTTTCAATAAAACATTGTGAAAGAAAATCAAAAAATGTTTGGTCACTGCATCCCCATTTATTTTTTAATCTAACATATAAAGTTATCTTGTCGGATTTTCAAAGTCAGACGCAAATAGGCTTTAAATTGACAAATCAAACTTAGCTTCTGACTGGCCAATTTTCATTTGTTATTCTTGTACCATGTTATTGGTAATATAATAATGTACTATAATAGACAGAATGGGGTGTTCACATATGACCAGGGAAAAGGTAATCGGAGATTTGAAACCTGGACCAAAACCTAACTCTGGAACAAACACCCTGGAGAAATACGTTGAACGTGGCTACTGAAACCTCTGATGCTTGTGACAAGTAAAGAAGATGTTAAACCAGACAATGATGATGATGATGAAAATTTGGTGCTGAATCAATGATAATCAGAATTTTTTTCCAAAAAAAATTAGAATGACAAACATTTTTAGAGGAGGGCGAAATATGCCATATACGTCTGCCAAAATGTTCAAAGTCTCTCAGCTGTTTGTTTCGTAAGTATTTTTAGCAATGAGAACAATGTTTTCTGGTGTCAATTTCCCATCGATGTATTCTTTCATTGACACATCCAAACCGGTTTCTTTCAAATATTGCAAACGTCCATAATCAATAATTCTTTTGCAATTGCGGCCAATCTTTTCACGTTCACCAGCAGAAAATTTCAGATTAGATCTATAAAATAAAACAAACAAAAAATGTATTAGACAGGAATTATAGTTGATTTATTATTTATTAATTAAATAATTTAAAAAAAATGATTGTTAACTCATAACCCTAACCCGTAATATGTTTTCCCACTATAAGATGTTTCCAGTGATGTTTTCCTGGCTTTGTTAAGTGTTTCAGGGTTTTCAACATCATATTCTTTCTGCTACTTGATTACTCAGCTTGAGTTGATCAGACACACGATTACATCTTGTTAGCTACATACTACAATTCTTTGTGACATGTTTCATTCTTTTTTTTTTAATTGTTGCCTGTTCTATTTTTAAAGGTTTAACTGTCATACAATGAGCCAATAAGAGTGCTCCGTTTGTGTTCTCTTCTACAAACCTATGGGGGAAAAGGTTGGCAGGTGATAAAAAAAACATATTCGTTTTTATTTCAATATCTTTTCTTCCTAGGGTAGAAAAGTCAAATATCTAACACAAAAAAAAACTTATTGGATACAATTTAAAATAACATAAAACATGTCTTACAATATGTCTGCCTTTATATTTGTGTTTATAGGTTGCGAGTTTAACCAAAAAACAAGTGATATAATAAACTAGAAAATACTTCTTACAAGTGAGTTGGCAGGAGAGATACAGAGAGAGAGAGAGAGAGAAATCAAGAGAGAGAGAGGAACAGAGGATTTCAAGAAAAAAATTAACCTTTAAGACCAAAAGGCAATTTCTTCCAAGCTTTGGCCAAAAAAAAAAAAATTAGTTTTTTTTTTTTTGGAAGTCTTTGCTTTAATATTTTCAAATGTCTCCACAGACTTTGTTTCCAGCAGAAAAATGTTACTTTTTCGATAGACAAAACTTTCATTTTCATTTCAAAAATAACATTGCAAAAAATAAAGAAAAAAATATATAGAGGCCCAGAAGTAGATAAATTAAAAATTTGTTTTGTCGTTTGTTTAAAAACAAAAGTAAATTATTTTTTAATCAAGAGCAAATGAGTTTTTTTTTTTTTGGAAGTCTTTGCTTTAATATTTTCAAATGTCTCCACAGACTTTGTTTCCAGCAGAAAAATGTTACTTTTTCGATAGACAAAACTTTCATTTTCATTTCAAAAATAACATTGCAAAAAATAAAGAAAAAAATATATAGAGGCCCAGAAGTAGATAAATTAAAAATTTGTTTTGTCGTTTGTTTAAAAACAAAAGTAAATTATTTTTTAATCAAGAGCAAATGAGTTTTTTTTTTGTATGATTATCTATTTCATTATCAAAAGGATTTATTTCAATTTCTTTGAACTTATCTTAATTTCTGAGATATCTGAAAACAAAAAAATAATATGTATAATTGCTTTGAGACTAGAAAACAAAATTCTAGTCAAGTTTCATCAAGCAAATTAAGTATGCGGTTAAAGTGACAAAAATGTACTTAAACATCTTCTACTCTGTATCATTTTGATTATTCGGTCTACTATTCTCATCTTGGATGTTATTCTCACAATGTTTCGGCCGATGTAACCTCCGATCTTCTTCCAGTGCATCTTGTCGAACTCGGGAATCTGTACGGAATTTTGAACGGAACTCATTATTTTAGCCAAAGGGGTAGCTTGCTCTTGTTCCGTTCTGCCATGACCGGGTAGAAGTCTCAGGTAATTTGTAATTGCATTCTCAGTATCGCTCGCACTGTGGATTGAACCTTCAACCTCCAGAAGACTGTCACTTAGAACTGATTATACTTAGCACTTAGATCCATTATGCCACAGGTCCTTGTGGACAATTCCAGTATGAATTTTAAGAGCTTCAAACCTATTCTTGTGTAACGTATTGTCAATTTTAGCAAATGGCAGCAGAAACAGAACCTCCTGCAAAAAAAGATAAAAGTGCGACAATACAATGACAATGATTTCCTTTTATTACGATTTGTCAAACAGACTGATGGAAATAAACCAGTTTGTGCTGAATATGGTCTTATTCTATGAAGAAGATTAAAATTAAAGATTCACCAGGAAACAAAGCATCCATTATCTGTAGGTAAAGATGGAAAATATTTTGAGTTAAACCAGAAAACACAACCTGTATAATTAGTGAATTTCTTCAAGAAAGTGAATGCTTCTCAGGTAAAATCTTTGAAACCTGATTATATTGTGTCAGAAATTAAGGCTAAAGCAGGAGCACCTCAAAGATATAAAGAAAAGTTAATTAAATGTTAGATAGCGAGGGGGGGGGGTCCGTAGGGGGGGACTAAAAGGAGATTTCAAGATTGCAGGTTCACTCTTGAAACTGAGAGCAGCAAAGCTCAATGGTTGCATTAGAAGTCGAGGAAGAATTGGCCCAAACCACACAAATGAATAGCAGTCACATGTGTGCAGAAGCAACATTGTTTTCTTCACTCCATGAATTTGCGGTTCTGCATCTGACTTGTCCTTGCTTGCCAAACACAGAGGCAGAAACGACAAGAGAACGATAGATCTTGATGTTAACTCCTTTTTTCTAGAGCTCTCTTAGATGTGTTACAGCCCTAATACCGCTAGGTGCCAGACCTGTCCGCCATGGATGACCCTGCCAGTCCTGCTACAGTCTAATACAGAGGCAAGAACATGGCTGAAGCCCGTATACAAGTATTAAAATAAATTGTAAAAGATACTTGTTTCTTATCAAAATGTACAAAGTATGGAAGTGTTAACGAGCACTGAACTATTTTTTAAATAATAAGATGGCGGTCATGTGATTAAGATGCACTAAAATAAAAAAGTAAATTTTTTTTAAATATATGTAAAACAAAAGTGAAAAAGTTACAATTTTATGTTTTCATCATTAAAAGAAGGATTATGCAAAATCTAAGTAAATGAAAGGTAAAGTTTCAATACCTCATTTTGGAGTTCATATTTTGTTCTTGTGTGTTGTCTTCATGTTCATTGACATCATGGAACTGTTCTTCATTTTCTTTTTTTAGAGCATCGACTTGGTCAGTTCGAACATTGTCTGCTGCTTGAAAAGAAGAACAAAAAAAATGAATATACATTTTTCGGTCAAATCAGAAGTGTGGTTACTGATGGTGCAACCCTTGCTTCCCTATAAACTCCTCATTGTGCAGACACCCTTTCAGGGGGTATTCATTGTCATTCAAGACGGAAGGAGGCCAATCAATTTAAAGCATGAATTGAAGGATTTTTAAATCTAAATATTTTTACACTAATTCTTGTGAGAATTTGTATATTTTGTCATTAAATTGGACAGAGATGTTTTTTTCAGTCTTTAATATGGTTGGCATGGCTAATACAATAATCTGGCACCCACTTATTGTTTCTGCAAAGTGAACCTCATACTTTGAACATCATAACAAAATGGTATACCGATAGGATCTTTGTTGAATATGGAAGAACCTTAAATGGCAGAGAATGGAGAAAAAGTTATAGATCCACGCAGGGCATGATATGCATATGATTACAAGAGATATAATGTGGTTGGCTTTGCTAATACAGTAATTAACATAGCTGGGCTTAATCGCCTCTAAATAGCCTGTATACAATAATCCAGCACCTCATTATTGTATCTGAACATCATAAAGTCTATTTTTATAATTTATCGGAAATTTATTGACAAGAAAAATTTAAAAACCTAAATTAGATTTTTTTCTAATAGAGTAATATATTTTTTTGTTACTTCCATGGAAGGTGCTTGACTGAGCTTCAATTTCTGGTTCTTCCTTGTAAGACATTCACAGCAAGAACTCGTCTTCTTATCACAACTGCAAAAACTTTAGTTTCTTCTTCCGTATCCCTCACATCAAACAGAATTTCCATGAACAGAGTTTCTTTCCAAGAATTTTTCATCTGTGGAACACATTACTACAAGGAGGAACCAGATATTGAAGCTCAGTCAAGCACCTTCCATGGAAATAACAATAGAATAGAGAAAAACGTGTAACGTCTTTTCTATGAGAAGGTTGTTGTTGGGAACAGAAGAAATCATCCCCCACTAGATTGTGAAGTTGATTTTGAACTCTGTCAAGGAAAGAAAGAGTGATTTGAGCGGCACCTCCCCAGATGTGGCAGCAGTACTCCATCTTAAGACGTATCTCTTATACAGGTAGAGGATTGCATCAGGAGTCGGGTATTTTCTGAAGCGGTAGAATGATTTAATCATTTTTCCAGCAACTTTAGATTGAATATAAGTCTTCCATTTTAGATCTGGAGTTAAAGTCAGTCACAGGAGATTATCAAAACAAGTGATTTTCTCAAGGAGTCAGAGCCATTCATTTCAACTGGAGCAAAACAAGGATCTGAGCATTGGTGGTGAAAAGAGAGATTAGTTTTAGAAGTGTTGAAAGGTAACAAACCACTTCTTCCCCACCACATGCTCCAAATCAGGTAAGAGAATCAGCAAGATGTTGATCACCAATGCTCTTCAAAGTGCTACCATAGATAGTTGTGCCATCTGCATAGATGCCAACAAATGATCTCAAAATATGATTTGGAAGAACATTAATAAAAATCAGAAAGAGGGTTGGGTGCAGAACAGATTTTTGAGATACACCGGCATTGATACTATGTGCTTCAGATCTCTGCCCAGCAACTACTTTAATAGACCGATAGGAAATAAACGATTTGATGGTTGAGAAGATATTGCCAAATATTTAATAGCTAGCAAGTTTATAAAGCAATCTTTTGTGCCAGACCCTGTCAAAGTCTTTTGATATATCAAGAGTTCCCATTGAGAGATTCATGATCCTATGCAATATTACAGTCAGCATGCCAGCAGTTGATTTTGCAGGACGAAATCCATATTGCTTGTGACTAAGTAGATTGCTTTTGCTGAGGTGATTGAGAACTTCTTGATTTATTAGATTCAAGCAACTTACTTATGATGCACAGGAGGCTGATCAGTCTGTACTACAAATGAAAAAGATTGATCACCATTATTATAAAATACTGGGCAGACCAACAAAATTTTCCAAGGAGATGGAAAGCATCTCTCCTTTAAGCAATGATTGAATAGCTTTGTAAGGATAAGAGCAAGTTCCGATAGCAGATTATTAAGAACAATTCCTGGAATAGTGTCAGAATCAGTTGCTTTGCCGGCATCAAGGTTCTTGATAAGTTTGACAACATCTTGGACAGATATATGGATATCACTTAGAATATTTTCAGTCATAGGGGGAAATTCCAAAAGTAGATGGCTCTGATCACAAATGGTGGGATTTGAAGCAAAGTTCTTTGCAAAAAGACACACTGCCCAGTGGAACAGTGAACTGATATGCGAGACGATTGCCGCACATTCCCTCCCAGACTGGTAACGGTCAACTACAATAAAATTAGACTTGAAATCCATGAGCTACAAAATATGATGTGTATTATAGATAAATAGATAGATAGATAAATAGATAGATAGATATAAGAATAGATATAAGAATAGATATAAAGAGAGAGTAATTTTCTTACTGTGTTCCGAGTGATTTGTAATCTCTTGTTCCCTCCAACCTTTCCAAGAACAAGTGGCCCAGCTGCACATGCTAGTCATCAACTGGAACTGTGAACTGTCCAAACCATTCTCCTTGAAGAATGTCTTACCCACATAAGATGTCCATGAACAACGATGGTGACAGCAAGGAGCTAACACGACACCTGCCAATCGACTGCATAAAAAAACACAAAAAACAGATTTATTCAAAATTATAATCTATTACTAATGGAGATTTGGTGTTTGTCTGAAGCCGACCCTACACTATTACTTGTATTAATGTATTATTGTATTATCTTTCAATGCTAAATTAAGGAGAGGGAATAGTGTAGTGTATCTATTCTGTTGTCATGAGACCATCCTCCCAGGTATCTCTTTTAGGGGGGGGGGGGGTAGTGTAGTATATGTTCTGTGGTCACGATACCACCCTCCCAGGAATTACCACTTCCTTTTTTGGTGGTGGTGGTGGTGGAGGGGGGCTAGTATAATATCTGTTTTCACAAGACATTCCTTCCAGGCATGGGGAGGTAGTGTAACATCTGTTTGTTCTTAAACTATCCTCCCAGGCATCATTTCCTCCTTTTTTTAGGAGGGGGTGGAGGGTAATGTAGTATATGTTCTATGGTCACAATACCATCTTCACAGGCATTATCACTTCCTTTGTAGGGGGAGGGGGGTAGTGTAGTATCTGTTCTGTTGTCATGAGACATTCCTTCCAGGCATGGGGATAGTGTAGTATCTGTTCTGTTGTTACGAGACCCTCCTACCAGGCATTACCTAGCATGCATCAACAAAAAATTGTCACAATCGGCTGTTCATTAGCAAACTCAACACTTACATTATATATATAACAAAAATCTGCGACCAGAGGGAACAACTTTTTGTTAGTTAAAATATTTAACATTATATATTCAGTTGGTAGAAACAAGACATTGATATGACATTTGAAGTTTGATATGAAATTTGTGATAGATTTAAAATACTTTTGACCTTTGAATACCTGAATAAAGATTGGTTGATAGGTAGTTGGTAACTCTGAGTAAACAGCACCAAATCTAACCCTACAGATAGTCATAACCAAAATATGGTCAGATCAATGGCCCCAATGGTTGAGTCTCACATTTATGAGAGCCGTAGATATTGATAGAGTCCCCCCTTTGTGATCTAGAACCGGCGTTGATGATGCTTGTTTTTTTTCGCTGGCAGTTAGAGCAATACTCACACATGAAGAAGGATGACAAAGATAATTTTACTTTAAAATATATATTTTATTGGTATTATCTGCATTAACAAACAAGATGAGAATAGTAGTCCGTACTATTCGCATCTTGTTTGTTATTTTCGCAATGTAACTTCCGACCTTCTTAAGGTGCATATTTTCAAACTTTGGGAACCTATATAGAATTTTGAACTGAACCTTTTATTTAATCCACAGAAGTAGATTGTTCTTTTTCTATCAACCATGGCCGGGTAGAATGTTAATTAAGTATTATAATACTTAATTAACATAATTATTCTTAGTTATTGTCGTCTGCAGTAAGGATTGAACCTTTAACCTCTAGAAGACTGTCACTTAGAACTGATTGTTAATCAATGCCTTGTATCGTGTCCAATAACTAATAGCATAATAATTAATTGATATGCTGAAGTTTATTTGTATCAAATATGGTTAGGTTGCAGAATGGATTGTGGATTTTATTAACGATTCCATGGATAGTATTTTGGGGGGAGGGGACTGTTGCTTATTCCAGAGAAGAAAGGAATAACAATTCATCATTAATCTCACTCACCCAGTAAGAAAGAGTGCTGTTTAAATGATCTTAGATAAGTCCATCTTGTGGGGAAGTTCAGCTACTCCACAACAGTTTGTAAGATTATTAGGTATGATTGACAAGATTTGGCTCCAGTGTTAACTATGACCCCATACATGAGGGTAGATTTTTGATTGGTTAATTTAGTCATGTGACATAGAAAAGATTAGATAAGTCCATCTTGTGGGGAAGTTCAGCTACTCCACAACAGTTTGTAAGATTATTAGGTATGATTGACAAGATTTGGCTCCAGTGTTAACTATGACCCCATACATGAGGGTAGATTTTTGATTGGTTAATTTAGTCATGTGACATAGAAAAGATTAGATAAGTCCATCTTGTGGGGAAGTTCAGCTACTCCACAACAGTTTGTAAGATTATTAGGTATGATTGACAAGATTTGGCTCCAGTGTTAACTATGACCCCATACATGAGGGTAGATTTTTGATTGGTTAATTTAGTCATGTGACATAGAAAAGATTAGATAAGTCCATCTTGTGGGGAAGTTCAGCTACTCCACAACAGTTTGTAAGATTATTAGGTATGATTGACAAGATTTGGCTCCAGTGTTAACTATGACCCCATACATGAGGGTAGATTTTTGATTGGTTAATTTAGTCATGTGACATAGAAAAGATTAGATAAGTCCATCTTGTGGGGAAGTTCAGCTACTCCACAACAGTTTGTAAGATTATTAGGTATGATTGACAAGATTTGGCTCCAGTGTTAACTATGACCCCATACATGAGGGTAGATTTTTGATTGGTTAATTTAGTCATGTGACATAGAAAAGATTTAAAGTAAGATTTTTGTTGAAGATACTTTACGCATGTAATGTAATGTTTGGTTAAATAGGGACCCTCATACACCTGTGGGGATGATTCAGCCAAAAGCAACTCCATGTTAAGGTAAATAGATATCCATATAGTTAATAGTAATAAAATATATTTTAAGTGAAAATTGGCATTGTCTCCTTCTTCATGGGTGTATCAATTAACCTTAAGGGAGGATCAGATTAACACTTCCACCCAATCAAGCTTTATATAACAGTTTCACAAAATTAAAAGCTGAAAACAATACATTTTAAGAGTAACAATTTCAGTATTTTCTGTAATTTAATATTTTTTTTTTAGTCTTTTAAAAAATAACTTTTTATTTGGAGGTAAGTTGGCAAAATTTTGCTGACCACCCTTGCATGGCAATAATATAGAAACAGGCACTTTGAATCAAAATTTTGATTCAATAAAAATAAACAATAATAAACTCTTATGAATAAATCAGAAGTGAGCAACTTTTTTGATATAACTTGGTTTGAAGTTATAATAACAAAAATAACCAGAGTGTAAGGTCTTTAAAAGAGGATTGTTTATTACAACGTATATCTTGTACAAAACAATAGCACTATCGCTGATCCAATAGGATTAACATAATACACTCGAATACTGTCAAATACAGTCCACCATACATACTTCTGTTCGTAGTATATATATACTACAGACTAGTACACTTATCAGCCTTGAGGGGAGTCAGGTATCTCATCACAACACCTCCACCGGAAGCTGAGAGTCTCCCTTGAATTTTCTGCTTCTAATATTTCTTCCTTTTAGGATCCGGGCTGAAGCGCTCCACTGGTTTTCTTTCACGCATGCTCTTTCTTTTATTCCAAACTAATGGAATTGGATCCTTTCCAGTTTGGGGCGAAGACAAATTTTGTTTTACTCGTAAGGCTGGTTCAGTAGATGTATACATAGGTTTGTGTACAATATTGGGTAGTGGCATGTCAAAAGCATCACATAGCATCTCCATTGGGACTTCTTCCTCGCTTTTATCATTATTTTCAGCATATCGCGGTCTAATTTGGTTAATGTGTCTTTTACACACAATTTTTTTTACCTTTTATGGTGTAGACCACTTTGCCAACCATTTTCTAAATTATACCATCCATCCAATAACTTTTTCCACCTTGGAAATTTTTGAAAATACTTTATCTTCTGAAAAGTATCTTATTATGTTTACATATTGTTCCTTTTTAGCAAAGTTTTTCTTCAGATAGTTTTTCTTCCGTGTTCATAGATTTATTTTTTTGTAAGGCACGCTTAAACGTGTCAACAAATTTTTCAGCTTGACCGTTCGATCTAGGATGATATACTGGTGTAGCAATGTGTTCAATGTCCAAGGAAATACAGATATTCTTAAAGTCCACGAAGATCAAGTAATAATATCCATTAATCGGTCCAGCATAGTCTATATGTAGACGTGTCCACGGCAAATTCGATTTGGCCAGAGATTTGTTTTGACCGGAGGTGTCCTTGCAGCCAATTGACAACCTCGGCATAGTTTTACAAAACTTTCTATTTCCTTGTCCAATCCTGACCAGTATACGTAGCATCGCATGAGTGATTTCATCTAGGACATAACAGAATGACTGGTATGAAATTCTTTCAGCATTACTTTACATAGAGATTGAGGTATTACAATTCTATCTGCATACATTGAAGTGTTGTCGCATTTTGAGAAAGGTGAAATCTGGGTTCCCTTTTTTTTCTTCTTTTGTTCAATCTCGTCTGGTCCTTTATTTTTAATATAAAATCATCTTTTTCGGCTTCCTTTTTTATTTGTTCCAATGTTACACTCTGATAGTGTCAAACAACAGACCTAAGATTTCTTTTTCCTCTTTTAGTGCTGCTATAACCGTTTCTTCTAAAATTTCTTCATTTTTGGGGATTAATCTTGACAGTCCATCTGCATGCCCATGTTTTTTGGATGCGATGTATTCCATCCTAAAATGATAATTCAGTAAGGTTACACCCCATCGCTGTAAACGGTTAGCAGTGTGGGTAGGAATGCCTTTTTAATCTAAATATAGTTACTAACTGTTTATGGTCTGTTTGAAGTATAAATGATCTACCATGTAAAAAGCGATGGTATTTTTTAACCCGAACACAATCGATAATGCCTCTTTCTCGATCTGACTATAATTTTTCTTAGCCGGTAGAAGAGTCCTCGAAGCGTGTGCGATGGGTTTAATAGTACCATCTTCATATTTGTGTAGCAGTGCAGCACCTACTCCGTATTCACTAGCATCAGTCGCAAGGATGATTTCTTTCACAGGATCATAATGAGCTATGGCTAGATCTGAGAGTAAACTTTTTTTTTATTTTTTGGAAAGCCTTCTTGCAATTTTTTGACCATATCCATTTTTTGTCTTTCCTTAATAATTTGTTAAGGGGGGCTCTTAAATTGTGCATATTTGGAATGTAGATCGCATAATATTGTGCCAACCCAAGAAACAATTGTAGTTTTGCAACTGTGTCGGATGCAGGCATATTTTTAATTGCATTGGTCCTCTGTGGGTCCGGTTTCCTGCCTTCACTGTCTATCACCTGTCTGAGGTATTTAATTCTTTCTATGAAGAATTGACACTTCGTGGGACTTAATTTGAAACCGAATTCTTCTAGTCGTTTGAACATAGCTCTGATGTGTTTTTTGTGTTCGTGAACTTTCTTACTTTTGACTAGAATATCGTCTAAATAGGCGATAGCAAACTCAAGACCCGCCAACATAGTGTCCATAATCTGCTGGAACAAACTGGGGTGACTTACGCCGAAAGGGAGCCTATTTAGCTTGAAAATTCCCTTATGTGTATTTATGCACAAATATTTTGAGCATTCATTGTTCACTTTAACCTGCAAGTTTGCGTCAGATTGATCGATTTTTTAAAAAATATTTCCGCCATTTAACTTTTAGAAAATGTCTTCTGGCGAAGGAAGTGGATAATTCAGGCAATCGTTTAACCCGGTTGAAAAATCGGCGCACTCTTTTTTTTTTTTTTTTGACGTAGACGGTGGGCAACGCCCAGTTCGCATGGTCTACCTTAGATATAACTCCCATTTTTTCTAATTTTTCTAGTTCCTTGTTAATTGTGTCTAAAGAGGAAAAATGGACATTTCTCTTTGGTTTAAAAATTGGTACGGTAAGATAAGGTAAGGTATTGCTTAATGGCACATCAACCCTAATGGTCATTTCATGCCATGAATGTAGAAGGAAATATCCTTCATTTGAATCTTAAGTCAGTGGGTCATTTATAGTCATTAGTTAAGAGCTTTGCTATTTTGAAATGTTGAAGGATAGATGCATCTTGTTGCCCCTGTTTTAGAGCTTAAATTTCAATTTTGGTTGTTTTGTCTCTTTTGTAGTGAATTTTTTGATGAGTTCCAAAAGGTTTATTTTTTTAGAGAATGCAATATTTAGTAAGGTGTCACTTTTTCAAATAATATTTTTAGGTTTTGTTTATTAAAGTATTTCTTACGGATATTTTCATATATTTTGCAATCCATTAATATGTGTTTTTCCCATCTCAGATGGAGGGGGAGTTCATTTGCTTCAGTGTGTAGGCTATGAATGGGAGAAGTTTGGAAGGCCCCTAGACAAAGTCTAAGAGCTTGATTCTGTATGGTTTTTAATTTATTTAGGTATAATTTTTTAGCCGAGTTGTAAATGATGCAGCCATAGTCCAATTTAGGTCTTATAAGTGCTCTGTATAGTAAGAGCATGGTTTTTTTGTCTGCTCCCCAGTTTGTGTGAGAAATAATTTTGAGAATGTTCAGTGCTTTTTGGCATTTTTTGTTTGTTTGTCTATATGTGCTCTGAAGTTGAGTTTGTTGTCTAGGATTATACCCAGATATTTTATTTCTTGTGCCGTTGGTATTGTATTGTTATTAATTTTAAGTAGTGGATCGTGGTGATATTCTTCTTTTCTTTTTTCAGAAATGCAGGCAGACTATTTTGGTTTTGGAGAAAGATGAACCCATTTTCGTTAGTCTATTTTTCAATTTTGTTGAGGCATTCTTGCATTTTTTTTCCATTGTTGGCATATTATGGGATGAGCAGAACATTGAAAAGTCATCTACAAAGAGAGGTTTATCGATGTTTGGAGTTACTACTTGGCTATGTTGTTTATTTTCAGGAGGAAGATGTGACAGATAAACTGCTACCCTGGGGTACTCTCATCTCCTGTTGTTATAGATCAGATTTCTCCCCTCCCAGGTGCACTTTAAACATTCAATCTTTAAGAAAGTTTTGTATAAATATAAGCATTCTGCCTCTGATGCCTAGGGTATATAAATCTTTCATTATGTCATATTTCCATGTGGTGTCGTATGCTTTCTCCAGATCGAAAAAGAGCGACACCACATGGTGCCATCTGACGAGACCGTCGCATATGAATGTTTCTATTTTAACCAGTTGATCAATGGTGTTTCTTTTTTTCCTGTATCCACATTTGATGTTTGTCAAGTATTTTGCTATTTTCTAAAATGCATATTAGGCATCATTCACTAACCTCTCCATCGTTTTACAGATGCAGCTGGTTAGTGAGATAAGTCGGTAATTTGTTGGATTTGAGAGATCTTTGTCTGGTTTTGGAATTGGTATGATTGTGGATTCTCGCCAGGAGTTGGGGAAGTTTCCCGTGTGCCAAATGTTGTTGAGTATGTTCAGTACAGTGTTTAGTGAGGTTTCTGGGAGCTGTTTTAGGAATTGGTAATGGATTTCGTCTTGTCCGGTAGCAGTGTCCTTGCTTTTGAGTTCAGATATTTTGAATTGTGCATTGTATTTTTCTGAGTTGTTTGAGATGAAGTTCAGTTTTTCTTTTTCTGTTTCCTTTTTAAAGTCTTGGAAAGTAGAGTTGTGATGTTGAGGTTAGGGGTTTTTACTGAATTCTTCAGCAAATTGGTTTGATATGTTTTTTTTGTTGGTGCATTTTTCGCCATTTGTTTTTTTTTTCAGGTATGTGGCAGGGAATTGGGATTTTTTTCCATTCATTTTTCTAACCATGTTCCATACTTTTTTGATGGGTGTTTTATTATTCAGTTTAAATACGTAGTCTTGCCATGTTTCTTGTTCGGCTCTTTTGGTTGTTTGTTGTGCTTTTGCATGAGCTCGGCGGTAGTTTTGTAGGTTAGTCACAGTCGGGTTTAGTCTGAATTTTTTAGCGCTTTTTCCATTTTTTAACTGTTTCTTGACATTCTTTGGCAAACCATGGTTTGTATTTGCTGTTTTTTCTGGTAATTTTAGGGATAGTTTTTTCTGCTATTTCGAGCTATCTCTGGGTGAAGGTCCTTGATGGGTCTGGCTCCTCCAGCAGCCCATCATTTATCTGAGTTTCACAGAGAGTTCGGAATGTTGGCCAGTCAGCTTTTTTCAGCTGCTATTTTGCTGTTCTGTTTTCAGATGTGGGGTAGTTTGTTTTAATGAAGATTGGGTAATGGTCACTGCCACATTGTTCATCTTATACACTCCAATTAAAATCCATATAGATTGTGGTGGAGCTGAGTGTTAGGTCGATGGCAGAGGTTGTTCCAGTGGAGGGATGCAGGTAGGTATGATCACCGTTATTTAGTATGCATATGTCTGTTGTGTTTATGATAGATTCTATGACTTTTCCATTGTTATTTGATTGATTGTTTTCCCACAGATCGCTATGGGCATTAACGTCTCCTAGGATGAGGAATGGTGTTGGGAGTTGTTGGATTATTTGATCTATTTCTATTCTTTCCAATTTGTATGTAGATGGAACAGAATGTTATGGTTTGATGTAGGGTGGCTCTTATTGCAATGGCTTGAAGTTCTGTATTTAAGTTGAGTTTTTCATGTGGTATCGTTTTTTTGATGAGGATGGTTGTACCACCTATGGATCTGTGATCGATTTGTCATAGGTTGATTTTGTTGAACATTTTGTATGCTTTGAAAGACAAGTTATTGTTGTGTTTTAATAAAGTTTCTTGTAGGCATATGATGTTTGGGTTGTGATTTTTAATGAGCCGTTTTAATTCTTCTAAATTTGGTTTTAGTCCTCTGCAGTTCCATTGTAGAGCGGTTATATCTGTCAGGCTTGCGGATTGTTGTCTTTTTTCTGACTCTTCTTCTTCCACCTCCATTCCAGAGGGAGATGTGGTTCTGCTTTTGGCCCGGCTTTGTTTCTGGTTGAGAGCCCTAGTCTTTTTTCCTTTCATTCGATCCTGGTCCAGATCTGGTACTGGGTTTAGTTTTGGATTTCGATCTGTATCTCGATCGCGATAGTGTTTCTAGCCTGGATGGTCCAGATTTGGATGAGGACCTCGACCTTGCTTGTGATGTTGGTTTGGGTTTATCTTTAATTGGTTTGGTTGCACTGATGGCCTGCCAACTTGCCATAGGAGTGACAATTTCATCTTCCATTACTCCAAGAGTTTTAAATCTGTTGTTTGTTGTGATTCATGTTTTCGAGATTGTTTAGCTGCATTTGTTCTTTCTTTGTTTTCAGTTTTATGGGGGTTGGGAGTTTGTGTTTGTAGTGTTTCACTTACAGTTTGTTCTTTAGGTGAGTTTTCGTTATTTGAGTTAGTGGTTTTGGGTGTTTTGTCGTTTGTGGCCCGAAAACATTTTTTTTAGGTTTTCTTGGAAAATGGGCCATTCTTTTTGGTCCATGGTAACAAGTTTTTCGATGAGTTTTTGGTATCTATTGTCGTTTTGATTAGGTTGTTTAATTTTCGTAACTTCTGCATAGGTATGTTTATTTTCGGCAATGTTTTTTGCTTCTTTATAAGTGATGTTTCTTGTGTTTTTTATTTCTGTAATTTCTCTACTTTTTTGGTAGATCTGGCATTTTTTGGGATATGCTGAGTGATTTCCATTGCAATTTGGACATTTAATTTCTCCTTCGCATTCGTCTTCAGTATGGTCACGGTTTTTTCCTTCGCATTTTCCGCAGATTATCTGCATTTGAAGCACCTTAAGGGTGCTGGAATGTATGGTTCCACTTTGAAAATGATGTAACCAACTTTAATTTCTTTTAGTGGGATTGGGGTGTCGAAAGTTAATATGTATTTGTTGGGATGTATTGTTCATTTTTTTTTTGTTGATCCTTGTGTGGTTGGTGATTCCTTGTTTTTGGAATGCTTCTTTTATTTCTTTCTCTGTAGCTAGAGTTTTGATAACCCCTTTGAGGAATTTAAGTATTCGTGGGAGGAAACTTTGCACTTAAATTTGTGGAATTCCGTTAGTTTTAGTAGATTATTACTGTCTTGTTGATTATTTGTTTTGATGAGTAAATTTCAATTTCTTATTTTTTTAACATTTACAGGTTTACTATGGGAGAAAATCACTTTCTCAATGAGAAAGGGGGGAGATCTCGGTCATTTTTTTCGTCTCTAGAGATTCTAGTACTAAGGATCTCAGGAAATTTTTCAGTCTTGCTGGGAAAGTGTTTTTCTGTAGAGGAAGGACTGGGCCCTCGTCAGAGAGATCCGCCAGCTCAGAGTAGGCTGTTTTTTTTATATTTTTTGTGAAATGTATTTAGAGTATTTAAGTTAGTATCCATATGGAATTTGTGTTTTTAATTTTCATCACCTCTGCGTCCCACCCACCTCAGAGCCCTATATGGGATGTGCTAGGGGGGCAAACCCATTCGACCTGGCAGTACTAGGGATACAGGGCTGGTATACACGATTTTGGTGTAGGTCCTGAGCACCTGTTCCATTGGTCATTTCGCTAAGTTTATTTTAGTACTCTTTTGTAGAGAAATACCAGATCTTTGCAGCCATGTCAAGGCCTATTCCCACCTCATCGTTTGACCCTTGGTCACCGCTTTCCACACAAATGGTGGGGCTTGACGTAACCAGCCGATTGATTGGATCTGGTCTCTCAAACCGCCCGTCTAGCCCAGGTATGGGCCAAAGTGGAGTGTTGCAGTGTATATAGCCACTACTTTTCTAGGTTATGAACTGCCACCAGGATCCCACCCTTGAACATAACGGGTTGCCACCCATGGCAAACTGGTGGCCTCTGTCAGGGGTTAAAAATAAAAAAGGAAGGACGGAAGAGAGAAAGAAAAAGTGAATTGTTGTTTTCGTTTTTTTGTTTTGCAGAACATGATTGAGTTTTGCAAAGGGGGAGAAAAACAAAAAAACTTCAATTTTAGGTGCATTTTGGGTCAGGAAGTCAGTATCTTCAGACAGCCTAATCTGATAGCACCAGTTAAAAATTGGAATGCCATTTTCCTTAAGTTCAAACTTGACTTCTGTCTTTGTACATAAACCCAAACCCTCAGAGAAAACTCTGGGATATTCTTCTTTCAATTCATTCATGAATTTTTCATTTTTAATAAACTTTTTCTTTTCTGCACTGTTTATTTCATTGCAAAAAGAGTTGATTGGAAGTTCAAATAAATTGAAAAGTACTACTCAGTGTATTCCGAAGAGACATTAAATAACCCCTTGAATTACATATACTTTTGTTTTTGCAGTTTTGCCACAGAAAGAAATATCGCACTTTAATTCTCCTTTAAAGTTTTAGTTTTTATCATGATCAGGCCCGGTTTTTTCTTTGATTATCTCTGGGGTTCATTATGCCACTTATACTCTTGCAATGCACCACTGTTGGTACATGTTCCATAGGTTGGCCATCCCTGCAATATAATATAAACAAGAATCTCCCCACTCCTCATTACTAATCAACTTACGGAGAATGAGTTATTTTCATGTCTGGATTCTGATTCTCTTTATGCAGCGACCCAATCAAGCATCGTAATGCAAAATCTGTAAGAAGAAAAATGAGAATGGATTCAGTCTTAACATGAGTCATTTAACGATGGAAATTCCATTTCAAACTTATGCGTAACAGACAGACAGACAGACAGACAGGGCCTTTTAAATAGAGAGGCAAATATAAAGCAAACAAAAATGAAAGTAACAAGAATCCTGGGTAAGTATATATGTTATTGTAGGAAATAAATAACAAAAACAAGTCATATTTCTGAATTTTTGAGATGAGGATTGATAATTTGTATAATTTTGGTTATTTGGACTACATTCGAAATTCCATCCAGATTCTCGAGTTCAACACAAATATTCTTGAGTTCGAAGAGATACACCTGAAGAAGGCCGGAGGTTATAGCGGCCGAAACGTTGTTGTGATAACACTCAAGATGAGAAATGTAGTCTGCATAACCAAAATTATACAAAAACAAGTCAATTACAGATCGCTGCAACTCATCGTTTTGTTTATTAAAACCTTCTGGTTTGATTGGCCATGTTTTAAGAATTGTAGTATATATATATATACGGTTAAGCATACAGGTATTTTCCTTTTTTTTCTTTTCCCATTGTTGGATTGGAAATTTTCGGCAACTCCTGTTGTCTTCTTCAATCAAATATGAAATTATGAAAATCAGTAGAGAAATGCCATTATTTTAAAAACACATGCAAGAATGACGTTGCATTTGTTTAAAAATTGGTCTCAACTGTTTTTTGCTTTGTTCTTTTTTTTCTTGTGTGGATTGCTTTCCTCCATGTAGCTTCAAAAATACATTTTATAATGTTTGTCCACAAATACTTCTGTTGTAAGATGTTATTGTAGGAAATAAATAACAAATATATATATATATATATATATATATATATATATATGTATGTGTGTGTGTGTGTGTGTGTATTTGGAATATGCTACTTACCAGTACCTGCACCGCAAAGGTGTTTGCCCATTCCAACAACCTGTTGTTGATTATTTGCAATGTCTTCCACTTTTGCTGAAGAATTAAAAAAATAATAATTTTAAAAAAACCTGACTGCATATATATTTATATATGAAACTAGATCACCTGTGATTCATGTCAGTATTTGTTATACATATTATTAGATATATAATTTCTTAACTTTCATACTGGTTAATAAAGCAGCAGCCAGCAGTTATAGCTGCTACTGCTGCTTTTAAACAAGCATACACGTCACAGCTTTTGGCAACTGCCATTCATCATTTATGATCTCCTTCTTAAGTAAATATATATATATATATATATATATATATATATATATATATATATATATATATATATATATATTTGTTTCTTGATGATAATCATGAAGCGTGCATGATGACAAGCAAAATAAAAAACAAGATCCGCAGGGTCACAGGTCATTTAGATAAAACGTCATAAAGGATCTTGCAGTTATCCCTATCTCTCTATTTCAATGGATGACGTCATCCAATAGGCACGGTTATATCTACCTATGTTTTAATGGATGCTGTCACAAAACGATGACAGCATTCACTCTACATGGGGACAAACAAACAAGCAAGCAAGATTAACAGAGTTTTAGTCGTATATATATATATATATATATATATATATTATATATACATATAATAATAATAATAATAATAATCCAGGTAAAACATCCATAGGGTAGTAATCCAAAGAATTTAAACCGGGTTTATAAAAAGTGCTCAATATCAAATAGAGCTTTTATATATGATTATTTTTATTTACAGACATGTACAAAATCTGCAATACTGGCATGTCGATGTTATCGATCAACAGTTATTATAAACTGAGATCTCATCAGGCAGAGTTAGAGTCTGATCTTAACATTAGATCATATTTGGAAAGAATGAAATAGGGAGAAAAAGAAGAAGAAAAGAAATTTAAAATTTCAAAATTTGGGAAGTCACGTGGTTGAGACCGTTAAGAATGAAAATGTTAAAATCAGAATCAAAACCCAAATATAAAATATAGAATAAAATAAAACAAAATCAAATAAAATAAAATAATGAAATAAAGTGGAAAGAGATATAATAAAAAGGGTAGAAAAAAAGATAGATAGATAGGTAAATAGAAAGGTAGATAGGTAGATAGATAAAAAAATGAAATCATCTGTTGATTCAGACAGATTACAACTTGATTTGAGACGGATTACAACTTGATTTGAGACGGATTACAACTTGATTTGAGAATATCTGGTTCGCCCTGAGTGAAAAAATCTTTCGACGGTTTTTTGACACATTCTGTTGCATGTATATCCCCTTTCCCCCTTTCCACTATTTCTGTCTGAATCAACAGATGATTTCATTTTTCTATCTATCTACCTATCTATCTTTCTATTTACCTATCTATCTATCTATCTTTTTTTCTACCCTTTTTATTATATCACTTTCCACTTTATTTTATTTTATTTTATTTCAATTTTATTTTATTTTGTTTTATTCTATATTTTATATTTGGGTTTTGATTCTGATTTTAACATTTTGATTCTTAACGGTCTCAACCACGTGACTTCCCAAATTTTGAAATTCTAAATTTCTTTTCTTCTTTTTCTCCCTATTTCATTCTTTCCAAATATGATCTAATGTTAAGATCGGATTCTAACTCTGCCTGATGAGATCTCAGTTTATAATAACTGTTGATCAATAACATCGACATGCCAGTGTCGCAGATTTTGTATATTTCTGTGTAAATAAAAATAATCATATATTTATTTATATATATATATATATATATATATATATATCCACCAAGAAAGAATAAGCAAGTGTGGCACATTCTGTCAATTAATGCTGACCACAGCCAAACCCGAAGCTAGTGTTGAAAAAAAAACTAAAATAACATTTCAGGTGTCAGACAAAAGAAGAATACAGATGTTCAAAGAGAATGGTGCCATGCAATATTAGGCAAATATGTGATTTAGGTCAAAGAACTATTGTAATACTGTAATGAGATTACCTGTTAGTAGGTAAAGTAATACTAATAATAATGATACTAATGCGATAACTCATAATATCTATGATGATGATGAGAGCTGGCTTTTTTATTAAAATTGGCAATTCAAATATAGGTTAAAGATTGGAATGCAGGTCTCGGTCACTTTTAGAATTGAAGACCGAGTTTACTTTGACAGGTTGTGATTTATGGAAATCGGTAGCTGAAGTTGTAACATAAACATTGGGTTTTGATGGTTGGCTAAGAAAGTGTAAAACAAAAGCAGATTTGGATAAATACGGTCAGCTGATCAGAAACAGGAGGAGAGCAAAGATTGACACCGAGTAACAAGAACGGCATTTTCCCCACAGTGGGGGCACGCTTACTGTAAATCAAAAAATGAGTGTTGGAATAAGATTATGTTGACATATATCAGCAATTAAAGCGAGCAACGTAAAATCCTTTTTGTTTTGAGTTTTCATTTGTGATCAAACCTGAAAGAAGAAAATACTTCGACATGATCAATGAATTCAGTGGCTAAAGAAAACCAGCAAGTGCTGATTTTTAGTTTTATGTAACGTGGCATCCCCAACAAAGATAATGAATTTGTTACACATAACCATAAGAAGCAATGTCATGCATAACAATTTGAGGAACATTACAGGCTTTAATATGTGCTGCACGTGAAAAAGATAGGGGGCCACAATGTTACAATACTGAGTATAAACGCATCTAAAAATGTTATTTTAAATTTAAGCATGACTGACAAAAGAAAATGCTTTTTTATAACTAAAGTATAACCGGCCTTTATTTTTAAAACTTTTGTTCGTCCAAAAACAAGGCATATTGCCACTGAAGCATAAGGGGCTACTGTGATAGGGGCCAGATTTATATGGGGGCAACTTGGGTGGGGAGTTAGGCAGCAAGACGTTTGTTCACATTACATTTAAATTTCTGCATGTTGGTATGGTCCGGTGATACAGGGAATAGGGAGGAAAATTTCAAAGGCAAGCAATCCAAGGAAAGAAGCTATTAGAGTAGAAAATCTTCCAGCATCTAGGGACCTCTACAGTGAAGAGGTGTGATTTTGCTGCAAGTCTGGTGGGTCAGGGTATTATCGTTCTTCTTCTTCTTTCGTTTGCTTCACAGTATCTCACTGTTAGATCACCAGCTCGGTTGAGAAAAGCCATGTTAATGTTTTGTTGTCTAACGCAGCTATGCCGGCTTCACCGTTGGGTGGTCGATATTTAAGGCATGACTCGATGATGTGGTCTACTGTCTGTTCAGAGTGACCACAGTCGCAGACAGCCGAGCTCCTGAGTCCCCATCCTTTCATGGTCGCGGCGAAACGGCCGACACCTGTCCTGAGGCGATTGAGCATTGTCCACTGCCGGCGAGGGAGCTTCATGCCTGGTAGGAGATAAAGTCAGCCTTTTCGTGGCCTCCTCCATAAGTACCTGCTCACAACAGCGAAACTAATGACTTTAGACTGCTTCCAGCGACCCCAGCGGTATTATGGTTGAGATAGCACTAGTGCAGTACGTTCATCAGAGCACATTCTGTTGAACGTACTTGTAAAATAAGCACGTGAATGCAACACTGCAGCGATGTGACAAATTCTCATTAAGAGATGCTTTCACCTGTCTATAAAAGTGGGTTGATTTTTTAAAAGTGACTTTCACAAACAGCATCCACATTTTAAGGCTATTACTTGCTTATTGTGTTTGATACCAAAGAATCTAAAAATTACAAACCAATTCTCACCCAAGTTTAAATGTTCCAAATCAATATTAAATCGCTGAAACTTTGGACCGCCATTTTCATGTTGATGTCGTCGATCAAACTGAAAATAAAAATATGAAACTTCGAAAAGTATTTTATATGAAAGTCATGGTCACTTTATATGTTTACCCATTATTTATTTTCTAGTCATATAAAGCCAACAGAAAGAGAGGAAAGAGTTACACAGAGTATCCAATGGCAAGAAAAACAGAAATTATAATGAATTTCCCAACCTAAGCCCCCCCACCCTATGTGTCTGTGTGTAAGCATAAAAAAACTTTTTTCTAAACAACCACAATTAGTTTTAAAAAAGTCAAATTATGAGGGGAATGAGACAGGAAGTCATTCTTTAATGAAATAAATGTCATTGAACTCCCCATCTCTCAATTGGTTAAAGTCTTAGTATTCACAGCAAAATTAACATTTTCAGTTTTCAGAGAGAACTCTCATATGAGGTAAAAGGAAGGCAAGACAAGATAAAACAGAGAAGAAAAGGAAGAAAGAGAGAGAGAGAGAGAAATAAAATCCAGCCAAATAGTGACAAAAACAATAAGAAAGTAAGGCTTTAGCAATTTGGCAGAAATCGCTAGAGACTTACCAAAAATGGAGAACCAACATCCATGGAAGGTTCTAGCGATTTAAGTGGAAATCCGCTTTTTCTGGATTAAAAAAAGCAGAGAACTTATATCCCCGGTTACAAAAAATGTGGAATATTGAATGGCCTTATGCCAGAGTAGATATGAAGTCAAAGGTTTTAGATGAAGTGCATTGAGGAAAAATGTCTGATTCTAAGAATTAGTAAAATATGCCAAGAGAAATATCAAAACAGATTCAAATGAGTAAAAGTATCAAGAGTGTGCCTTATAAAAATAGCTGGTGAATGAGCATGTCACAATGTGAACAATGATAGACAGATGTTTGTTTGTTTATTGGTCACTTATAGGCTCAAAAAATAACCGATACAATCGCTGTTTATTAATAATTTCAGCTTCATCAGACTCTTCGACCAAGCTGGCTTTGTTAGACAACTTGTGAGTGTTTTTTTCTTGATGTATCACACACATTGTTACTAATAAGACCTGTTCAAAAGGAGGTGACTCTGAATTGTTACTAATAAGACCTGTTCAAAAGGAGGTGACTCTGAATTGTTACTAATAAGACCTGTTCAAAAGGAGGTGACTGAATTGTTACTAATAAGGCCTGTTCAAAAGGAGGTGACTCTGAATTGTTACTAATAAGACCTGTTCAAAAGGAGGTGACTCTGAATATCTTAATAGTTTTTATATAAATATAACCACAACATTCTCTATAAATCAAATAAGCCTGATAGAAGTCACTCTTTCTCACGCTTTCTTTCTGCCTCTCTCCCTTGAAATTTTGATTTTTAATTCTTTGTCGTTCTTTCTAATTAACACACACAACGTCTGCAAATCAGTAAAGCAAAATGTAAATTATTTTTTCTCTATCAAAACAATCGTATAATGTTCAGTTTTCTTTGTATTTAAATTATTTTAAATATACAAAAATTATATCAATTTTCTCCCACGATCTGTAGCAATATTGGATGTGGGTGTCTTAAAATAGTGTTAAAACTGAATTTTCCACATTAAGTTAGACAAGTCCATTAGAAGTTACAGATTAGAATTAGAACTACATGTTTAGGCTGTTGTGTCACAAATAGAAAGTCTCCAGTGACAGATAGTGAATAAGCTGATAAAATCCTTCTCTTTTTCTGAATTGCAAAGGAAAAAGGTTGTGTTTGAGACAGCTGCTCCATCCCCATTTTGGGGATAGGTGGGAGGAAGACCCACGCTGTATTATGTATGTATACTGTAAAAGTAGAAGAAAAACCTCGAAAGAATTGTTAAACGACCGTGTGCTATCATTATTAATAACTTTTACAATCACTTAATAAAAAGAAGACAGCTGCTACAAAAACAAAGAGAAAAAGAGCAACATACCCACAATGCCTACTACTGCTACATGTTATCGACACAAGACACCAGCTGTTTATGTATAACCATGTCATTACCCTCGACGATCATCGACCCCCGAAACGCATGTGCCGTGGGCTTCCTCTTCATCTTCTTATCAACTCTCGTGTTGGCGATTGCCGAGGAGGCAAGCACTGGCTTACAATTTGTATTCAAAGCAAGTAACAACGTAAACACAGATATTGTGTAAACTTGACTTGTTGAACATGAGTGTGTATGTGTTTGTGACGTTAAGGCCCCGTCCTTGGTGTCAACTCTTCTTAGCTAAGCCTCCAATTTTCCAAATCCAGGATATCAGCTACGACCTAATTGAGATCATTTGCCTGTCGAGACTAATTATTGTCGTCTGCTCGTCCCAATTTGCTCAACCCCACCTGCCGAACTACTCCAATCTGCTTGTTTATTAAATATATTTATTTTCGACCGGAAATCCTAAATGTTTGTTCTTTTGCTTAGTTACTCTCAGATGACCACCAGAACCGGCCACATCCGCTTTTTTCTTAGCTTATCATTATCCGGTCACTCAGAAGTTAACAACTAATTGTCAAGGCGTCATTCCAACTGAAGAGTTCAATGGATTAGTCGTTTTTTTTATTGTCGTTCGCTTATCTATTTCTTCATCATTTTTGTATTGTCAATTATTTCCTAACTTAACATTTTCCAGCAGTATTGGCTGGGGGGGGGGGGGTTCATAGCATCACATTTACAGAATGAGGCACTGTCGGGAAAATCTGCGTTAGTCAAAGAATTGTAGCATCATAATGCTACAAATCCTCAATAGTCATCATTTATGTATTCACATAATATTTAAAAACAAAACTAATTTCTCAACGTATTTAAATAAATTTTCTAATCTTCTTTGTGTTTTTTGTTATTAAATTAAACTGAAAGAGCAATGATCAGATGGATATGCTGTGTCGGATCAGATCAAACCTGGCGTATCAGCTCTTATACTCTGTTGACGAGGTTGGATATACCAAAGCTTGATGAACTCCTGACGATCAGTCGGATACATTGGTTTGGCTATGTTGAGAGAAGTGACTCCTGGATAAGGAAATATAGAGACCTTGAGGTGACGGCCGGAGGAAAGTTGTACAACTGAAGAAATCTTGGATGCAAACCTCCAACCAGAATCTTAGACAGTGGAAATTAAATGGAATCAATCCTTAATATTGCCAAGCTTGGAGACTGAGATTGTGGCTGTCAGAAAATGTCAGACCTTTGATCAAGGGAAATATGATGATAAATAAATAAGGTAAACATTAGAAATTATTTCCGACAATATATTTTGTATCAAACAGCTTTTGTGGTGACGCTCTGTTTGCAAGGGTAATATATACAGGTGTCTAGCGGTTAATGAAGGCTGAATTATAACTCATCTCTTCCAGTGTGTGATTAATCTGTGTTTATGCTTTTTTCATCATTGTAAACAAGAATCTCCTCAAATATATGTCTAGCTGTGAACTTGTAAAAGATATACCAAATAACTTAACTGCAATAATAGCTAATAAAGGAAGACTTGTTTTTTTTATACAGCTGTGTTTGCTCTTCGTTATCCACAACCTGGATATATAACATAAATGAACAAAGGAAGTTGGTTGAGTCATGGCCTGACTAATGTAAGATGTGAACAAGAGTGATCTTGTTCGGACTGTCAAATTGTGTTTCTTTTTACTTTTGAATTGAGATTTTGTTTTTAGTGGAAATTTTTAGAGTTTTTTTTCTTTATCATTAGGGGTGGGACGTAATGGGTGAAAATTTCAGATTCATGCGAGTAGTATTTTTTTGTGTTCATTTATACATAAATAACACTAAACAATCAAACATTTTGAAAATTTTGCAAAATTCAGAAGGTGCAGGCCAATAGTTTGGGGCTATTTTACATTCATGAAAACCCTTTCACAGCCTGAAAATGGTCCTAAATTAAAGTACTATATCAGATTTAACCATCTATATTCATTCATAGCTTTTGAGGATGTTTTAGGACCTGCAATGTCGCATGAAACCACTTTTTCACCAAAAAATGATGGATTTTGAGTCCTGTGGAGCCCTAACGGCTATTTTTGGCCTGCACCCTATTATCATACACTTGTTTGGATGTTGCTATTTCTCATAATTATCTGTATAATAATATGCATGTACCTTTATCACCTAAAACCCAGTATCTTAAAGATGATTCATGCAAAATTTGGTGCAAATTTGTTGAGTAGTTTTGTAGGAAATTCTATCTAGAAATAGTTTATCATCTCTTCTATCTGAGAGTGTCGTTTATAGTGAATTTCATAATAACTTACTGCATGAATTATTAAAAGGTAGTACTGCTACAGAAGCATTTAAAACAGAGTTGTGTCATGGATAGAAATGTAGTGAATGGTCACAGACAAGGGCAGACCTCCAACGTCTTCAGCGCAATGACACGGTAATGGTTAGACGGATTTGTAACATCAAGCCAAAAGATACTTCCACTGTGCAGACAAGTGAGTTGCTGGGGAAACTTGGTCTTGCAGACCTCGATCTCATCTTGAGGGAGAGAAGACTTGGCTGGTATGGCCATGTAGACAGATCCAGCAGTGCAATTAACTGTGCACTAAACCTACAAGTTTCTGGTAGGTGCGGAGTTGGCCGGCCAAAGTTGTCTTGGAGGGAGTTGACAGAGAGAGACCGCAGAGACTGGAGGCTCTTAAACGCTGACCTTCAGGATCGACAGAAGTGGAGATCTGCGGTGAGAACTGTCATGCATTCAGCTGCGCCAGCTGTCTGCAGGGGGGGGGGGGGTCAACTGGTGTGGACATTGCTCCTAATCCTGCGCGATAATCAAAAGGCCAATGATGATGATGGTCGTACATCTAAGCTGGGGTGTTAATTCACACCAAAGCAACGCAGATTTAGCACAAAGATGTGACCTGTTCAACTCCAGTAAATTGGAAAAACATGAAAAGAATGACTTGGGTACTGAACACATTCTATCATTAGTAGTCAATATTTAACCAGAAATAACAAGAACAGATATGATCATTAAAATGGGTGGTTCTTGGGAGTTTCTTCCACATCCACCATATTCATCAGATTTAGAACCAATAGATTTTCATGTTTTGTGATCACTAGAACATTTTGTAGGTGGCAAAACATTAAAAAACAAAGAAGTTGAAAATGATTTTTCAAAATTTTTGAAACCAAACTTTTGCTACCGTGTTGGGCCGAAGTTGTTGATAATGAAAGTGATTATTGTGCCATCTCACACGTATGCATTTATAAAAAGTTACAGTAGAAGAAAATTTGAGAAATGATGTAGATACGTACTTCATCTGTCATAAATAACAAATTAAAATTACACTAACCTTGTGTCTAATATGACCTTTTTCTACAAGGATAAACAATGAATCTTTATCATCAGATGTTGCTCTCTGAACCCAGTGTGAAAGTTGACCTAGAATGTAAAATAATTTTTTTTTTTTTCAAAGCTTGGTTGTTTGTGATGTTTTACAATAAGGCATTCAATATTATAAAATTTTAATAAAAAATTAGTGCAAAATGATAATAGTGATTGCTGTATCCTTGAAAATGAAAACTATATACAAAGTTGTCATTCGGGTGCAAGAAACAACCAACACGATAGTAGAATGAAGAAAGAAAGGTTTATTGGAATAGAGGGTACAATGAATGGATAGACAGAGATTAGTAACTATGAAGCAAGATAGCAGTGAATGCGGCGTTCACTATATATAGTTCTCTGTATTAGTAAGTTCACATAGTAAATAAGGGTTGTAGGATATTCTATTACAACAATGATAAATTACCACAAATAAATGTTGCTATTTATTGTTTTTGTTTTGCTTTTAACTAATGAACTACCACTTATTAAGACTAAAAAAACACTCAAGGATAATGGTTAATGATATGGATAGAGAGACAGTTGAATGATGATCAATACTAAGAAGATTGAAAATCTCCACAAACCACCAATAGTTGACCCAGAAAGCAGTAATTCTTCCTCCTTTGTCAGAAAAATCGCTCAAAAGACAAAATAAAAGCGAGAGTTATGATTGAAATTAAACCTAAGCTCCATGCATACGTTTAATGCATCATGAAATCTTCTGAGAGAAATAAATTAATTTTTTATTTGGGCAAATTATTTAAATAACAATAATAGCCATTTGTTTCGACCCTTTCAAGCTGTCAAGAATTACTGAATCTATTGTCAATCTCAGCATTGCAGCTCAGTTTGCCGAAACCAGGAAAAACGACAACTGCTCACTAACCAAGTATTTCATTTTTCAACCAATCTGAGTCGAAACGTCAGGGTTCCTCGATCTCATTAGTTCACGATTCTTACATCGGACACATGATAGCCACTTGTCAGAACAAGCCTCGAGAGATCATTTGGATGTTTCAACAAAGCTTCCTAGCTATCATCTGAGGCAACGCAATGTTCATTATGACCTTATATCACAACATCTAAGTCTTGATGAAAAAAACAAAATTTAATTCACTCTTTTTACAAATAAATATCGATAATTTTACAAAGGTTACTGATAGTGTTTATTATTCCAATAATTTTTCACCGTTAATGTGATTCGGTTAATTCCATATATGGAGTCTTTATGACTGATCAATAATTTTTAAAGAATGGTCATTTTGACATCACTTCATCTCTCGTGTGTCTGTCTCTTTTCCGGAATGGAAATATATATATAGTGCAGTTTAGAAGAATTTATTCGGTAAATAAGATAGATATTTTGTGTCTATTTGACCTGTTGGTCATTCTTTCTAAAATTCTAACACATTTACTTAACTGTTAAGTAAATAAAAAAATTCACCAAGTCACATTGCTTATATTATTTAGATTATTTGGACTTCTAGTCTCATCTTGGTTGTTATTTTCACAACGTTTTCACCAACATAACCCCCAACCTTCTTCATGTGGATTTTTTGAACATGGGAATCTTTATGTCGAACTCGGGAACCTATAAGGAATTTTGAACTTAACCCTTTATTTAATCCATAGAGTTAGATTGTTCTCGTTCCATCAGCCATAAACGGGTAGAAATGTTGAGTAATTTTAAATTTTATTCTTTGTTATTATTACCTGTAGTAAGGATTGAACCTTCAACCTTCAAAAGACTGTCACTTAGAACTGATTGTTAGTCAACACTATGATTTGTTCTGCTACGAATCCATATGGATAACTTTAGTATGAATTTTGGGAACCGTAAACTAAATCTTGTCTAGATGCATAGTACTACTACTTATATATATATATATATATATATATTACTATTTCGTGTATCCACATAAAATTTTATAAGGAGATATACTTTTTTATGTATCAATTTTCAGTATTTACTTCAACAGTGCTCGATACGTAAGTAGAGCTAGGTAGTAAGCTATGAAAATATATTTATGGCAATTAAGTTACACAGAGGCTCCCGCCTAACAATTTAAAAATTAAAACCTAAAATAGAAATACAAGGAACCATGTGTTAAAATAAATTCACCCATTATATTGACACAACAAAGAATCAGGATATAGGCCAATCTATAGAAAACAGAACAATAGAAAAGGATATAGGAAGTAACACTAACCTGACTTTTGTTCGTGGGAAGCCCAACGATTGGCTGAGAGAACAACAAAGAATCTGATTGGTTAACTAGCTAGCCTTGTATATAAAAACACCCGGTAAAAATAACTCCATGCATTTTAGCCTGAAGATTCCCCCTGGGGATGAAACGCGGGAGCCTCTGTGTAGCTTAATTGCCATAAATATATTTTCATAGCTTACTACTATATATATATATATATATATATATATATATATATATTAATGACATGGCCTATGGATCCCATCCCAATCCCATAGTCCATGTGAAATTGGGGGTCATCGATGTGGAGGGAGTTATCTGCGGTAGATTAAATTGGTTGAGTCATGTGTAAAGGATATCTTCAGAAAATCCAAGGAAATTAGTTTTAATAGAAATAGGTGATCCACAAAATATCGGTCAACCTCGAAGGAATTGGAAATAGTTGGTGGCTGAAGACATGGGACAATTGGGATTGGTGAATCCATACGCAAGTGATAGAAAATTGTGGAGACAGCAAATGAAGAAGTCTAACCCTGTCACGGGAAAAAGGACTTAAGAATGAGAAGAAAACAACCAAGATGGGAATAATACTTTGCATAATCCAAATAATCAATCCTCATCTCAAAAATTCTCAGTCAGAATGTTTTCATGAAATTTCTTTCTTTTTCCTTTATTTCTCAATCATCTTCCAGAGGAATTGTTAACATATGCATATAGTCCAATAAGATACGAAAAGCACAAATAAAAGGAGATCTTTTTAAATCTGATTGGAAAAGAAAAAAATTAATTTGAACAGGATTGCGTAATGTAATCAGTTCAAATTACATGTAAATGTGATCACGGAAGTAATAATCAGTGAGTCTCTTTTATAACCTCATAATTTAGGTTAATTATAAATAATAACTTGTAAATAAATGGATGAACTATCAAGATAAACGTTTAACAGATGTATTAAAACTGTACACAGAAAGAATTAATGAGTTAATTGGTCGCTGGATGCGATTGATATAATCAGTCTGACGCCTTGATCTTTTGTTTTCTTTCTCTCTGGGCAGACAACCTTTTTCTCCAAGGGCGATAACTCTTAACTCCCGAAATGGTTCAAGGGAGGTAATTCCGTTTTCATTAGGTGTCCTAACAGTCTCAGAGTATTATGGTTCATTATAAACGAATCAAATGTACTAATCAGCAACGGCTGGGCTGGACTGGACAAGATGAAAGCAATCTGGAAGTCAAATCTTCCTACCTAGATGAAACACCTACTAGACTTTTACCAAAAGATTGGAGAAGAAACTTGATGGTGTGTACACCAGAATGCTAAAAGCTGCTTTTAACATTTCTTGGAGGTAACACCCCACAAGGGAGCAACTCCACGGACACCTTCCTCAGATCTCAGCTTTGATCAGAGAGAGAAGAACCAGATTTACTGATCACTGCTGGAGGGTTAAGGATGAAATCGTCAGCAGTGTTCTTTTGTGGATGCCAAAACAGAAATGTGGTTCAGTGGAGAAACCGCACAGAACTTACATCAAGCAACTAACAGAAAACTCACAATGCACCTATGAAGACCTACCTGGTGTGATGGAGGATAAAGCGAGATGGCATGATAGAGTCGAGAAGATCCATGCCACTACGATGATGATGATAAACAAATCTTTCTTTTCCATTCAACATATTTAATTTAAATTTTTCTTACGAATGAGTCACCATTTATCAAGGCTAAAAGACACTTGAGGATGAGTGTTAATGAGATGGACGGGTTGTCAGTTGAATGATGAAGAATATTATGAGAAGATTTAAAATGATTAATGGAATTAACAAAATTTGATTACTTATGAGGACACTTTGTGACAAGTATTTAGTGATATTATATTTGAAGATGATCATGTTGTAGTCTGCAGGGAAACAGTTCCATGGTAATGTGTTCCACAGATTGGCAGTTCTTGGAAAGAAACTCTGTTCATGGAAATTCCATTTGATGTTAGGCACATGGAGGAAGACAAGAAAGTTCTTTGCAATTGTGATAATAAGATGAGTTCTTGCTGTGAATGTTTTATAATCTATTTTGTTGAATAATTATTTTGGCTACCTTTTTACAATATATCTACATTTTAGCCACAGGATGAAAAATCTAGTAAAGTTGAAAATGCATTTTCCATTTCGATGATATTAGATACAATGTAATGCTAAGAAAGTCCTTTTCAGTTGTTGGAAAAACAAATTTTGTCATTGAGTTTTATTAAATAAGAAAGTTTAATTATCACTAAAAAATATTATTTTCAGAAAAATGTTATTTCCTGTGAGAGTGTTTATTTTATTTGTTCTGTCATTATTTTTTACTACAATCTGACTCGAAAGAAACAACATTTTTGATTGAAAATAAATGTTTGTTCGTCGCATACAAAAAAAGAGATTGTTGAGAAATTAATTCGCATATTGACATGTGATGAAAAACAAATATTATTGTTTTCAATATTTCAAGTTAGCAAAATTACAATTACTTATTTTTTGTAAGAAATAAAAGATTTCCAAGAATTTCCCATCCATGGAACACGTTACCACAAGATTGCTTCCCTGCGAGCTACAACATGGTTGTCTTAACATTCAATGTCAACAAATACTTGTCATAAACCATCCTCATAAGTGATCAAATTTTGTTTATTCCATTCATCATTTTCAATCCTCTCATAACATTCTTAATCATTCAACTGACAATCTATCTATATCATTAACCCTGATTCTTGAGTGGCTTTTGGCGTTGATAAGTGGTGACTCATTAGTAAATTTTAAAAAATGGTTTCGTATTTTTGGATGGAAACAATTTATTTTGAGACTAAGTCAATTAGAAAATACATGTTTATGTTTTCTTTACATTTGGTGCTTGAAGGATGACATATTGTGACATGCTAAATTAGTTCTTTTCAATTGCTGAAATAAGTCACTAGACCAACTCGACAATCAGCTAAATCCCATCCATTCACTGTGGAGGTCCCCAGATGCCGGAGAGCTTTCTACTCCAATAGCTTCTTTCCTCGTGCAGCTGGCCTCTGGAACTCCCTCCCTGCCCCCTGTTTCCCCGACGGTACTGACATGCAGAAATTTAAAACTAATGTAAACAGACATCTCGCTGCGCAGCTCCCAATTTAGGTTGACCCCCCCAAAACCTTCTCCCTTTTTTCTCAGTAGCCCCTTACGTCTATAGTGGCGGCCTGTCTTGTTTGGGGTGAACTATGTTAAAAAAAAAAAAATTTTTTAAAGTGGCATGTCGAATTTACACATGATCCTTTTTTTTATACACACTTTAAAAATAAAATTTTGAAGAATAAATGTTGTTATTAAGAAAGGAATAAAAATGTAGTTGTTACCTTTACCAGCGCCCAATTCCACGTAGATTGACCCATTCTTTAAAAGACCAGCTTTTTCCAAATGACTTACAAGTGATGCCTATAAAAGGAAAAGAAAAGATTCATGAAAAACAGAAAAATTATGGAGAGATTTATCGCTAACTTTGGCAGAATTTATACACAAGCTATTTGGAAAATCGATGGTATAACTACTGCATCTAACAAATATGCGCTCATTTTATAGAAATGTTTAAAAAATATACATACAATGGAAAAAATTATAAACAATCAACTGACTAGTTATATTACTTATGAATAGATTAAGAAAAAAACTTGATGTGAGAGATGAAACCTGGGTGCAGTTTTGAAATAAACAATTTTAGTCTTAATCAAGTGAAAATTGAATTCATAAGAAATCATGTTCAAAATGTTGCCTGCTTTTATCAAAAGTTCTAAACAAACCTGTTGTTTTCTTTGGCGTTGAGCTTGGATCCCATAATAAGGGTTATCCATTTCCTCAACCATACACTCATGCGATAATTCTTCCTTTTTGATATCACACAGATGTTCTGAAAATACAAGAAAACAATTCTGTAACTTGGATTATTCGGATTAATATTATCATCTTGGGAGTTATTTTCACAAAATTTTAGCCAATGTAACCTTCGAAGTTCTTCAGGTGCTTCTTTTCGACAGTCTTTTGGAGGTTGCAGGTTCAAACCTTACTACAGGTGATTATAACTAAGAATAACATAATAATTAAGTAACACTTCTACTCGGTGATGGCAGACAGAACAAGAACAATCTATCCCCATGGATTAGGTTAGGTTTGATTTGTTTTACAGCATATCAACCATCTATGAGTTACCTAATGCTGAATAAAGTTGTCAAATATAATTCTATAGGTAGGGTAATTGTTTATATTCCTAGAATACATTGCTCTCAGAAAACATTACTCGTAGAAGGAAATTTCACAGTGAAAGTGGGAACACTAATCTGAGAAAACATTATTCCCAGAAAACATTACTCTTAGAAAGAAATCTTACAGAGAGGGTGGGGCATTATTCTCAGAAAACACCACTCCAAGAAAACATTACTCCCAGAAAAAAACTACTTCCAGTAAACATTACTCTTTGAAAACATTACTTACATTGGTAATCTTATTTGTTCTCAAAATAACTACTATGTATTTGAGGAGAAAATAAAAAAGCAAAAATAAGATTTTGATTTTTTTAAAGGATTTAGATTGAATAATATAGTTGGGGATGAACTTATAGATACTAGGGCATGACGTGACCATCCGATTGATCGGATCAGCCCTCTCCAATCTCCTGTCTAGCCGAAGTAAGGGTTGAAGTGGAAGAATGGCTCAGCAACCAGGATCCCATCCTAAGGCATCACGGTTCGCCACTCACGGCCTACAGATGGCCTCATTTTCAGAGAAGTTTACTCCTCTGCATGGAGTTGAAGCCATCGAATTCATGGCCCTGTCAACAGGGCGACCTAATAGATTAAATAAATAGTTCAGTTCAAAATTCTGTATAGCTCCCTAAGTTCAACAAAGATTCTCAAGTTCGAAAAGATGAACCTGAAGAAGGTCGGAGGTAATTTTAGTATATGTACTGCCGAAGCGAAGGTCGGAGGTAATATCATCCAAAAAGTTGTGAAAATAATAACCAAGATGAGAATAGTAGTCCAAATAATACAAATTTTCAATCCTCATCTCAAAACTTCTGAAACATAATTCTGCAATTAATTCTCAATGTAAGTTTTATTTTGCTTAACATTTTTATGGTATATCAATTCTTTGGGTTATTAATGCAAAAATATCATAATTGGTGTTCATGATTCATTGAAAACAATTCATTGAACTCAATTTGCTATTTTACCCCTATCTGGATAGAATTGCGATTGTTCATATAATTGTATTAGTACATAAGTGAATCTAATAGATCCAATTGGGTTTTCACTCTATTTGCCAATTTCATTGTTGTTCATTGTTTGAATCTTATAGTAAAATAATTTGTGTTCTTGTCTTTAATTATTTATTCCTACTATTGTTCTAGTTGTGGAAAAATAAACATGCCAGAATATACAATGGCCAAACGTTACAATTTTATCGAGTAGGGTTTCAGTTTTTGCTTTTCAAATTCTACAAATGTAATTTACATGTAAATTATTCTGATAACATTATGGCCATTAGTGATTCTAGAAACGACCTAGAAGTATTTCTTGATCTCTTGTGTCCAAAGCAGCCAAAACAGGTTTAAAATAAACTACACAAAGACGAAATGCATGATGACAGACAAAACCAATAAAACCCTGAAACTAATGGTTCAGAAACTATTGTGTGGGTTGATGCATTTGACTACTTAGGAGATGTAATTTATACTGCAAATGACCCAAATGAAGGATTATAATACCACATATTTCTCGGATAGGAAAGTTTTCAACAAGAACTTACTTCAAACTGCATATCATATCGGATGAAAAAAGCTGAAAGTGTAGAACTTAGTCCTGGGAACATCTACCAAAGAAAACTGTGGGAAACGATATGTATACCAAACATTATGACCCCCACATCCACTTATTTGAAAATGCAGCAGTAAAACAAAACATAGTCATTAAATAAGGCAGAAAGAGTGGTAAGTTTGGTTTAGGTGAGTATTCCAAATGACTGTGTCCTGAACAAAGCAGAAAGGGAGAAAGTACCAAGGCCTAATGTATGATACGAAGAGAAACTGGAACGTCAAAAATATCAATATCATCCCAGTTGTAATAGAAGTTAAAGGCCTCATAAAAAAGAATTAAAAGAAAAATTATCTGGAAAGTATAGTCGGAAAACCACAGGCGAAAGAACTCCAAATAAGGTAGAAGCCAACATCCTTAAAAAAGCACTTGGTTGGAACAAGAATGTCCCATCCCTATGCTAGTGAAAAAAGAAATAATTAAAAAAATGAAATAATCAACACATATGAAGTGCCAGTAGAGTTATCTGCTCTTGATTGTGTCAAATGGATAAACAAACAATGGAAAAACTCACTGTCTTTCAAAATAACATAATGAGAGAAATGTGTGGAGTGAAGTTAACAGATTAGAATAAGCAATCTTTTCGTAAACACGTAACTCACACCTATACCATTCATAGTTAAATGAGAAGTGTCAGGACTGTACATCATCATCATATTCGGTTTAACGTCCATTTTACATGTTGACATGTGTTCAACAGCTTTAAGAAATTGACTTCCAAAATAACCCATCTTTAGCCAGGTATTTATTCCTCAGGTTCAATTTTATCATTTCCTTCCATGTTTTCTTTGGCCTTCCCCTTTGAACTGAACCTGCTACCTCAACTGTTCTACATCTACCAACTCAAGAACTCACATATAAATCTTCTCTTCTGCATATATCTGTTCAGATTTAATCTTCCTCTGAGGTCTATCTTTAAAACTCACATTACACATACATTGTAACATTCTCATATTATGCAACGCATGTCCTTAACTCTCACTGGCCAGGTTTCACTTCCATAGATCATCGTACTTTTTACACATGCCTGATAAACAGTGGTAACGCTCTGCTGGTTAGTGATGGCAGAAGTTCCCTGAACTTACTCGATCCACTCCTGATTCGTACAGACACACAAAAAGATTAATAGTCAAAGCGAGCAAGGTATGTTTAGAAGGAATGGTGGAAGAGTGCATAAAAAGGGGTAAACCATAAAGAAGAATGGCATTATAACATATGTTCCTGAACTTCCAGATCAGTTAAGGTAGTGAGAGACAACAGATCTTGGAGACAGTTAATAGCTGGATTGCATTCTGTAATATGTGGAGAAAATGTTTGATGATGATGATGAATTTACTTGTACTAGAAAATAGAAACTGATGTGTAAAGTAGTATATTGTGTAAGTGTAAATGTGTGTATTACATAACATTTTGTTTTGAAATGTAAAAGTCTTTACTGCTGCAGATAATGATTTGTACACTTTCATATTTTCTCCAAACACTTGTAACAGAGCATAGTTTCAATCTATGAACTTCTGGATCTATAAACCAAAACATCTGTAGATTGGAACTATGATATGAAATTAAAACATGACCCCTCATTCCTACCCAACCAAAACTTTTTAAACTCTCATAACTATACTTTGATTAATCAGATTTAGAGGGATGAATGGGAGTTTTTACTCTCACTCAGATCTCCTCTCACTGTCACTCAAGAACAAATTTAATAAGAGATATTTTTTCGAAATTTACCTGCAGTAAGTCATATTTTAAGCGTTTTCATTAGCTAATGCTCTTCCTTTTTCTACTTTTTTGATAAACGATTTACCAACAAAGTGGGAGAGAATTTGCATTTTGCAATTATTAATCAGGGTGACGAGGCTTTGTGACACATTTATTATGCAAGATGATAGCAAAAATCGGAATTGTAGGATCAGCAAAGAAAAAAGTCCTGAAATTAAGTTCAGGTGCAGCTGAAGAAGGATTCTAATAGATATGGTTAAAAAGGAACGATCCATGAATTAAAGCACGAATAAGCCATGGAAAAATGCAGAACCGCTTCTGATTGGGTGATGCAAATCTATGTCTCATTATAAAAATAAGAGCTGACTCCTGCTTAATTTAAAAATGGTTTCCAAGAATACATCATAAAGCCAAGTATAATATGAGGTCACTTATGTTGCAATACACAAAATTTGTATGTAAACCAGGTTAACATTACTGATGATCACCACTGTTTATTTGACAAATGTCTTTTAAGGATTATTAGTACTAGTAAAATTTTCATCTTCAAAATGTTGATCTCCAGAACTCACTTATTATCTCAAGGGTACTTTATGCCAAATTTCATGGAATTCTGCTCAAAATGTTTATTAGCAGTAGTAGAGACTTCTTTATTACTGTATTATTTGGTGACCCTTTTGAAAGGGAACTTGATCTAGTATTTTTTGTCTGTGTGTATATGTCTGAGTTGATTGTTATGTGTGTGATGTCATTGTTGCCTAGCAGAAATCAATTAGATGTTTGTCTGCTAACTAGGTTACAACAAGACTGAGAGACAAAAATACTAAATTATAACAGATTTGATTAGAAATTATATTGCAAAGAATAAAAAAAATATTTCATACTTTCATAAAGCTGTTCAACTTTTGTAATTACTCGTGATAATTCATCGCTGGATGCTGTCAATACACTCAACTACAAGAGAAAATAGAAATATTATAAAAACATGTGCGCAAAATTTGGGATATAGAACAATGGAAATAAAATTAATTAAAAATTTCAATAAACAGATTTGATAAACAGATCACATGACCAATTCAAAATTAAAATGTCCTTGAGCATTTATTAACCAATAAAAACTCTTGCAACAATAGACATATTGGCTTCGGTAAGCCAATTAAAAGAGTAGAAAAATAACTAATGAGCAAGAAAAACATGGCATTTTTTCTATTCAAACCCTCTGTTTCCAATGGAATCGTTTTACATACAAAACAAGTTGAATTTGTTTCTCAATGCCAGATAAGACACTATCTCTCCTCTCATCTCACAATCTACTATACAAAAACCTGTTTTTCCTTAAAAACTCTATAACCCCCCCCCCCCCCCCCAAAAAAATAATTATCCTGTAAGTCAGCTAACTCCTTTTTTAACATTCAAGTGAAAAATTAAGAGTTATGTCCCCTATATATTTTAGTTACTTTTAGGGAAAAAAAACATGATGCAGCATTTTAGGTCATTATTTCAATTTGTTTCCATTATAATAATCTTCCTAACCGGGACTGTTATTATTTTAAAGAAACCTAAACAAAATACATTTCTTGCCAAAAACATGGTAGATAAAAGATGAAGACCAAATGGCTAGTCATAATCAAATATCTATATGCCAGATACATTGTTATTAGGTCTGTTATTAAAAATCTGACAAAATAGCTTTATATATTAGATGTTTTATGAACCTGTCTCCATAATAATCTAGCAAATAAAGTTATTAAACGAAATTTGTAGAAAATAATTTGTAAAAACAACAATAGAACACAGCTCTCCAATTGCAGCAAATTTGGTTTTAAGTGTTGAAGATAATGGTTGAATTCAATAAAACTGATTAACAAACTACTAAATAAAACACAATACTAAAATAGAACAAATAGTTATGTTTACTTTTATTAACTGAAAATTAAAATAGAACAAATAGTTATGTTTATTTTTATTAACTGAAAATTTAATTTAAACAAACAAAACAACAGTCGACTTTCACAGATTCCTGCTAATTGTGTTACATTATGGAGAGCCCTATGTCGGTTCACGGGTAAATCAGCTCATATGAATTTTAACAACGGTCGAGCTAAGTACAGGTTGAAATGACAAACTTTGGGAAATTAATCTGTTCCCATGAGTGAATCATCAAATAGAATGACCCAAAGGTCAAATCACAAAGTATTAGGTTAAATGGGTAAGCAACAAAGGGAGATGATGAGTGATGTGTTTTTTTGTCATTGACAAAGAAACGAAGGTGTCAGAAAGATCTGTATGTAAGCCAAGCTAGGCAGACGTAAAATAATATGCTTTAAGACTTTGAAAAAGTTAAAATAGCCGGAAGGCAAATATATGCCCTCCCAAGATGTCTGTTCATCGCGTTCATCAATTTATCCCCTAATAAGATAAGAAATATACCCAACCTTTCACAAGTGTATAAATTAACCAACTAGTTAAGAGAATTTTAGGCTCTCTCGCATATGTATGTTAAAGTATTTCTCTCCAAGAAAACAAGACCTATAAAAACTCCCAACGAACGTATTTAGTTTTCTTTCTGTAGCAGAAAAAGGTTGTTCCAGAATTCACGGCCATGCAGAAAAGGAAAGACAGTAAGAGTCAAGGTGACAACTGCAATGGCAGCAGATGAAGAAGGAAACGGTGAAGAAACAAGAGAGTCGGACAGTGTCAGTCAGCAATGAAGAGAAAAAGCGACAAAGAAGGTATATCACACGCAACAGTTTTAACGGACATTTGTCGCCTGTCGAGCAAAATAAAAAGATGACGTAAAGAATTTAAGGGACACCCACACACGTAAAAGTGTTTAATGTGCACCCGTAAAAGAATTAAAAGGAAAAAATGAGTTTGCGAAAGTCGCGGCAAAGGATATAATAATTGTACACATGCATAATGAATGAACACACATAAAAAGAATTAAGGTAGAGCGTTAGTGGAACCAAACGGAAAATAGGTTTAAGAACATTTTAAGCGTTACAGCGTAACAATTGTACATCAATCTTAGTTTTATTTATTTAAATGTAAATACATTCAAAAAATGTGCTTCTTTCCTCAATATCAAGGGAATAATACACAAGTATTTAGCATTCAGGCGACAAATTTAAATAGTCTTTAGAGAGCATGTAAATCCCAATGTTGTTTTTTGTTTGCTATAAACAATTCTAAAATATGGTGATTTATAATTGACTAGCAGGGGTACCCGGCGTTGCCCGGGGCTCTCCCTCCTCCTCCCCGCAAGCAAAATAGGATATTGAGTACTTTTCTCCCGGACAACGCCAAGTATTTAGAAAATCAAGATGGCCTCCAGAGCACTACTAAAAGCACTCTTACTGATCCCCCCCTCCTTTTCATCTGCACAATAGTCCGAAGAGAAACACTACAGTAGCTCTATCTAGGACATTTAGCACTTTTCTCCCGGACAACGCCGAATCCTCTAAGTCCTAAATTTACGAAGCCCCCCCCCCCCCGGTGCTGGGTCCTATACTGTAGAAGCTGGCCCGGTGGCTATACTGCAGAAGCACCCCCCCCCCGTCCCTGTACTGCAGAAGCCTCTGGATCCTATACTGTAGAAGCACCCCCGGTGCCTATACTGCATAAGCACCCATGGTCCCTATTCTGTAGAAGCATTCGGGTCCTATATTGTAGAAGCACCCCCGGTGCTGGGTCCTATACTGTAGACGCACCCCTGGTACCTATACTGTAGAAGCAGCCCTGGTCCCTATACTGCATAAGTACCCATGGCCCCTATTCTGCAGAAGCATTCGGGTCTTATATTGTAGAAGCACCCCTGGTTCCTATACTGTAGAAGCGCCTCCCCCCCCCCCCCGGTGCCTATACTGCAGAAGAGGTGCGGATGTGATTGAGCAACCCTTGTTTCACTGTTATTGATAGATCCGGACAGAAGTTATGGGATGACTTGATACAACCGGACAGTGCATTTTTATCAAGTTGTTACATGAATGCATTGGCTGATTTCAAAATCACCAGTAAATAACATTGAAAAAGTTTCAAAAAACCAGACCCGCCCCCGAAAACTGGCCCCGTTGATCCCCGGGGACATTTTTTTTTTTCGTAATTTTGAGATATTATGCTCCCAGGTGTTGTCCGGTCCTAAAGATGTCAACTTGTTGATCGTTTGGCAAGTAGTTTTTGAGGAGTAGCTGGACATACAAACAAACAGACAAACAGACAGACATACAGACAAGTGCCCTTTATACAGGAGAAGAAGATTTGAGTTTTAGGTCTGCATTAAGATTGAACAGACAAAATATTTTTGACTTTTATATATAGAAGATTAATTATCCGTACCTTATTTATATCCACAATTTCTTTTTCTGCGTCTCCGGAATTTATTCCTGTGACATGGTGAGGCTAAAAAAACAAAAATAAGAGATAGACAATAAACAAACTGATGATATTAACAATAAGAACAGTTTAAGTAATGCAGGTTTTATTTGCGGGTCTGTAAAGGCATCATAGCCTGACTCATACAAGATCAATATTTAATTTTGTTTTGCCAAAATCAACTGGTGCAGATCGAACCATTTTTTTTTAAAAATGTATTTCAAATTAATTTTATCAAAAACCTAATCTGGATCAATATTCTATTTTTATTATTTCTGTTAAGTGGAAGTAGGAGTTAATATTCTCCTACATTTATATATTATATTTAAATTTCTGTTAAGTGGAAGTAGGAGTTAATATTCTCCTACACAAATATTCTCTTGACCAGTTGAGGAGATGTGTTGCATGGAGAGAAATGATACAATGGATGTATAAATGTGAATCTTAAAGACAGGCTTAGATCTGATGAGCCGAGAGGAAGATGTGTGCAAAACAAGAGACTTTGTTGGTATGGCCACATTGAAAGAATGAATGAGAGCTCTTGGGTAAGTAGATGTAGAACAGTTGAGGTAGCAGGGTCAGTTCATAGGGGAAGGCCAAGGAAAACAGGAGGAAGTGATAACTGATAGCTGGAAAATTGCCTCTGCGGTATTAGAGTTAAAAAATTCTGGTGAAAGAACTGACCCTACAAAATTATCGCCCCATCTGTCTACTCCCATAGTTCGCTAAAATCTTTGAATCTTTAATCAATCTAGCGAGTCTGCCACCTTGTTAATGCTAAACTTCTTCCTGACCATCAGTATGGATTTAGGCAAACACGTTCTACTGCGGATATCCTAATAGTCACCATACACTGGACAAGGCAGATGAAGCAAGAGTGGTAGCGTTTAATATATCTAAAACCTTTGACATGGTCTGGCATGAAGGTCTTCTCATAAAAATTAATTCGTATGATATTACTGGACGAATATCTAATATAATTAAATTTTTATTAGTCCCCAAAAAGATCCAGGTTGTCCTTGATGTCCGAACATCCAAACAACATGGCATTAATGCGAGTTTCGATCATTGGACCTTTATTGTCCCTGATTTTCATAAATGACCTCCCCGGTGAAATTGTGTCAGAGATGGGTATATTTGCTGATAACACCACACTCTTTTCTTGACATGTGGAACGTGCAAATATCCAAAGCAATGGCTGATTCCTTAAAAATACCCTCCAGTCTGTAGTTAAATGGGGACATAAATGGATGTTAACATTTAATACCACTAAGACAAAGCTCGTTTCCTTTAACAATTATAAGAAACCTTTTCAATCACCGATTGCCATAGCTAATAGCACCCTACTCGAGAATCTAACATTCAAACTCCTCAGCCTAACATTCACAGGTAACATGAATTGGAACAAATATATAGAAGATACTGCCAAAGTTGCTGCAAGAAAAGTGGGATCCCTCCATCGTGCGAGAAAATTTCTCACACCTGCCAGTATCATATATGTCTACAAAGCCACCATCCCCCTCATGCATGAAGTATTGTTGTCACATCTGGGCTGGTGCTCCCTCTTAGACAGGGTAAAAAAAAATGTCTCTAATCTAAAAGGTCCCACACTGTTCACCAAGCTCCAGACCCATCATTGCAATGTCGAATCCCTGTTCTTGTTTTACAAGTACTTCAATGGAATGTGCTCCGACGAACTTGCTGCTCTGGTGCCCCCTCGACATAAATACACCCAACCAACACGACAATCAGCTAAATCCCATTCCTTTCACGGTGGAGGTTCTCAGATGCCTGAAGGCTGTCTACTCTAATACCTCCTTTCCTCGAATTGCTAGTCTTTGGAATTCCCTCCCTTCTTCCTGTTTCCCTGACTGTACCAACATGCAGAAATTTAAATGTAATGTGAACAAACAGCTGCACAACTCCTCACTTAGGAAGCCCCTTATAAATCTGGCCCTTAATTCACAGTAGCCCTTTACATCTCTCAGTGGAAAGGTGCCTTGTTTGGAGTGAATAAAAAAATTAATAAAAAAAAATAAAAAATAAGAATTGACTTGAAAGAAAAAGGGATAAATAAAACCTGGCCAGCGATTGGTTAGTTTGGAAGTCAATTTTTAAAAGTCATCCAACACATGCCAGCATGTAAAAGAGACATTATACCGATGATGATTTTAGGATTTGAACATGCGACATTGAGATTGATAATCAACCAATATAATAACCATGTCATTAGATAACTTTCAGAAGACAAAAAGGGGGGGGGGGGGTATTATACAGACGTACACGTTTTCAAAACTGTTTACTCATCTTAATAAAACTTATTTGAAACAGCAAGATTACAATTACATGCAGCAGAATAGATAATAATGGTTTAAAAATGTATTTGATATGTTGGCAATATTTGTTCTTTGTAATCATATGAAAATCTACTGACCAATGTGAAGAGGAAAATGAAATGGTATGGCCAAATCATACAATCACCAGGTCTCGCAAGCATAATCCTTCAAGGAACTGTACAGGGTGGAAGAAGAAGAGGCAGACAAAGAAAGAGGTGGGAAGACAACATCTGAGAGTGGACAGCGCTGGTACTGAGTAACACGCCCAGGAAGGCCAAAAATCGGGAGAGTTAGAGAAAACTGGTTGCTAAGTCATCTTTGGCATCCCAACGGTCATCCAAACCAGGGAACAGATGATGATGAATTAGCATAATTGAACATCTTTTTTTATCTCAAAGACAGGAAATTGATTAAATAAATGAATAAAAGAAATATACAAGATCTGTCATATTTTGCTAACATTAATGCTACAACTGAGGCCAAACTATTGTATAAAAATTAGTTTTTAAACTGAAATTATGAAATAGAAACACACAATGGCTGCACATCCAGTCCAGTTATTTATGTCTCCTATGAAGATTAAAATCAACATTATACTAAACCTTATGTCTACAATCCTCATTGTAATTTTGATGAAAATCCATTACATAATTTTCATTCTAGAAGATGTCTAAAATTTAAGGCTTAAGTTTAAGATGTCTTAAGAAGAAATTGAAATGCAGGGAATCTTGCTTCATCAGTGTTTAACCAGTATTGATTAAATTTAATGAAAATCTGATATATTTGAATTTTCAAATGGGAGGTTGTGCCTGAAAATTCTTTTAAAATACTCCAAAGAAACTGAAATTTGAGGAATATTCATAAATTGATGTCTTAATACCTATTGTTAAAATTTCATAAAAATCAGAGGTATTTGAATTTTCATGAAGGGCTTCCACCTGTTTTTGCCCCTTTGCATAAAACTAAATTAAACTAAATATAGCCCAGATTACCCAGATTTTATGTACTAATAGTCACTGCTTATCAAAGCCTAAAGGCCAAAGAGAAGAGTTAATGAGCCTTGTCAGGCAGCCAGTGAGACAACACTTTGAGGATTGGTGACAATCGTTGAAACTGGTCAGAATTTGTTAACACTGGATTTGAAAACAACTATGTTGTAGTCAGCTGGGAAGCAGCCCTGTGGTTTGTATTCCACAGACAAGTAGTTCTTGGAAAGAAACTTTGTTCATGAAAGTTCTGTTTAGTTTTAGGTACACAGAAGGGGAAAGGAAAATTATTTACAGTATTTGTAGCAAGACAAGTTTTTGCTGTGAATGTTTTATAGGAGGAGAACTAAAGAGTGGAGCTCAGTCAAGCACCTACCATGAAAATAACAATAGAGTAGAGAAAGACTATCAACGTCTCTTCTGTGAGAAAGATGTTGTAGGGAAGAGAAGAGGACACTACCACTAGATTCTAAGTCGATTTTCTTCTCTGTCAAGGCAGGAGAGAGTGCTCTGAGCGGCACCTCCCTAGATGTGGCAACAGTACTCCATCTTAGGACGTATACAGATAGAGGATTGCGTCAAGAGTGTGATACTTTCTAGAGCGATAGAATGATCCAAACATTTTTCAGGAAATAATTAAATCATGATACTGAAAAATCAGGCCCGACTGTTTTTGAAAGGCAATTATGTGTACAATTAATTACACGTTTACTAATCAAGTAATAAAACCTCAGGAATTTTATGTTCAAAGGATAAGTGAAAATTACTTACTGGTAAAGTCCGTTGGCGTTTGTTACACTTCTTCAGATGTGTGTCAATATTGTCCTCATATATTGTGCTGAAATAAAATAAGAGATAAAATATTAGGTGCTTATTTATATTGAGACTCAAGTGAAATATGGCAGTTCAAAATAAAATAACAGGAAAATTTATGAATATACTTACTTCTCAGTGAAAAATATTAGTGTAGACCAAAAATTACCGAAAATAGATGAGTAGAATTTTAATAAAATATAAAATGAATTTACTATTCTGAGGAGAGTTTGTGAACTCAGAATAGTAAATTCATTTTATTTTTTTATTAAAATTTTACTCACCTATTTTCGGTAATTTTTGGTCTACACTAATATTTTTCACTGAGAAGTAAGTATATTCATAAATTTTCCTGTTATTTTATTTTTAACTGCCATATTTCATTTGAAAGATAAAAAAAGTTTACCAAAATTAGCCTTGCAGAAAGGGTTCAACGGGCACCATCTTTAAAATCCAACTCAACAATATTAAAATTTCGAGACACAAAATTCCTGACATTTCCTGACAAGTATGTCCATTATTCTTGACAATTACTGACAAAAATAAACGTTTTTCTGACAAAAAACCTTTATTAAATTAGAAATAAAAAAATATTTTTTGTATGAAAACCCACATAGGGCTCACCCCAAGCCAGCTTGACATTTTCTTGGTGTTTTAAATTGTAATGATAGGTAGCTATATGATTAATAATAAACGAACACCAGAAAATGACTAGCCTCCGACATTTTTTAATGTTTTTGTTAATTTATTATACAAATATGAATATAAAAGGTACAAAAACAGACTAAGTAGCCTTTTTCAAGGCAACAATTGTCACATTAATTCCTACCATTTCATAAAAAAATAGGTACAAAATAAGTACAATTTACAATAAAGGAATGGTCAGTGGGTCGAATGCTGGGGCAAGGCTCTTGCATAACCACCACAGAACAAGTTCATGAACGGACCAAAGAACATTTCTTGTAAAGAACTTCATCATCATCAAGATCTGGCTGTGGTGAGTTGCTGCAGTAGAGGCCTTTGCAATTACCACATGAGTTTGAACAGTCAATGCCATGTTTCCTGCAACTGCATCTTGCTGTAGTACACCCTGAAGTACAGTTACACCTAATTATAGCCAACAAATTTACAGGACCAGCTGGCAAGTCAGTCTTGATTGGTTGTAGTTTACCATCTGAAAGTTTGCATCCCCACTCATCAGGTTTTAGCTGGTTTCTACATTTCCGTTCCTGAATTTGAAAGTAAACTCGAAGGCTGTGGAATTTTGTAGCTGCTCTTGTTGGTGGCAATGATTTGGTCTCAACATACTTTGAGTTTTTTACAACATTTTCCTTAAAGTGCCTCAGTCGGAGATGATTGATGTTTTCCCCATCATTATCATTGTACAGGCACACTAAAGCCTTCTCCCCAGCTTCAATAACCTCTTCTGCACTGCTATTCTAGCCAAACACTTCTGCCAGTTTGAGGAAATTTCTATTGTTCATCACCTTTCAAAGGGATGCTGCCTTCCCAATTCCATAAACACTGGATGTAGAATCACAACCCAGTAGTGCATGGATGAAAATAATGTTGGAACAGACCACATCTCCCAAAGATTTCCTCATCTCTTTCATGTTCCAGACTTTCACACTTTTTGCACTATCCTTTGGTTGTGGCATGAAGAAGATTTTGTAACCATCATCTCTATTGGCATGATAACATAGAAGGACCAATAGGTCAGGTTCATCTGCTATCAAAATGGTTTCTCCTGTCTGTACCAGTTCTAGAACAGTCTTCACAATCAATACGTCAGTGTCTCCAGATGCATGGACTACTTTACAACCCGCTTCCTGCAAACTTTTTCCCAGCAAGTTGATGAACAATTGTTTTTCTTGATTAGCTCGGAAAACATCCTTTTTAAATTTGAACACCATTAAAGGGGTCACTGACACATTAACACCAACAGAGCCCCCTGCTCGGCATCAGTGAGTCGCGTCTTTAATGGATGGGCCACTTTCATACCCATCAAAGACAATGTATGCTTTTCCATATCTAGTTGTGACATATCTGCGGTATTGGGCATAGATCTCATTACATGTATGACCTTTTTGCCATGGGAGGCATTGAAGTAGTGCTCCACCATCTAAGAGATAATGTGGATCTGAAGACTGTGGACCTGATTGTACAGGGGAAGTCAGTTCCCATATTGCGTCTGCCAAAGCCGTTTTTTTTTTTGCCCTTCGCGGTAGTCCGAAAGAATCAAAAAGTGCAGGTGGGTAATCACAAAGCTCATACTGGAAATGTTCTTGCTGCTGCTGAGTTGAGGGTTCATTGGTAGATAGCACACACAGTCTCTGGAATAGGAGTTGTGGATCAGTCTCAACTGCTTCATCTTTGCTGAGCGAAACTTTTGACCCAAGTGTAATTGCCTGATCCTTTCTTTTAAAAGTGTACTCGTGGACATTTTCTCCAACCATTGAAGCTATGATTGCCTCTATGGAGTTTGCTCTGTCCACATTCACCTTTTTGTCTACAGTTACTCCACTTGAAATGCTGTGAATGGACGGATCTTCCGTGAAAGGATCATATGTCTGAAGAAACACAAGAATCTCTCACATCTTGCTCTTTTCTTGCTGAAGTAGCCTCCTGGTGTTGGTCACTAGTGCCATAACGAATGCCTGCTAGTTCTTGCATTGTAAACTTGATTTCAGCGCATGCTGGCAGTGATAGCATCCAAACCAATCGTTGAATTTCGTCCATTCCTCTGCCACAAGTAAGACCTCCAGACGTCTTCATGCTTCTCATTAGCACCTGCTCAATAACCAGATCCGTTGACAAGCCAGTCCAGTAGCGATCACTCTGTCTAATCACATGGAATCCTTCAGAAAATTTCTGGTACACTTCAGGATGGCTTTTCGGCAGCCCCCCCATTTGCTGCAAGTACAAGTAGGCCGACTTTGCATATAGGATGTGTCCTGCTGCAGCGAATATTGGCAGCATTTTCCTTACAGCGTATGGTGCAATTCCCAGTCCCGGGTGCGCTCTGCCTTGATAAACAATTGTAGGATCTTCACCATATCAAGGTATTGAATCTACAATTTTGCTGTTCGCTGGTTAACTATCGCATCCTTCACATGGTTGATTCTCTGGGCAATCCTGGTCATAGACTCTGATGATAGAACATTATTCAATATCTCAGTCCCATCAAGGAGACCTTTCAATAGCCCCTGAGCTTCCTTCAGGTCTTCATTTTGAGAAAATGACTCTTCTGCATTAGTGTTGGGTTGATCATCCTCAGTGACATGTGAAACTGGCAAATCATAGGCTTTCGCTAACAAAATAGCATTCAGAGCAGCATCGACTAAAAAGTGAGCACGAATGGCTCTTGCAATTGCTTTGCCACTTATCATGTGCTTGACTGTGTTTTCAGCATACACAAGTTCAAAAAGTTGTTGCAATCCAGAACCTGTCATCAAATGACCAATTGACCCCAGAAAGCTCATCTGTGTATGGAGTTCACCACGTCGCAAGACAAATGACTTCAGGAGATTGAAACTAGGGTGTGACTCGACTATTATCATTGCTTTGTACCAAAGTGGTTGATCGAATGTTAGAATTGGTGTAATGTTGTTTTTCCTGGCTATATCACTAATGTAACATAACGTTGAGTACACGCAGGTTGGGTTACCAGGGTCCATGTCGATCATTGGCAAAAAAAACTGTGACTGATTTCCCAGGATATATTCCTTTGTGCACTGACTGCATAAGGCCTGACCATGCGGGTCTGGACAGATGTGAAATTAATGAAACCTCCCAAAGGATGTCAACATTAGCAGTGGAATCAACAATTTTCTTGGGCTGGAGCTCTTTAAATGTCACTGGTGGTTTGTTGGTGTGCTGGGAATCTAGGTACTTGATGTTGATCCTTCCAACCCTTATTATATCTTCTGAAAGTTCAATTTTAAAAAAAAATTATACTGTCTTGACTAAATCTAGAAAATAAAAAAACCTTTTAAATGGGTCTACTGAAGAATGTTCACACATTAAACTTTCAGGCACTTTTATACATAATTCCATGATTTCTTCATAGCATTATTCTTTTAAGTTGGGATGTATTGAAATTCATAAAACACATGCAAAATGGTCAAATGTAGTTTAAGGGTCGCATGGATTGGCCAAAAGGTAAACCTAATAACTGCTCCATTAGAGGACGATATAAACAAAAATGCAAACGGCTCTTCTTTATTTTTATTACTAACCTATGGTCAACAGCAACCCCAGATGGCAGTCGAAAGGCATTCCGCTTCACCTAGAAAGAAGAGTTGGCAGCCTTGAGGGACAAAATTAATACTACATTTGACTTGAGACCCACAGAGAATTATGAATACACTTTTTCACCATTATGATAAGTCTGCAAATGTACGTGCTCGCAACCTTATTTTTCAGGGATGTGAGTAGTCAATGGCAATAAAAATTAAAATCGAGATGAATTTACCAACCTGTGGACCACAGCCCCAGTGTGTGTGTGTGTGGAGAGATAAAACACACACAACAACCTTTTTCCTAAATAACTCCAATCAGTTTCAACTAAAAAAAAATCAAAATTGAGAGAAAGGCACAGAGTGCATATGTGGGGGGAAGAAACAAGAAGTCATTATTTGATGAAACAAAAGCCATCTAACTCCCCTACCCCCTTTCATGAATTGCCTTCAAGGCAAAATTAACATTTTCAGTTTTCAGAAAGAATTATTATAAGCGGTAAAATTAGCCTTTTTTTATTATTAAAACCAGTGGATTTCAATTAAAAAGCTAGGAACTAACATTTATGCTGGATTTTCAAAAAGCAGAATTCTGCTAAAAAGCAGAGAGCTCATGTCCCTGATTTTTTTATATTTACATCTCCCATTTTGTATTACTTGAATAAGTAAAATTGCTGAATTAACAAACAGTTGTCATTTTCCTTTCTTCAAAAACTGTTGTCCCAATTCAATTTCTGCACTTATAAACCCTTTTTGCTGTGAGTTTGAACTGAACTTTCTTTCGGGGATAAAAATTCCCATAATGAACAATAGCTGAATGTTGATAAAACAAAGAAAAGAGATAGGATTTTTGATTAAAAGAAATTGAACGTATATATATACAACTAATTGTACATGTCCGGCGTTGCTCGCAAGCCTGTTTTATTTTGCATTTCTTTTTTTACCAAATTATAATGTAATATTTAAATTTAACTCTGAAAATCCTATTCCTTGAAAAAAAAATTCAATAATTAAATGAAAAGGATTTTAAACTTTAATTTCACCATCTGCAGCTCATTTGATAAACACACAAGAATGTGAAGATACTAATGGCTTGTTGTTAGTTGAGTGCGATAGAAAGGCGGCTACAGTATTTTGCTTGATGCCAGCAGCTGTTCTCTATGAAGCCTAAAAGAAAACTGAATTTGGTTTGAAACAAAGCGAAGAGAAAATCAGATCATCTCGAAAAATTTTATACTGATCCCTTTTTTCATGAGAGGAGATCTGTCATTAGTTCTTTAATCTACTTATCTCTATTTCTGCATGGAGATGTTTTCTGATTTTTTTTTTTTTGTCCTCAGTGTCAAATACTGACATGGTCTATAACCGGAGTCAGAAAGAGATCCAATTTGAGCATACTATAACCCATTTTAATTTTTAATTAGTCATGTGAGTATGGTTATGTGACCTTCTTATCTAATCCACTTATTAAAATTTTGAATTGATCATATGACCTGTCTTTGTTGATGTAGTTGTGAGCTAGGTCATGTGACTTGTTTATCCAATAGGTTTACTGGAATTTTGAATTGGTCATAACCTGTTTTTGCTGATGTAATTGTGAGCTAGGTTTGTTTATCCAATCAGCTTATTAGAATGTTGAATTGGTACAAAATTTTGAATGGAACACTTTATTTAATCCTTCATTTAATTCCGTTATCCATGACCGGGTAGAAGTCTTAAGTAATTTGTAATTGTATTATTAGTATCGCCCACACTGAGGATTGAACCCTTAACCTTCAGAAGACTGTCACTTAGAACAGATTATTACTTAGCATTTATATCTGTTACGCCACAGGAACAAGAGCAAGCTACCCTTGTGGATTAAATAAAGGGCTCCGTTCAATATAGATTCCAGAGTTCGACAAGATACACTTGAAGAAGGTCAAAGGTTACATCGGCCAAAACGTTGTGAGAATAGCATCCAAGATAAGAACAGCAGTCTGAATAATCCAAATTATCAATCCTCATCTACAAAAATTCCGAAACAGCGTTTTGGAATTTTGAATTTATTTTCATTTCTTCTATAAATTTTCCACACCTTAATATTTTATGCCACTGACCATGGTTACTATAATCTCTGCTGTAATGTTGTTATTAACAGTGTTAAAAAATATGTAACTACAGGGTGGGCAAAAATAAGAGTCCTATTTTTAAAAATTCATAACTTTTTTATTTATTGATTTTTTTTTTTTTTTTTTAGAATAAGTAAAGGACCCCTTCCGAAGCAAGCATGAGCCGTATTAGCCCTAAGGAACGTACCCTCATTTAGAAAACATTATTTTTGCTTAAAAAACTCAAAACAGTGTAAAAAACAATACTTTAGTTTTTGTAAGTTTTAAGAAGTGTTTTTCGGATAAAATTTGTTTTGTTTATTTCAAAAAATCTCGGAAGGGTCAGTCTACACACACATAAAGTTTGGTGAGTTTAACTTTTATTTTGTGGAAGTTATTCAAATTCAAGTTATTCAAATTTAAAGATAGGACCCTTAATTTAGCCTACCCTGTACTTTCAAAGCGGCCAAAACATTTCTGACACTCATCAATTCAGACATGTCTTAAATATTTTACTTACTGATTGGGATCCAATGGACATGGTATTCTTTTTCGATCAAATGCATCCTAAAAAAGAAAATAGACATTGTATATAATTTTAACATTTATTGTTAAAAAATAATCGTTTTAATATTTTCTAAAAATTATTTGACCCATTTTATACTGCGCCCCTCCCCGTCTCTAAAACCTAAATTTTTAAGTTTAAAAAAATTCTTTTGATTTCTACAGATTAAGCAGATTATCAAAAACAAATTCTTTTTCATACAAAGAGGATTCTGATAGTCATGTCAAATTCACGCTGGACTGTGTTTAGTAGAACAAATTCGGAGGAGTGGATATAAAAAAAATTCTCTATTATTAAAATTTGGGTGGTCAATAAAGAAACCAAACATTTTACCACCACAAACTTGTTCTGATAAACACTGTTCACAGTCTATTTTACAAAACATTTACATGGAGTTTGAGAAAGTACCAGACTCCAAATGCAATCCTCTACCTATAAAAGAGTCAGACACGCCATAAGATGGAGTATTGCTGCCATATCAAGGGAGGGGTCTTGACAAAATTCCGAATCGACTTCGAAATCTAGTGGGGTATGATCTCTTCTGTTTCTTACAGCCCTTTCTCCCAGAAGAGACATTATTAGTCTTTCTCTACTCTATTGTTATTTCCATGGAAAGTGCTTGACTCAGCTCAAATCTCTAGTTCCTCCTTGTAAGACATTTATCTTCCGCAGAAAGAAGAGTTGATGCCTGGGAAAGTGCACCTACCAGGACAGAGCTGGACATAAGAGACCTCAGTGTTGTTATGCCAGCCCCTACTTTGTTATAGAGGAAATGGTTTGAATAAATTGGCAACAACAACAATAGCTTTTGTTGTGGAGACAAGAGAGGGGAACGGGACAACTATCCTGAAACTGTTATGAGTTGAATTTTTATCTGAATTTTTTATTTATGTCTTTTGTTTCAACTGAATAAATTCCAATCAGTGGTTTGGAGTTTTTTGCAAATTTTGCAGATGTCAAATTCAATGTTGAGTTATGTTACACCGTTCCAGAAAGCACCTGACTCCTGATGCAATCTTCTATAAGAGTCAAATACGTCCTAAAATAAAGTATTGCTGCCACATCTGGGGAGGTTCCGCCCAGAACACTCTTTTTTTTACCTTGACATAGTACAAAATCGACATCGCAATCTTCTGTTCTCAACAACCCCTTTTTCACAGAAGAGACATACATTGCTAATCTTTCTCTACTCTATTAGTTCCATGGAAGGTGTTTGACTCCTTGTAAACATTCACAGCAAAAACTCGTCTTATTACTGCAACTGAAAAGAACTTTCTTTTCTTCCGCTGTGTGACTAACATCAAATGGAACTTCCTTGAACAGTTTCTTTCCAAGAATTTCCCATCTGTGAAACACGTTACTGTGGTATTGCTTCCCTGTGGGCTACATGATTGTCTTCATATCTAATGTTAACAAATACTTGTCATAAACCGTCCTCATAAGTAATCAAATTTGGCTAAATCCTATTTTAATCACTTACAGTGATATTGGTTCTTTTTTATTTATTTATTTTTTATTTAGAATTGCTACGCTAATATTTCTTTCTTTTAAATTAAATCATTATTGTATATTTTCCCCGGGTAATGCCACAACATAGCTTAATCTTATTTCAATCACGTAAATTACTTACAGTGAAATGGGTTCTTTTCTGATTTTTTTTTTTTCAGAATTGATACTATATTTTTTTTTTTCAATTGAATCATTATTTTATATTTCCCCCAAGGCAACGTCGGGACACAGGTCCTACTAGTTATTAGTATATAAAAAGAAAATGGCGAACAGAATACTTATTAAGAAGAAACTTGAGTATTTATTACCTACTTATATAGGAAATAAATATTCAAGCTTCTTAAATATCTTTTTTATTATATTGTAATTTAATGTAATGAAAATAAATTTTTTTTAAATTTCAAAAATATAGATTAATGGGAGAGGGGTATGCCACAGTATATCATAGCTAATTATTTTAATATCATTTAGAAAAATGCATTAATTCATTCAATAAATATAAATCTTAACCTTTCTGCATAAATATCTATGTATGAGAATAATTATCTTCAACGAGTTGGACCCGTGAAAATTCCATAGGTGTATCCTTGTATGAGTTTGTGACATATTTACATTCTATGGAAACCTCACAATATTATCATAACACCTTTTTTCAAGGTGAATTATACTTATTTAAGTACTCTGGTTAATATAGTTTAGTTTCAGAATATATCTGGTTATGGGGTCTATCTCCAAAAGCCTTATTGGAGTTTGTGACATATTTCCATTCTATGGACATCTGGCACGAATGCAACCCCACAACATTATTGCACTATCTTTGGACATAACAAATACTACACTTTGAGTTTACCCAAAGGCCAAGAAAGTGTATTTTCATTAGAGTTTCATGTTCGCCACAACAGCAATATCAGATTAAATTATTTTAATTACTTTTTTACATTGTATTTTCGGCAATTGGGTGATCCCATCTTTTTAAAAAGGGAAGGGGGATGTTAACATGTATGAACATGAAATTGTCTTTCTGAGTGAGAAATGACATAGAAAAACTTTGTTGGTGATGCGATAGAGTTACTAACAGTAAATTTTAATTAATAGTTAACTTTTTATCAAACGTAAATCTTTAAATTTGGAAGTAATTTTTATGAGAATAAACGTGAATATAGTTGTTTCAAGTCATTATATGCGCTTCCATAACTGCTGTAAATTATTAGAATTAATCGACCACATGGGGAATGTGATAAAATAAGGGCCCAATCAGAGCTTTTGTAGAAGTAATGTGAACCTCTCGTTAAACCCTTATATAAACATTGAATTCAAGAATTTGTTTCTTTTTTACCTGCTTTCCTTTGCACCAAGATCTTAACCTGACGATCAGTAGATTTCCATCGTGCGTAATGGACTACTGTCTTGTCTGAAACCTAGATAGTCAGCAGGAAGCTGCTCCTACTATTGACACATGCGCATTACGTGCACATACAACCCGAATAGACGTCAACAACTTGGGAGAAGCAAGTACTACTTAAAGTCGATGTTACTATAGACTGACAGGCTGTCTTATTGTAACGAGATTAAATTAGAGAAAGTAATATTACTACAACTACTACTACTAATAATAATAATAATTCATAATAGTTTAAACAATGACGAGAGAGTTGAGTTTGGGCCAAAAGTGGGCTAATAAAATATAGGTTAATATTTGAATGTACAGTGTGCTTTTGGAATTCAAAGCTAAGTTGGTTTTGACATGATTTGAATGGAAAAATAAACATTTGCGTTTTGTTGTTCCACTCCCTCTTGGACAAAGTGCAAAAAAAAAAAATCTCGAACCTAATAGGTCCCACACTGTCTACCGACCTCAAGCCCCTGTCGCATTGCCACAGAGTTGCATCCCTAATTGTTTTACAAGTACTTCCGCAGAATGTGCTCCGATGAACTTACTGCACTTGTACCCTACCCCAACGTAAATACTCTCGACCCACCGGACTAGCAGCAAAATCCCACCCCTTCATTGTAAAAATCCCTACCCTGATAGCTTCTTTTCTCAAAACGGTTTCCTTTGAAATTCTCTTCCTGCTACCTGTTTCCCTGACCATACAAACATGTAGAAATTTAAATATAATGTGAACAAACATCTTGCTCCCCACTAATGCTGCTCCCTCAGTAGCCCCTTACGCTGCAGCGGTGATATGTCCCATTTGAGATCAATAAAAGTTTAAAAAATTAAATAGTATCACCGATCAAAAAACAAAAGAAAAAAGATTGTCACCAATTAATGTAGCAATACCCACCGACCATAAAATGGTTTGGATAATCACAGATTTCAAGGTAGTTCTACTAAAATAGTCATATTTTAAAAAACAAAGAACTTTAAGTCCTCAAAATACCACCATTTTGTCCAGAAATGAATATCCTTTCACATGTATTAATAGATAACAATCTACATCATATATTTGAAGAGTTTTGTGCAAATAAAGTCATAAAAATGTTAGCACCATTTTTGGCCATTTAAGTCACTTTTTTTTTTAACCCGCCGTTCTTTTAAAAACGCCTTACCATTCGTCTATCGGGAATTTCATCATGAAATTTGTAAAACAATCAGGAAAAATATCAATTTCAATCATTGTCGAGGTACAATATTAATTGATTCATTATTTTTTTTGTACTATTAAAAATAAAACTTCAACATAACGTGTATTGAACATTTTAAAAAAATTTTTTTCATACCCCAACTAGTAAATAAATAAATCTTTTAACTTTTTTATGCATTAAAATTATGATTGTATGTTGTTTTGTCTTTCGGTAGTCGTAATTTTGAATTACCCTATCCGAAAAAATATTGTTCCTTTTTGAATGAAAGTCAACAATTGCTGCTCGTATTGCTGATATAGCAATCAATCAATCATCATCATCAGCAGCAGCAGCTAGTTATAAACAGTTAGCTTCATAAAATTCGTTTACGACTTCTTTTGAAAAAAAAAAAGAAAGATAAAAATAATTTTTGTGCTTAAAAAAGTTAATACTGTTTGTGGTTCTTTTATAAAAAATACTTCAAGAAATACTGGTTTTCAAATATACTCAACTTTCGAACTTTAATTCTAGTAATAATTACTTTCTAGTTACCAAGAAAAAAAAATAAGATTCTACTTTTTTTAGGCGATTACGTGTGAACACCCTAAAAGTCTTGGTGGAAAAAAGACAAAGAAATAATTTAGAATTTAGAGTGGGGGATCAGTTTCGCATATAAATTTAATGTAAAATGATCTATTTCTCGGCCATTCTTGCCTTTTAGTGCAATTTAAAATATACTTTTTAGAGTTTCAAGCTGAAAACTTGATATAAAATAAATAATTATTCTACTACAAACTCTAGGTTCGAGTGACAAGCCCACCTCCTAAAATGCCTTCTCTTGAACATGACATACCATTAACCTTAACTCTGAGTGACAACCCACTCCCTAAAAAAACTCCTTTAACCGTGGCCTACGTAATATAGTAAACTAGTTTACTATTACAATGGCTACACCTTAACCCTAAGTCCGAATGGCACCCCCCATCCAAAACAAAAACCCTTCCTTAACCTTATCACTAACCCAAAGTATGAGTAGCAAGCCCAATCCTACATAAAAACCACACATAATCGTCTAAAAAGAAAAAAAAGCAGATGCCCATAAAGAAAAATGCACAGGATTTATTTTCATATACAAAAATTGATTAACTGCCCTAAAATGCTAGAATGGCCCGGAAATAGTGAATTATTTTACATTAAACTTATGTGAAACTAATCCCCTACTCTAAATTTTGAAATAATTGTTTATTTTTCTTTCTGCTAAGTTTTCAGGGTGTTCACACATAATCTCCCCTAGCCCTACCACTAATCTGAAGTCCGAGTGGCAAGTCCCCCCCCCTCCTCCCACAATGACCCTCTTAAAACTACACATAATCGTCTAAAAATAAAAAGAAAAAAAAGAGATCCCCCCCCCCCAAAAAAAAAGAAATACGCACAGGACTTATCTCCCATAGAAAAAAAAATTATTAACTGCCCTAAAACGCTAGAATGTACCTGAAATGGAGGATTATTTTACATTAAATTTATATGTGAAACTAATCCCCACTCTAAATTCTAAAATAATTGTTTTTGTTTCTTTCTTTCTGCCAAGTTTTTCAGGGTGTTAACATGTAATTGCCTAAAAAAGGTAGAATCTCATATTTTGGGGAGGCAAGGGGGCGATTTAGCAGAAGGTATTAATCTATAATAATGCCAAAGAAATCTTGCAATATATTCATTTTTAAACAGTCCTAGTATTAGATTTCAGTTTCTTGTACATAAAATGTATTACAATTCAACTTTGAGTTTAACTTGGATTTTTTTTTAATGGCTACATGGTATTTTTTAAGGTATTGCAATATATTTATGTGCATTTACTGCAGATTACTTGGAAACCATTAATTTCTGGAGATTTTCAGTGACATATTCTGATTCCTTGTACAAAAATACACTTATATGGTAAATTTCATTGCTTAATCTTGTTTTAACAAAGATATAACATTTTTACTGAAAAATTAGTGTAAAATATGTGATGAAACGCATATGGTCTTAAAGAGGGGAAATTATCCAATCGTGCGAGGCACAAAAATAGACATAACTTCCTTATTTTTTAAAAAGATTATTTCTTAGATCATTAAGCTCTTTCTATATATGCCAGTATTGAGATATTTCAAGCCATTTAAATTTTTCATGTGAATTGCTAATTAACGACATCCTGTGGTGGGGCCTGATGGAGACCCCACCGTATACAACGAAATTAGTGCGAGAATAAGACAACATCAACAATGAAAATAAGCAATGTGATTGAATCTGCTGTCAGAGAATACTTATCGAAGTACAGAAAGAAAATCACTGGCTGAAGAAAACAAGTGTTTCTTTTCAGTTTTATATAATGTAGCATCCTCAACAAAGATAATGGCTCCGTGACGCATAACCATTTGAGGAAGTTTACAGACTATTTTATGTGCGACCGCATGGAACATCAAATCAAATGTGTACTTCTATATATCATCTTAATGTTTGTTTGAAATTACATTAAACCTGGATATGGTAGGAATCGTCACTACCTCCTCTGGTAGGTCGTTCCAGGGCTAGAATGTTACGAGGATCTTCACAAACACATTGTTTGCAAATCAAACTTATTCACTTTCAGTTATTTTCTTTCCTTAAAGTCAACTCATTGCCTTTTTTTTTTAGTTAAGGATTACCACTTACAAAGACCAAAGGCCACTCGATCATAAGGGTTAATGAGATGGAATGATAGCTAGTTTAAAAGGTTAATGAGATGGAATGATAGCAAGTTGAAAGGTTAATGAGATGGAATGATAGCTAGTTGAAAAGTCAATGAGATCGAATGATAGCTAGTTGAAAGGTCAATGAGATAGAATGATAGTTAGTTGAAAGGTCAATGAGATGGAATGATAGCTAGTTGAAAGGTTAATGAGATGGAATGATAGCTAGTTAAAAGGTTAATGAGATGGAATGATAGCTAGTTGAAAGGTTAATGACATGGAATGATAGCTAGTTGAAAGGTTAATGAGATGGAATGATAGCTAGTTGAAAGGTTAATGAGATGGAATGATAGCTAGTTGAAAGGTTAATGAGATGGAATGATAGCTAGTTGAAAGGTCAATGAGATTGAATGATAGCTAGTTGAAAGGTTAATGAGATGGAATGATAGCTAGTTGAAAGGTTAATGAGATTGAATGATAGCTAGTTGAAAGGTCAATGAGATGGAATGATAGCTAGTTGAGAGGTCAATGAGATGGAATGATAGCTAGTTGAAAGGTTAATGAGATGGAATGATAGCTAGTTGAAAGGTTAATGAGATGGAATGATAGCTAGTTGAAAGGTCAATGAGATGGAATGATAGCTAGTTGAGAGGTCAATGAGATGGAATGATAGCTAGTTGACAGGTCAATGAGATGGAATGATAGCTAGTTGAAAATTTAATGAGATGGAATGATAGCTAGTTGAAAGGTTAATGAGATGGAATGATAGCTAGTTGAAAGGTTAATGAGATGGAATGATAGCTAGTTGAAAGGTTAATGAGATGGAATGATAGCTAGTTGAAAGGTCAATGTGATGGAATGATAGCTAGTTGAAAGGTCAATGAGATCGAATGATAGCTAGTTGAAAGGTTAATGAGATGGAATGATAGCTAGTTGAAAGGTTAATGAGATGGAATGATAGCTAGTTGAAAGGTTAATGAGATGGAATGATAGCTAGTTGAAAGGTCAATGAGATGGAATGATAGCTAGTTGAAAGGTTAATGAGATGGAATGATAGCTAGTTGAAAGGTTGATGAGATGGAATGATAGCTAGTTGAAAGGTTAATGAGATGGAATGATAGCTAGTTGAAAGGTTAATGAGATGGAATGATAGCTAGTTGAAAGGTCAATGAGATGGAATGATAGCTAGTTGAAAGGTCAATGAGATTGAATGATAGCTAGTTGAAAGGTTAATGAGATGGAATGATAGCTAGTTGAAAGGTCAATGAGATGGAATGATAGCTAGTTGAAAGGTCAATGAGATGGAATGATAGCTAGTTGAAAGGTCAATGAGATGGAATGATAGCTAGTTGAAAGGTTAATGAGATGGAATGATAGCTAGTTGAAAGGTTAATGAGATGGAATGATAGCTAGTTGAAAGGTTAATGAGATGGAATGATAGCTAGTTGAAAGGTTAATGAGATGGAATGATAGCTAGTTGAAAGGTTAATGAGATGGAATGATAGCTAGTTGAAAGGTTAATGAGATGGAATGATAGCTAGTTGAAAGGTTAATGAGATGGAATGATAGCTAGTTGAAAGGTCAATGAGATGGAATGATAGCTAGTTGAAAGGTTAATGAGATGGAATGATAGCTAGTTGAAAGGTTAATGAGATGGAATGATAGCTAGTTGAAAGGTTAATGAGATTGAATGATAGCTAGTTGAAAGGTTGATGAGATGGAATGATAGCTAGTTGAAAGGTTAATGAGATGGAATGATAGCTAGTTTAAAGGTTAATGAGATGGAATGATAGCTAGTTGAAAGGTTAATGAGATTGAATGATAGCTAGTTGAAAGGTTAATGAGATGGAATGATAGCTAATTGAAAGGTCAATGAGATTGAATGATAGCTAGTTGAAAGGTTAATGAGATGGAATGATAGCTAGTTGAAAGGTCAATGAGATGGAATGATAGCTAGTTGAAAGGTCAATGAGATTGAATGATAGCTAGTTGAAAGGTTAATGAGATGGAATGATAGCTAGTTGAAAGGTTAATGAGATGGAATGATAGCTAGTTGAAAGGTTAATGAGATGGAATGATAGCTAGTTGAAAGGTCAATGAGATTGAATGATAGCTAGTTGAAAGGTTAATGAGATGGAATGATAGCTAGTTGAAAGGTCAATGAGATGGAATGATAGCTAGTTGAAAGGTTAATGAGATTGAATGATAGCTAGTTGAAAGGTTAATGAGATTGAATGATAGCTAGTTGAAAGGTTAATGAGATGGAATGATAGCTAGTTGAAAAATGGAGAACCTCAGAAGAGGATTAAGGATGATAATGGAATGAACTAAGTTTAGTTACTTGTAGGGCTGATATATGACAGGAATCTGTTGACGTTGGATTTGAAGATGACTATGTTGTAGTCTGCAGGGAAGCAATGTGTTCTACAGATGGGAAGCCCTTGCAAAGCTGTTTGTGGAAATTTCACCTGATGCTAGGCACATGGAGGAAGAAAAGAAAGTTATTTTTCATTGTGGTAACAAAGCGAGTTTTTGCTGTGAATGTTTTGCAAGGAGGAACCAGAGAGTGGAGCTCGGTCGATCACTTCCCATGAGAGTAATGATAGAGTACAGAAAGACTAGCAACATCTCTTCTGTGAGAAAGGGGCTCAGTTCTTGTGTTTTCCTTTTATCAGAAACTGTCAATCCGATTTACTTGTTGTGTATTTTGCTTACAACTCTTTAACCTATCAAATTTAGGGGTTTTAACCTCACTTTCGGGGCCGAAAATGACCGCAAAATCGCTTGTGTTGGTGAGAAATCCATCAATTGATGGACATGCTAAATAGACTTGATATTTCACAAAGCTCATCGTGTTGCTAAGTCTGCTTGCATCCAATTGAGTGCAGCAGTGATATTGCCCCTTCCCTATGATGTCGGAGATCTCGATGAGGACGACATGCAATCAGAATGAATTTGAAGTAATTGTCTGCGAAACTCTTCAGTATTTCATTCAATTTACCAAAAAGTTGACATTCAAATCAAATCTTTAAGTTATTGAATAACTAGTTGTACAAACCCCGCGTTGCCCGGGATCCAGTTGTACGAACCCCGCGTTGCCCGGAATCCAGTTGTACGAACCCCGCGTTGCCCGGGATCCAGTACATTCAAATTTGTTTAGCAAATATTTCTGTTCTATAGCCACGGCTTTTTTCTTAGGTTCAGTATCAAAGCTAAAAGTGAACCTGGTTTTGATTTAAAAGAAACGAAACAAGGCATAAGTAAAAAAAATAAATTAAATAAATAAATAGGTCAATAATCCAGTAGTGCATAATTTACAAAGAATATTTGCTTTTGCTTATAAAGAAAAGAATGAGAAAACATAATTATAAGTAAACCTGGAGAGAAAAACAACATCAAGTAAGAAATGATAACTCTTACGAGTTATTCTCCTTAGCCGATTTTTCTTTCAAGGTGATTATTTAAGAATATCTACATATTATTAAACTGTCAGACAGGATTAAGTATTTTTTGTAAATTAAATTGTAGTAAAGTGTGTGAGTCGATTGCAAATAAAACAGTACAACAACTGAATATTAGCTAGTCAGAATCACAGTTTGTCTTTTCAGCTTAAATGCTATTTAGGTCCAACTTTTAAAATTTGTCCAACATTATTTTATATATTAGAAAAATAATTCAGATAGATAAATAATGATGATCATGATAGAGTTCTACTGCTTAATGCCCCCCCCCCTTAACAATATAATTAATGAGATTATGAATAATAATGATTTAAGTATTTTTTGTTTTATAATTAAAAACAAAGTTGTAAAAAATGGTTTGCTACCTTCAAAGCATTATCTTTTATTTTATCATAATTACTTAGTAAGTTAGACAAATATGTTATAATACAACAATTAAATAACAATAAATGGTGCTTTTGCATTTAGACAGGGTAGTGAAATATGGCAGTCAAAAATAAAATGACAGGAAAACAATGAAATACTTGTTATTGAAAAATATTAGCTTACACAAAAAAATTACTGAAAATGATCAAGTAGAATTTTAATTTTAAAAAAAAATTAATTTATGTATAAGATTGGCGATTTTATGAACTGGTGCCATTTGTTGTCTTTATTTTAGAAGAAAATTTTGATTTATCTCCCTTGAATGGCTAAAATGGCGGCGGTTGTAGACTATGAATATTAGTTGAATTTCTTAAATAAAATTGATTATTTTCTGCAATTTCTGGCATGCACTAATATTTTTCAATAACAAGTAAGGCCACTAGTGCAGTTTAACATTTTAGGCAAATTTAATTGTTTTCATTTTTGAAGAGTTAAGTTTGCATCAAGGGAAGACAATCACTGAATTTATTTAAGTGAAACTTTTTGGTGAATCATGAAACAATATGAATATCTTAAAGTAACACACAAAAATAAATTAATTAATAGAAGATTTATTGAATTAAATAATTTTTTAAATGAAATAATACAGTCATCATGTGAAAATGTGTGCTTTTTTATTTTGAAAACGAACAGTTTATTTTCAATAGATTAATTTTTTTTATATAAATTAAAACAGTCATTATGTGAAAATCTGTGGGGTGGGGGTTCTTTTTAAAACGAAAACCGGTAAAAAAAACTTCCCTTTCTTATGGACAATGTCTTCTTAAATTCCCTTTAAGGACATTTCCACATAAAACCATCAGTTATGTCTACTTTTGTAAATATCATTTCAGCTCTGCAGGAGAATACGTCGGTGGAAGATATAAGTTTGTGCGCCTGTAAGAAAGTAATCACTGTCTGCTTGAAGATTTAGGGCATTCAGATACATTTTCAGCTAAATTCAATAAATTCAGTGATTGTCTTCCCTTGACACAAACGGAACTCTTCAAAAATGAAAACAATTAAATTTGCTCGAAATGTTAAACTGCACTAGGGCTCAAGTAAGTATGGCCTAAAATTTCGCTGTCATTTTATTTAAACTGCCATATTTCACTATAGTGTATACATGCACAAACACCCACTAAATTAATGGCGAATATAAAAAAAATAAATCTCGACAGTAGATAGATATGTACAGAAAATGAAATTTCGTATGTCTGGTCAGTCACACTGAAAGAATGGAGGAGAGTGTTTGGGTTAGTAGATGTAGAACAGTTGAAGTAGCAGGGTCAGTTGGCAGAGGGAGACACATGCCAGCATTTGAAACAAACGTTAAACCGAATATGATTAGAATTATTTGTTTTCGAAGTAACATTAATTAATTACGCTTATCCCCCTTTGAATAAATCAAAATGGTTGTCATATTTGCACTTCGTCTTCGTTAATCGCTAAAATTTAATTTTCTTTTATATAAAAAAAACAAAAAACTACTTGATTAATTTACGGGCTTTTTGGTATAGGATATATATTCAGCCCGTGACAGGTACGTACATCAAACAGATATTCCTCAGTTTGTTTTTTCGAAAGTACCCGCTTAACTGGATAAGAACCACAAAATCTTTTCTTTTCCTAAATTAAGCGTGGCCTTCGGATCATAGTGTTGTATCTGTTCTGTCCTCGGTTGGAGAAATCCTTTTCGAATATGGGAATTTTTATCCCTTCTAGTGTGTACATTTTGGGAGAACTGAATATTTCCCCACATACCAAAAAAGCAAAAACAAGCAATCATTACGTCCAATTTGGACCTAGTGACGAGCGATGTGAATAGGGACACGCACGTGAAAAATTTAATCGAAATAAAAATAAAATTTAAAACATTTCCGAGAGTAGGAAGTTTTTTTTTTTGCTTTTAAAATTGCAAAAAAGTAAAATTGTTTAAAAAGATAATTTGGCTTCTCTAAAAATGTATAAATACGTGATTAATATTGCGATTTTTTTTTTTTTAAATTTATATCACAGATTAGGAGACGGGATCTGCTACCGACAAAACTATAAATTCAATGTATTGATGAGGGAACTTTAGGAGATTAAATTTTAAAAAGCATGACAAATAATTACATTATAAAAATCATTTAAAAAAAAACTACTATTAATTAAACTTACATTTAACAGATAAATATGTTCCGAACAATATTTGTTACCATTATTAGGTTTGAAACGACAATACCGTTTCTTTCTGGTAAGAAAAAATGAACAGGCAGTGTGAGTGCCGACTTCTTTTTTGGAACTAGATGCTAATACTACTGATGCCATTTTATGATCTTTTTATACGATATAAGTAATTCTGAGAACAATACTGTTGTTAAAACTATTACAAGCGAGAAGTGCGTATCTTGGTATTTGAAAAAAGGGAACTCATTTAAAGAAGATAAAATATGTAAAAGGTAGAGGCGATATCTAAAACCGGAAGTCTATTCGTGATGCCAGCAGAGACGTACTTGTCAGTTTCTGATTGGTTGAATTTTCTAGTAACAAAAGCTGTGTTATTTCATTTGTTTGCTTTTTGAATTCACTTTAGCTTTAGTGTATAAAAAATTAATTTAAAAATTTCAAATAACCGGAAAACTTTTTAAATGTTAATTTTCAATACAAAATTAATAAATTTAATTAAAATATTTTTTTTTAGATAAAGAAAAGGATTCATTTATTATTTGTGCGTATATGTTTTCTCTCTCTTCCTTCGCCTACCCACTCTCTTTATGTTTAGTATCTTTCTCTCCCCCTCCCTTACTCGCTTTGGTCTTCCAACATGAAGTCAAGGTAGTATGACGTCACATTCATGGCGCTGTTAGACGCGTTGACGTGAAAAATAGCATTTTTTTCGTGTGGAAGACATTTTTTTCTATTTTTTAAAGTTCTTATGTCCCTCTAATTTTCGTTGCCTAGGTAGTATTAATCATGTTGATCACACTAAGAACATTACAGCAGCATATGTTTAAAGTGGAAATTGATGTCAATTCAACCGTAAGTATGTCTACATTTTGGTGTAGCGATTTCATTTCTACTTTAACGACGTCGGCGAGACCCAACAAGTGTATGATATATACACAATAATGATCGCCGAATCGGCTTTCATTTTGTCTTTTTAGATTATTTTTGTGTTGCTCAATCATCAGACATGAAGAAACAGGCTTTATATGTCCGTTATCGTGCCGATCGATCATTTTAAAACGAGACCAACAACGACCCTTCTCGACATTACAAGTCTTTTGTGGCAGCCAAAACCGCCTTGTCTTTCTCTTTCCGTCTTAAAAAAATGCTTCAATTGTAGAATAGGGACCCATAAAAATACAATCTCACCTATTTTCGTACATCTTTTAGATAAATTCAATTGTTCGTCTTATAGTGTTCTTCAAATAAAATTCTAATTTTAAGTATTGAAATGTTTTAATCGCCGGCAGTCATTTTATTTATTTTTTTACACCAAAAATATTTTAACTTTATGAAAGTGTTAACGATTTTTTTTCTTCTAAAAACAAGAATAACCTCAAATTTCTTTTTACATGAAAACCTGTTCAAATGTATAGACTTTAAAATACAGAATATAAAATCTTACTTGATGATTAAAAATAAATTAGCTGAATCTATTTCATGTAGAATGTGTTTGAAATCGGTGAGCTTTATCAAGGGTCCCTATTTTAGAATTGAACCAAATCTACCAAAAAGATCTTTTTTTTTAAATATATAAATCTTTAATTTTATTGATTTCTCCTCACTATTTAAACACACATACACACACACACATATATATATAAGAAATGCTCCTATTAATTTATTTACAATGTACGAAGAGAGTTTTCTTTTATGTCAATGTGCTTTAGATACTTTATTTTAATATACCTTTTTAATTTAATTTTTGTTTTATATTGACCCTTTCATAACAAAATTCCATTTATTAATTTCGTAAAAAAAAATGGGGATATTGAATATTTGATGTTCGAATTAAGTTGGGTTTTTTTGTTTTTCGGGATTTTTTTTTTTAATATTTAATTTTTTTGTCTTGTCAAAAGCTGAATTCGGTACTAATGCAGATTAGGACCCAAGATGAAATCGACTTGGCGTAGGTTAGGGTTATTTTTAAATTATTTGTAGCTAAATCAGCTTTTAAGCAATTCCAATACGTTTTTGGTCCTTTTCCAGATTAGGACCCTAGCTAACTTTGACCCCGTCGTTAGGGTTAACGTTAGGCTTGGGGTAAAAGTTAGCTCGGGTCCTAATCTGAAGAAGTACCACGTTTTTTTTGTTGTTTTTTTTTATTTATTTTTTTAAACTTTTATTAAACAAAATGAAAGCTGATTTACTGGGCTTTAACTTTTAGAGATTAAAAAGTTAACATAAACATCTCTGATAATTTAAAACATCTAAACTAAAACCCATATAGCAATATTACATTGTTATGGTTGTCCCTACTAAATTGCTATTGTCCTTTTTTAAATTTACAATTTTTTTGTGACCATCAAACCAGCCATGTGCTTTTTTTTCTTTGTTAGCATCTAGTTTAATTTATTGTGTTAAATATCTTATGAAGTTAAACATTATTTTAACCTTGATAAAAATCTTTAATCTTTGCAATTCAAACTAGTATAAAAAAATACCTCTAAAATATCAGCGTCCTTGTTTTGTTTTATATCCGAAAAAAGAAATCTGTGATGAAATTAAAAACTAAAATCGGAAAATAAACTTTTATGGTCAAAACTTATACGGTCATCGGGCTAGGATCAAAGTGTGACATCTGTTGTGTCATCCAAGCATTACCGCCTTTCGGAGATGGGAAATATTGTTTTCCTCAGAGATACCCTCATCCTTGATGGAAGTCTATGGACCGACCAGAGTACCCCTTTTTGTGGAATTGGATTACAACTATAAACTGATTCCGTGTCTAACCCTGTCGTTGTGGGGCAGGTAAACAAATCTGGCCTTCAAACTAGGATCAAAGTATAGTATCTGATTTGTCTCAGGTCAGGGGGGGGGGATCCTCTCAGGCGAAGACAATTTTTATCTTTACCCCAATCCAGAGTGCCCCTTTTTGGAGGGGGGGGGTATATATCATGCACAGTAAACCGACCTTATGTTACATCCAGCCCTTGTTGGGAGGCTGTTATCCTGGCTAGAATCAAGGTGTAGTATCTATTCTGCCTGCGTCGTACTGCAGCAAGATCAGGCATTTATTGTGGGAGAATCCAGCTTTCACAAATAGAGCGCACCCTGAACGAGTGCAATTTTTTGCCGTGATCTACCGACATGGACATGGCGTTACTCAAACGACCGACAAGGAGTATGTCCTTCTAAAACAGAACAGAGAAAGTGTAGTATCTGTTCTGTCCTCTTTCAAGGAAAGAGAAAACCTAGAAAGGCAATTTTTGTTCCCAATCCAGAGTGCCTGGGGGGGGGGGGTATTTCCTACATTAAATCGACCCTGTGTATAATTTTGTCCTCGTGAAGAGACAAGTAAAAAGGTTTTTTTCTATGGAAAAGATTTTTCAACAATATTACTAAAAAATAAGTTAAACCTTAATTATTAGAATTACTCATTCCTTGGTTGTTTTTTTTTGTTAATTTGGATCATTTTATTTTGTATGTTTAAAAATGCTTTTTCATCGATCTCTTGCGTCAACTTTAATACGTAATAACTTTAATTTTTTAATGAGTGAATGTCGGTCTTTTTTTTTTTTTTTACTTTCTTTTTACACTTATGAGTCGCCATTTTCAAGATCAAAAGCCACTCTAGGATAAGGGTTAATGAGATGAGTAGATAGTCTGTTGAATGTTATGAGAGAATTAAAGATGATGAATGTAATGACCAAAATGTTATTAATTATGAGGACGGTTTAATTATGAAGTAGTTATTGATATTAAATGTGAAGGCGAACATGTTTGCAGGGAAGCAGTCCCGTGGTAATGTGTTCCACTAATGAGAAGTTCATGGAAATTCCGTTTGATGTTAAACACAGGGAGGAAGAAAAGAAAGTTGTGGTAAGAAAACTAGTTCATGCTGTGAATGTTTTACAAGGAGGAACCAGAGATTAAAGCTCAGTCGAGCACCTTCTATTGAAACAACGATAGAATAAAGAAAGGCGAGCAACGTCTATTCTGTGAGGGTTAGGGTCTGTAGAGAATAAGAGATCATCCCTCACTAGATTGTGAAGTTGATTTTGTACTTTGTCAAGGCAAAAACGAGTGCTCTGAACGGCACCTCTCCAGATGTGGCAGCAGTACTTCATCTTAGGACGACGTCTGCTGACTCTTAGGCAGAGGATAACATCGAGAGTCAGGTACTTTCTGGAGCAGTAGAATGGCCCAACAATATTTCTAGCAACCCTGGAAACACTTTGGATATTAGTCTTCTGTTTTAGATCTGGAGTGAAAGTCAGTCCTAGGAGCTTATCAAAACAAGGGGCTTCATTTCAAGGACTTGAACGTTGGTGATGAAAGGAGAAACACTTGGTTTTAGTGGCATTAAAGTAACTGGCTACTTTTTTCCCCATTGCGCCACATGCTCTTGATCGGACGAGAGAATAAGTAAAACCTTGATCACCAATGCTATGCCATAGACAGTTGTCTTCTGCAGAAATGCAGGTGTTTTTTATTTAGCAAATTATTTTTTTAATAGGATTTTCAAACCTAAATTTTTTCATTACATTTTTCTTAATTATTAAAAATAAATGACTAATTAATCGATTTTTAATTTTACAAATCCCACTTATTCGTATTCACACACAATGTCTGCGATAATTTTGTCTGAAATATGTTAATTTGTTGATTATCATCAACAGTTAACTCTAATATAATTATGCATTACAATTATTATTACTGCGTAACTGTACTTTAAGAAGTGCATGAGATAGGTTAGTTTCTAAGTGAATTGCTTAAAGCCGTCCAACACATGCCAGCATGTAAAACAGATGTTAAACCGAATATGATGAGTAACAAAACATTTATACATATCTTTCCTATCACTTTTTCCATATTGTGATCATGGAAATTCAAAAAAAAAAAATTCTACGAAAAACTAAAGCAAATTACAAAGAAAAATCTCTTTTTTTTATTAAATTCATTATAAATTAACATTAAAGTTGTTAACTATTGTGTGCTTTAACAAAGTTTTTAATTTCAGTTTACGGAATTGCATGTTTGTTATTTTGATAATTTCTTCAATAGTGGTGCAGTCAAGAACCAACATACTTGACGTTTCTTTTTTAAACTTTTATTCAAGCCATAAATTAATTCCTAACATTTTCAAGGATTCAAAATCACTTTTGGATGATCGGCATGTCCAATTTTAATTAATAATAATAATGAAATCCGTGTGTCCAGGTACGCTATGACTCCTCAAAAATACATGTGTATGAAGGGTAAACATCAGATCTGGCTTTTGCCAAAACAACACCTGTGTCATGTTGGTGAATTTTGGTAAGCATGAGGGTTTTAAAGGATGTAATGTCTCTGCAGCCAACAACTGATGCAAGAAGTTTGTTCCCTGCTTCAGCAATTCTGAGCGTGAAAAAATGTTTCTGCTGTGCTTTTTTCTGACTTTGTAGGCATGTCCACGTGTGTTAGACATATTGAGATCAAAAGGGTGCTCCTAGTTGTTGTTTTTGGCAAGATAATAAATTTGCGGATGTTTACCACGTCAGTTGTTAGATGTCAGAGCTTCAATGAATCCAAATTCAAGGAAACAAGAATTAAATCTAAGTCAAATATCTGATGAAGGGTATTTGCATGGTTGCATGTCTCTGAATGATTTTCAGATGGTCAATATTCTTAGCAAGATAGGGCTTCCAGGCTGGCGATACAAATTCTAAGTGGGGTCTCACAATAGCTGTATATAATTTAAAGTGGATAGCTGGAGAGCAACTAACAAAGTGATGCTAAGAAACCCGTGGCTTTTTTCTTTGCAATTTTAGAGGTGTGATTTCTCAAATGCAAATTGCCGTTCGCAAGAAGACTTCTTGATATTAGTATGTAGATGTTGGATTTTTTCCTCCCGGATGTATGGTGGTAATCCATTGTTTACATAAAAAAAATTAAAACCATTAATTACATTATATTAGTTTTAATTAATAACTAAATGACGTTTGTTTTTGTTAATGGTTTTACTTGTCTTATGATCCGGCCTCTCTCCCTGAGTTGTAATAATTACAAAAGAAACATTAAAAAAGATGGTGACAACTTTAGATATTTTTCCTCTTTTTTTTTGTTTCTATGAGTACAAAGGAACCATACTACTAGACTTGAGCTTTAATTAAAACCATGAAATTATTTTCTTATCAACAGTTTAAAAGCTCACAAAGAAAAGCATGCCGGTCATTTTTAAAAAAATTTTTGTTCTAGTAGTATTTACCTTATAAGCCTCGGAAAGTTTCAAAGTGATTTTGAAGCCTTTAAACCCTATTAGAAAGTAATGATTGTCGAGAACAAAAGTTTCGAAGCTAAGTAGCATGGGTTGTTAGTGCTCCTAAACCGAAAAAAAAAAAAATTGATTAAAAATGCTACCCCGGTCCATGAAAGAACCCACTCTTTTAAACTCTTTGTTTCTATTTCTTACTAGATCACTAATGACCTGTTGGATTAGTAGTTTTTATTTATATTTTTTATTTATATTATTGAATATACTATTAAATATATTATTAAATATACTATTAAATATATTATTAAATATACTATTAAATATACTATTAAATATACTATTAAATATATTATTAAATATATTATTAAATATACTATTAAATATACTATTAAATATACTATTAAATATACTATTAAATATATTATTAAATATACTAGCTGGACACATGGACATTTCAGTTGTATCCTTCATTTGTTGTATGTTGCTGCCGTGCTTAAAAGGAATTTGTGGCATTCTATGGATGTCTGGTGTGAATGCAGAACCAACAATATTATTGTACCCCCTTTGTTAAAACTGAAACATACTTAACTTTACTGGTTAATGTAGTTAATGAATATATCTGGTTGGGGGGGGGGGGTCTATCTTCAAAACCTTTGTAGAAGTTTGACATATTTCCATTTGATGGTCATCCAATGCGAGCACAGACTCTTTAATCCTATCCCGAAGGCCAAGAAAATGTGTTTTGGTTTGAGTTTCACATTTGACACAACAACATCAGATGAAATTTTACTTTTGTTACATTGCATCTTTTAAAAAAGAGTGGCGTGTTATAACTTATGTACGAACATTAAATTATCTTAGCATATTATTATATAGATAATTTCTTGGATATTGGTTGATATAGCAGCCAGCAGTTCTGGCTGCCCCTGCTTTCAAACATACTAATGCAAGGTTTTGCCAACTACCCTTCATTCTCTATGATGTCACTGCTTTTGGCAGCTACTATTCATCATTTATGACTTCCACTTTCAAGTAAATATACATATTTTTTTCTTGGTAATAATGAAGTGTGACATAACAAGATCCAGTTTTAGTAGTGTACTCAACATCCCCCTCTCCCAGGGGCCTAGTAGCTGACCTGTGACCATTTGGGTAATGGATTGTCTAGATAAAACCTCTCTCTCTCTCTTGATGAATGATGTCATCCATTGTGCATGATTATCTTCACCTGTTTTAATGGATAATATCATCCAGTGTGCACACAAACAAGCAAGATAAGGTCCTCAAAGTTTTAGTAGTATACTAGATATTCTGGGTCTAAACGATTAGTATGTGTAATATATATAATGAATGACAGGTTTAGATCTGATGACCTCAGAGGAATATTAAATCTGAACAGTATAGGAAGGTGTGTGCAGAACAGGAGACTTTGTCACGTTGAAGAATGATGAGAATTTTTGGGTTAGTAAATATAGAACAGTTGCAGTAACAGGGAAATACCAAAAAAACATGGGAGGAAATAATAATAATAGACTTGAGATCAAGAGGGATAAATAAAGACCTGTCCAGAGATAAGGTTAATTCAGAAGTCAATTTCTCTCAAATCCATGCCTGCATGTAAAACAGACGTTAAGCCGAATATGATTATGGAATTAATAATCAAATGTAAGAAAAAAAAAATATAAACAATTTTCGGTTTTCCTTTTTCTGTGTATTTATACATGGAAAACCGAAAATTGTTTTTATATATATATGTAAACGTAGGAGTTTCACATGTTGGCCGGTCATAATTCAGGAAGGGGACATTTTGTATTCAGCACCGTCCTCTTCCGGAAGACATGTGGTGCCTCTACACCGCCTGCTTGCCCAGAGACGGTCTTTTCGAATCAGTCAACATGGGAGTGGGACGGTTGTTCCACTTGTGATGGATGTTGGCTCTGGGGCAAGTAGCTTGGCAAAACTAGAGGTAAGCAACGCATAGTTCTCTAAACCTATTTGAATTTTTACTCTTTTATAATTTGCTTTGTTTTGTCTTAGAACATGTTTGTAAGACTTGTTTATTTTCATGTATTTCCAGTTTTACGGTGAAAAGATGTCATAGTTCAGCGTTGGCCACATGCGCGCAAATAAATACATATTCATCAGTATAATTCGTGTCCGAGATTTTTGCTCCAGTTTGCTTGCTGTTACAATATATATATATACATATACAGTGACTTCAGGTCACAGGTCGTCTATGTTCTTTGTTTTTAATGAATGACACCATTTAAGGATCTCTTCGTGATTTCTCCAACCTGTTTTAGTTGGTAACATCTTCCATTTTATGATGTTCTAAAGGATTTGCCCAGTCTCTTTCAAGTCTGTTCAAGTTTGTAACAGCATCGCATCCAATGTGTACGAAGAAAAACAAACACGGGTCACAGAATTTTAGTAATATATGGGGGGGGGGGGGCAAATGTTATCAAAATAGAAATATATATTTACTTGAAAATGAATGAAGTCATAAATAATAAAAAGTAACTTTTGGCAACTTTATAGATACATATATGTGTAATATATATGTATATATATGTGTGTGTGTGTGTGACATGCATGAAAAGGAGGAATTAAGCCTTGTGTGCAAGAGAAGAGTGAATATTAATTGGGCTCAAAATAGAATATATTTTTTTAGTTCATGTCATTGCATTAATTTCAATAAATATTCAATTAATAGTTAAAAAAAAAAAATCATTGTGCAATTATTGAAGTTATGTTGATGTGAGAAACACGTGTTATTGCATTTTATGACATCTGAACCAAATAGGTCCGAGTTAGGCAAAATTTTAATGTTATATAAGGGTACAGAAGTTGAATAATCATCAGTTTTTGTTTTTTAATGATCCCTTTTTCTGCGAATTCATGAATAAAAAGTGAAGTACAAAAACATTTCCCATAATATATTTACAAAACATTTCCCATAATATATTTACAAAACATTTCCCATAATATATTTACAAAACATTTCCCTGAATATATTTACAAAACATTTCCCTGAATATATTTACAAAACATTTCCCTGAATATATTTACAAAACATTTCCCTGAATATATTTACAAAACATTTCCCTGAATATATTTACAAAACATTTCCCTGAATATATTTACAAAACATTTCCCTGAATATATTTACAAAACATTTCCCTGAATATATTTACAAAACATTTCCCTGAATATATTTACAAAACATTTCCCTGAATATATTTACAAAACATTTCCCTGAATATATTTACAAAACATTTCCCTGAATATATTTACAAAACATTTCCCTGAATATATTTACAAAACATTTCCCTGAATATATTTACAAAACATTTCCCTGGACATCTCCCCGGATGTATTTACAAAGCATCTCCCCGGATGTATTTACGAAACATCTCCCCGGATGTATTTACGAAACATCTCCCCCGGATGTATTTACGAAACATCTCCCCCCCCAATGTATTTACGAAACATCTCTCCCCGATGTATTTACAAAACATCTCCCCCCGATGTATTTACAAAACATCTCCCCCCGATGTATTTACAAAACATCTCCCCGGATGTATTTACAAAACCTCTCCCCCCGATGTATTTACAAAACCTCTCCCCCCGATGTATTTACAAAACCTCTCCCCCCGATGTATTTACAAAACCTCTCCCCCCGATGTATTTACAAAACCTCTCCCCACGATGTATTTACAAAGCCTCTCCCCCCGATGTATTTTCAAAACCTCTCCCCCCGATGTATTTACAAAACATCTCCCCCCGATGTATTTACAAAACATCTCCCCCCAATGTATTTACAAAACATATCTGTGAGAAACATGTGTTATTGCATTTTATGACATCTGAACCAAATAGGTCCGAGTTAGACAAAATTTTAATGTTATATAAGGGTACAGAAGTTGAATAATCATCAGTTTTTGTTTTTTAATGATCCCTTTTTCTGCGAATTCATGAATAAAAAGTGAAGTACAAAAATATTTTCCTGAATATATTTACAAAAATATTTCCCTGAATATATTTACAAAAATATTTCCCTGAATATATTTACAAAAATATTTCCCTGAATATATTTACAAAAATATTTCCCTGAATATATTTACAAAAATATTTCCCTGAATATATTTACAAAAATATTTCCCTGAATATATTTTACAAAAATATTTCCCTGAATATATTTACAAAAATATTTCCCTGAATATATTTACAAAAATATTTCCCTGAATATATTTACAAAAATATTTCCCTGAATATATTTACAAAAATATTTCCCTGAATATATTTACAAAATATTTCCCTGAATATATTTACAAAACATTTCCCTGAATATATTTACAAAGCATTTCCCTTTAAAGACATATCTCCCCCCGATGTATTTAAAGACATATCTCCCCCCGATGTATTTAAAGACATATCTCCCCCGATGTATTTAAAGACATATCTCCCCCGATGTATTTAAAGACATATCTCCCCCGATGTATTTAAAGACATATCTCCCCCGATGTATTTAAAGACATATCTCCCCCGATGTATTTAAAGACATATCTCCCCCGATGTATTTAAAGACATACCTCCCCCGATGTATTTAAAGACATACCTCCCCCGATGTATTTAAAGACATACCTCCCCCGATGTATTTAAAGACATACCTCCCCCGATGTATTTAAAGACATACCTCCCCCGATGTATTTAAAGACATACCTCCCCCGATGTATTTAAAGACATACCTCCCCCGATGTATTTAAAGACATATCTCCCCCGATGTATTTAAAATATATATATATTTCTCATTAATATATTAAAAATATATATATATATTTCTCATTAATATATTAAAAAAATATATATATATTTCTCATTAATATATTAAGAAAATATATATATATTTCTCATTAATATATTAAAAAAATATATATATATTTCTCATTAATATATTAAAAAAATATATATATATTTCTCATTAATATATTAAAAAAATATATATATATTTCTCATTAATATATTAAAAAAATATATATATATTTCTCATTAATATATTAAAAAAATATATATATATTTCTCAGTAATATATTAAAAAAAATATATATATTTCTCAGTAATATATTAAAAAAATATATATATATTTCCCATTAATATATTAAAATATATATATATTTCCCATTAATATATTAAAATATATATATATTTCCCATTAATTTATTAATATTTTGTGAAAATCTGACTATTAATTGATTTTTCATAGTGTTTAAACATATGAGTAGGTGCAGATACTACACTTTGATCTTAGCCAAAAGGCCAAGAAAGGTGTTTAAACATGAGTAGGTGTATGATAAAAGTGCATTGATCTAATCATCCCAAAATGTAAACCCTGTTTTTATTTCTAATTATAATTAGTTTTGCAGACTGAAAACGTTTTTTAAAATCATTAGGAGTTTATTTAATGTTTCTTTTGAATGCTCAAAATTATAATGATATTAACTTTTATTCAATTTTCATTGTGTTAAATATAGAGTGGGATAGTTTCAATCATCAAAGGTATTTAGTACATGCAGACATAACTTCCAATCTTAGGTGTTTGGAAAAATTGAATTCTTGTTTTGTATGTTCAAAGCTCATCCAAGTAAGGTATGTTCCTTTCTTGATTTACAGAGTGCCCCAGCTATTGGTAAAATAGTGACTTGTATACAATTATTTGTTGACAATAGGTATTGTTTGACTATTAAATTATTCCAAATGAGGTTAATTTGCTGTTGAACAGACATACCAAATCATTTACAGAGTTTTTGAGTTAAAATTTCTTCAGCAGCAACGATAGTATATTTGTTTGTAATACAATCAGAATATTACTCATGTTTGTAGGAGAATGATGCAACATAAAATTAAAAAAACAAATGCATTAAATATTTAACATAAAATGGATATATGAAGTAAAAACGTTTATCGAGTAATTATTAGGGTTTTCCTTTTACTGGTGAACATTTTTTGCAACTTTCATTCTAGAACAAGTTATCTACCTTGCTTTATTCTAGAACATACTGTTTGCCTTTTCTCTTTTTTTCTTTTTTTTTTTTTTAAGTTTATTTATTATCTCTTTAGACATCTGTTATTTCAATAATCCCGTTTAAACTTTTACATTATACTAGCAGGGTTACCGGCGTTGCCCGGGTTTGATGACATCACATGCGACAGTAGTGAAAATTAAGGTGTAATTTTTATGGGAACATTGGGGCAGGAGGGGGGGGGGGGTATCCTTTTTCTCTCCTAAAAAATAAATCCAACATAGCCCATTACACTCTATTTTAGTCTATCTCTGGTCCAAATTTAACAAAAGAAAAATCTGACTAGTGGTTTTTGAATCTATGGATACATTTATTTTCAAAGGGACCCTGCTTCCTTTGCATAAAACTAAATAAAGCCCACATTATCTAAGATGTTGAGCAGTTGACTCCACACAAAACATATACACATATCTAACTTTATATTCTAGAGTATCCATCGAAAATGGAGAGAAATGTTTAACAAATCAAACTTTTTATATCACAAAGTGTCTTTCCTTTTAAACATTTATTAATGTCTCTGAGCATTTAGAGAAAGAGTGACTCCTTCTTTCCAGCTCATTTACGTAGAATGTTCATACACACCATAGACATGTATGTAAATTTGATAGCAAAATAATATGTTGCTTAAGAAGAATATAGAAGTAAAGAGACTTATTATTAGTTATGCAAGAAGAATGTCTTAATAGATATGTCAGAGTTCATGAATTTTCAAATAAAATCAAATTGGAACAAATGGCGGTAGTGTTTGACCCAAAAGGTCGCTGGTAGTCTAGTATATATACTGGGTCTTCAAAAAGTCATTTATTTGTAAATTTTAATAACACCAAAACTGTATTTCTGATAACAAAAACTTATATACTAAAAAAGAAATAAAAATTTATTTTACTGCATCATTTTTATTATGTCATCTTGTTTTATGGTCTTGTACTACGCCATCTTGTTTTAGCTTTTCCTGGGCATTGGAAAAGGCGAAATGGCCTGCGCACTCAGCAGAATTGGTGCCTCCTGATTTTTTTCTTGTAAAGTTTCTTTAAAAATAAAGTTTTCAGATGAAAAGCCACAAAATAATTAATCAATTGAAGTTATTTATTAACGAAAGTTCAAGAATAATTTTGGAAACTGATGCAATCATTTGTGCGCTGTTTACAGAAATGTGTTGCAAATAGGATACATTTGATTGAATTTCTTTTTATAAAGATTAATAGTAAAAAAACAAAAACTATGCAGTCAATCTTTGACAATTGGTCCTTTGACTGTGGCAATAGCCCTGAATATATATCTTTACTTTGGGTTAGATTGACTAAAGAGTTTTGAAGTTATCTAAAAATAAAATGCAATTTTCATTGATCTGTTATCCTGAAGTTTAAAAAATCATTTTCATCAGTCGGCCAGATTTAAGTTTAAAATAATATTTTTTTGTTGCTTCATATATCACTTTTAAAATTTAACTCACCGGGCCTTGAAATACAATTCAAACATTAAAATGATTTAAATAATATAGTATATATAAATCGAAGAAGAAAGATTTTTATTGCCAAAGACTGACCGTTTAAAATTTCAGTTAGAGTGTTTAAGCTACAGACTCCACAGCCCTAATTCTAATGAAACATTTACTGATTAACAATTTTGAATTGTTTTTATTACAATTTAAACTTTCAAGTTGAGTTTATGTGCAGCAGAGAAAACTTATAGAAACAGTTTGTAGACCGGTACTTCATTAAATTAATGTGTGTATACATATATATATATATATATATATATATATATATATATATATATATATATATATATATATTATACAGGGTGGGCCAAAATAAGGGTCCTATCTTTAAATTTGAATAACTTGAATTTGAATAACTTCCACAAAATAAAAGTTAAACTCACCAAACTTTATGTGTGTGTAGACTGACCCTTCCGAGATTTTTTGAAATAAACAAAACAAATTTTAGCCGAAAAACACTTAAAACTTACAAAAACTAAAGTATTGTTTTTTACACTGTTTTGAGTTTTTTAAGCAAAAATAATGTTTTCTAAATGAGGGTACGTTCCTTAGGGCTAATACGGCTCATGCTTGCTTCGGAAGGGGTCCTTTACTTATTCTAAAAAAAAATCGATAAATAAAAAAGTTATGAATTTTTAAAAATAGGACCCTTATTTTTGCCCACCCTGTATATATTACACACACACACACAGATTTAGACTGACTCAATGTCATCATAATTACACAGCGAAAGGAGAGAGATAGAAAAATTCACTTTTTTTTTTTTTTTTCATCACTAAATTTTCTTTGAATTTGAAACTGTGCATCATCACCAAAACCTAAAAATCTATTTGCTCTCTGTGTGCTCGTTTTGTTTCCAAAAGTGCAAAATTTTAATTGCACCCCTCCATTTACCAACAATGCATTAAAAAATGCGAGAAAATACTTTTGGAACTTGGTTTGGTTTGTTTTACGACATAGCAACCAACTATGGGGTATGTAATGCCAAACTTTTGGAACTAACAGTTTTGTAAGCTTTAACAATAATATTAATTTTTACAAATAAAAAACAATGCTTTGGCTCATTGGCTTTGTTCCCTTATTTTTCAAAAAGTCCATACTTGCTCTTCTCTTAGTCTAAATCGATCCGTGTTTGTATATATGGATTATTTCAGCCAAGTTAAGCAAGTGTCTGTCCCTGAAGGTTCTCTTTGTTTCCAAATTTTCACTACATCTTTGGATTTTTAAGTTAGACTATTCCTGAAAATTCCAGCTCAGTTGATCTTTCCAAACAGATTTTACAGGCATTTTAAAAAAATGGGTAATTTTGAATTTTCTTGATTTTTGAGCACCTATAGTTCAGAGTACCTTTTATGTTATGTCATTGGGTTTCTAATTTCTGAGAGTTCATCATTTGAATTTTCTGAAACATTAAAATCATTTATTTTAAATTTACTAAAGCTCAAAAAAAAAATTTCTACAAAATCTCACCAAATTGGGATATCTCTTACTTCTCCCAGGCATTCACATTTCTATAATCTGACCAACTTTGCAAATTATTGAAAGTAACAATATCAGTGTTTTTTTTTGTTTTTTTTTTATCACTAAAAATGAAAAGAATAAAAGTTTAGGAAAAAATTTTATATTCCAGGGTCCTAAAAATTAATGTGGGACAATTCAAAAATATTTCGAACATATAAACCCTTTAAGAAGAACCTCAGTCATCCAAAAATATCAGTGGGGTTTGCAAACAAAGCTTTAAGCTTTAGTGTGCCAAGTCTCTCGGGATTGAAAAATTAAAAAGAAAATGTTAGTGCATGTTTAGCGAATCATTATATGTCGAAATTGACGTTTAAAGAACCGAAACAAATTAGATTTGTAGAATAATAATTAAAAAAGCCAAAATGCAGTAACTATTTACAATGTAAATGCTGTTAAACTCTACATTGTATATCCTTTATGTCATTCGAATAAAAATGCTCAGTGCTTCCCAAGGTAGGGGAGTGAACTCTTTTGGTGATACCTGCTGGATTCCAATAGAGGGCATCATTCCTAATGGGACAGAAAAATTGATTGCTGGCTCTTTTTGGTGAAAAAATCTGACATTAACATCAGAATATTCAACAGATACAAAGTTTGCAACAGAACTACACATCGCCGTCATATTTACAAACATAATAGGATCCAGATGAAAATTCTTCTACTGCTAGTGCACTTGTCTTACTTTGTAAAAAGTCTGGAAACAAAATGATTCCCAGCAGAAATTCTTACTCATTGAAATAGTTGAATAAACGGGTCATTCCTATGTTGTTGTTTTTTGGGGTGTTGTAAGTTTTGAAAACCGAGGCTCTAGAAAACAAGTTATGTTGATTGACTTTATATTGATAAAAAAGCACTCGACTCTTTCAATCTTCTTGGAAGCAAATGTAAATAACTGCTTTGGTGTAAGAATCTAGTCAGACATTGCTCTTTGTAAACTTGCTCAATTGTTTCACCATCGCAAGCATTCTTTCCATGGCATGTGCCATTCTGTTTCAATCCCAAAATCGTGCTCATGGGGAATTATATTTTTATGGTTCTTGTATCATGCAGACGACGCGTCACTGAAATACAATTATTATTCATTTTTGTTCAGGAAACGTCGGTTTAATCAGGATGATTCCCACAGTTTTGCAGGGTAGATCCGAGTGTAAAGCGCGTTATTTATGTACAGGGCAATATTGATAAGAGTATATGGAAAAAATTTAAAAAAGAAAAAAAGCTGATAGGTTTTGGCGAAAACAACCATATTTTTTTAGTTTATCAATATTCTTATCAAAATATATAGGATGAGCCAGAAGTAACCAGGCAGTAAAAACATTTTTAGTGTAACATTCTTACAATCAATCTTTGAACGATGCCATGTTCTTGTGAAAGCATCTACTGCCCAGTTACTTCTGACTCATCCTGATAAAATGAAACTTGTTACCGGAACAATAGCAGAAACTCGCTATGAAGCGAGCAGACAAGAAGATATTGTTTGAAATAAACAGCTTACCCTGTGGGCTTGTATATAATCATGTTTCTATCGGCTGTTTTCGCAAGTGGAATATTTCACTTCGGCCTCCAGATAATGTTGGGTAATCAAGAGAGAATACACACTGTTTCAAAGCCTTCCTCTCGACGGCTTTTTTGCTCCAATTTCAACAGCTCAAAGGATTACATTATAACCTTCATGGGTTCTGTTTGTTTTTTTATTTCTCTATTTTGTATTAGTGTTGTTTTTCTACCCAGCTTTCATAAGGTACTGTTAATTTAACCAAGATGAGTCTTGTGCTTGTCCTTGAAAATAGAACAATGTCTGGCCGTTGCCCCTTTTCATTTATAAATAAATTATAAAGCTCAACCATGTGCCAAATGTCATTCCATGTAAGGGATCTTTGAAAACCTTCCTCCCAATTCGGCCATTTTCCCTGCTCTGACTGCTGGACTCTTTTTACAAGCCTTTTGCTTTTCTCCTTGCTTCTTATTTCCTAAATGACCAGGTATTGATGATCTTTAACTGAAGCTGTGGACCATCTTTGAATACTAGTTATTCCCAGCCCAGATCTCCCTATCTGAGTGAGTCCGGTGACTTCCTTGAGAGCTAGGTTTTCTTTAGCATCATTTATAGTGTCTCAGACTTTCCACTTCTTTCCTGTCTTAAGAGAGGGTTCTACTGCCTTTACCACCATGTCCTTGGAATCATCTGTAACCTGACTGTTCTAGCTTTGAATTCCTCTGAAGTGAATTTAAGCACTAATTTTGCTATATAGTACGATGTTTGACGATAACCCGGCCATTTTCTCATATATCTACTGATCTTTGATTCTATTGCCTCAACTGTTCCTAGTGATTTTATGTACGAGACGAGACCATAACAGAATTGGGATGAGCATGTGTTGAAGACCCCCATTGGTTGTTTTTAGACTTGCATCAACTGTTTTGATTGTCACTTTAACTGTTTGGTGCCTTTCAAGGTCTCATCGTACCATCTACCCAATCTCTTGATCGGTTCCCCTGAAATGGTAGCTTGGAAAATTATCTGCATCGTTAAAACGAAAAGTATCGCTGGCACTACATTCCATTGCAATACCAACCTTGAGCCTCATCCGGTTTGTCATTTGTGGTAAACCGCATATGAAACCATCAAAATAAGTTGCAAGCATCTTGCGTATTTCTTCTGAAGTGTGGTGCATCTGACAGGATAGTTGAATCATTTGATGAGGCACAGCCCCATATGCATTAGTCAAATCGAGCCATCTGACATCCAAGTCTGTCTTAACTCTTGCTCTTTGGATAGTCTCCCATATATATATATATATATATATATATATATATATATATATATATATATTGTTATGGGTCTGATACTATATGTCTCAAGAAAGGCACCACAATTTTTCTGAAGTAGCAAAAATTTGATTTAAATGTGTTAAATCATGTGTGTGTGTGAGAGAGAGAGCCTGTATCACAAGTTAGTTGAAAAAAAAAACTTTTCGGTCGTAGGTTCTACAAGATCTAATAAATTATTTTATTTAAAAACTATACATTACAGGCTACCCAGGTTTCATCAATCTAGTCCTGCTGGATTGAGTAAAATCCGGTTGGTCAAAGCAGACAAATTTGTCAGCCCCCTTGTTATCAAAAGTTCCGGGACAGAAAATTAAACAAGCAGTCATACTAATGCGCTAAGCAACGTTCCTTGCCTTGGCAAGTTGAACACTCTCTGACTGCTTGCTGTACGTGTCCGCCGATTTAACATTTATTGACTTCCAATTCTCTTCTTTCCATGTTAATTAATGGTAGCCTGGGGGTAAAGGCTCAGCCTATGGAGTCGAAGGTGACTTTGTGACTGGGTTCAAATCCTTAGACTGGCAGTAATTAACATTTCCTATGCTGATGATTGAATAAAGCATGAAATACTGTCTGTAGGTAAAAATAATTAATACTTATAAATATATATATATATATATATATATTACGCACACACTTTATACAGATCAAATTTTCATCAGATAGATTCTAAAAATGTTCTTGTGAGTTCATTCTTTTAATATTGTTTCTGTATTCTTCCAATTTATTTTCAAAATTTTCTACACTAGTGTTGTTTTATTTCTTTTTTTTAAAGTTTTTATGCAATTGTGCAGTAGATTTGCTTTTTGAAATCTTTCTTGTCGATAAATTTCCAGTCTGAGGAGAGATATAGAAAAGCTTCATATTTAAAAATCCCATTATTTTTTATGTTCTCAATTGAACCCCCATCTCATTTTTCTCTTTAGTAAAGTAGTAAACCTATTTTTATAATTGAGATCTTTTTAGATTTATCAGGGGTTTTTTTTTTGGGGGGGGGGGGTACCTTTTGAATTTTAATATATGCCAATTTCAAATCCTAGTTGATCCGTTGTAGACATCATTTACACACTAATGCTGTTGAGAAAGGTATGTAGCCATATTTTACCCCACCCCAGCTTTCTTATGCGGAAAGTACATTTTGACCCCTAGTAATTAAACCACTTTTGCACCCACTCTGATCTCATTACATTTAGAGAAGAAGAAAAAATTATGTTCAATTATTCTTTACATTCATACCAACACAGACAGAAATGAACAATAACCTTGTTTCATTTTCCTCTTTCTAAATGTGTCTGGATAAAAAAGACGCTTGAAAAAGTCATAACCATTCATTATGCTTCACGTTAATGAATTCTATTTGTTGAATGATTTCCAATTTCATCAAGCCTATAGACACTGCCAACTTGACAATATGGCGACTAAACCACTAAAACGTTTTTTTTTCTTTTTAATATTAGTGTGTCACTGCCTATCAAGACTCGAAGGCCACTCAAGAACAAGGGTTAATGAGATTGACAGTTGGCAATGAACAACATCTTGAGAGGATTGGAAACAATGGTTAAAATGGTCAAAATTTGAATATCTAAGTGGGCGGCTCAACATACCGTGTGGTATTGTATTCCACAGATGAGAAGTTCTTGGAAAGAAACTTTGTTCATGAAAGTTCTGTTTAGTTTTAGGTACAGAGGAAGAATCGAAAATTCTTTACAGTGGTTGACACTAGACAAGTTTCGTGAATATTACTAAAACCCTAACCCATATGTACAGAGATGTAGAGCCAGTAACTAAAACGCTCGACTTTGACTCCTTAAATTTTAAAAGGTAAGACTCTGGCTGCGACCTAAGAAATCTACACTAAAAAATTGTGTGTGGTGAACCATTTGCCATGAGTTATGTTTCAGCATTGAATGACCCGAGTGGTTGCATGTGTCAGAAAGGTAGACAAATCAATCCACAAAAAAGGCATTCATCAAATTACAGGTGTATCTATATACAAAGCTTTTGTTTAAGAATTTCACGTTCAAATGCTGAGCTGTAATTCAATTAAATACCTCATTTGGACATTGACTCATATTGTCACTCTTACCGTATTATACAGGTGGACAAGATTCTTTTTCTTGATTTCTCATTGTTGTTTACTACCTTCTCTTAGAAAACTCTATTTTTTCTGACATTTTAACTTGATTAATTTGCACAAGTTTAAAGTAAATGATAACAATTTCATTGGTGTTAAAAAGTAACAAAAATTGGTTGACAGTTACCAAATAATTGTGGGTGAAACTATTTGTTAGAACATTTGAGAGCTTTGAACTACTAGGTTATAAAACCAACGTTATATAAATTTTGGATATGTAGCACAATGGATAAAGGTGTTGAGTGACAATCAGTTCTAAGTGACAGTCTTCTGCCTGTTGAAGGTTCAGTCCTTATTACAGGCTATTAATAATTAATTAGTAATAAAATAAAAATTACATAACACTTCTACTTGGTTATGGCTGACAGAGCGAGAATAATCTTCCTCCGTGGATTAAATAAAATGTCCTGTTCGAAATTTTGTGTAGATTCCTGAGTTCGAAAAGATGCGTCTGAAGAAGGTTGAAGGTTACATCGACTGAAACGTGAAAATAACATTTAAGATGAGAATAGTAGTCTGAATAATTCAAATACAAATTATCAATCCTCATCGTTATATAAATTGTTTCTTTTACTTCTATTAGAATTTATAATTAGCAATGACATGACGTTGGCTTAAAAGTATTTTTTAAATGGACTTGGAGGTATGATTAATTAAAAGTTTAAAAAAAACAAAAAAACTATAGTTATGATATATGTGCAAACACAAACACACATTTTTATTTACTTTTAACTTTTCATCATTTTCTTTCAATATAAGTTCCAGGATGTCACATTAGTACTTGTCTTAACATTATACTGTAACTCTGATCTTACATCAAATCCCTTCTATGATTCAACTAAACAAATATATATCTACCCTCATATATGGAACCGTAACTGACTTTGATTGTTTTGTAAATTTTCTTTCAATGTTAAGTGATTTCATGGTAAGATTCAGAGTCTTATAACATTGTAACTAAAGTTGAAGTGGTATGAGTACTGTAACGAGCGGACTCTCACCGTACTTTCCATAGGATGCCCACATACGAGCCACATAATGTTGGGGCAGACCCATCAGGATTTTAACAATTGGCAGCTGAAGCTAATCTCAAATCAGTCAGATCAGATCCCCAACATCTATTACCTTCACCAATGGAAATTAAGTGGATTGCAATTGCGGCCGGGGAATCTCCAAATTATGATATGGGAGCTGCCGCACCACGCCACAGGTTATAACTGCAATTAGGAAAGCCTAACCTTGTCAATCATGCCTAATAACCTGGCAAACTATTTATGCATTTAACTCCAAAAACTTTTTACTCCCAGCATGGCCTATTTAGGTCGTGTTCGATCTCCACCATTGAGTAGCTGACATATTGTTACATTATCTCTCTCTCTCTCTCTCTCTCATATATCTGGGCAGCATTTTTCGTAACAGATGCCTTATGTCTGCATATTTTTTCTTGATCCTTTCGAGTTTCAAGCTGGAACTGGCAGATGAATTTGCTGTACTCGTGTATCCTAGCACTTTCAGTTCCTTTTGGAACAATTTTCAAGGGATAGGTAATGATTAAAGAACATGTATTTTTAAATGTTTAGTGATGGTTTGGGCGGGAACTGTGATTGGATGTAGTATTAATCAAGAATCTAGAAAAGATCAAGGTAAAAATATGCATACACAAGTCATCTGTAACATTTAATGAAATACATATTTCATACACAGTGAAACAATGAGCTTTGCTTATGTGAACTTTACGAATCACTGTATTACTAATTTGTTTTTCAAGACCAGCTTTGTATTAAGTTCAATTCCAAAATAAATGAAAGATAAACGTTTAAATTATTGCATTACTTTATATTCCTTCCAGTTATTATAAAAAAAAGATAAAATGTTTCTTTTATGTTCCAAATTATTGATAATGGAATGTTTATATATTTTAAACAAAAGGATCAAAATCCATAATGGCCATTGTAGTTTTGTTTCAGAAAAATGAAAGTTCATCTGCAAAATCTAAAGAAAGAAATTGTGATTTGATAAATATGCTGTAGATTCAAACATCGTTTTACAAGGTATTCGCGACAAACTAAGAAAAAGCTGGATGACTTGTTAACTGCAAATTACGGCTAATTACAACAATTAAAACGGATTTTATTTATTTTTCAAACATAACTTTTTCTGGTGACACCAGATCAGGCTGCCCTGTGGCTCCCTGAGACGAAATTCACCTACATTGACTTTTTTTTTTTTTTTTTTGTAAAACTTAATTATGTTCTACAAAACCAAAAACAAAAACAACAGCCCCTCTCCCTTTCTCCCTCCCCTTTTTTATTTTTATTTTTCCTACCCTACTCCCGGTCCTGGATATGACCTTAAACTACATCCGATGGTGAGATCCGGCTTACGGACTTTGGGGAATGTGGAGCCTCCTCTTAATTACCATTGCTCCCAGGTCCACCCTGACCCAGAGTGGTAGTACCTGTTAGGGTCCCAACTATGGGTTAAATAGAAACAGATATTAAAAGGGGAAAGAAACAAGAAAGAGAAGAAAACAAGACCAGATTCGGCATTAAATAACCCAAAAAGGGTTGATATGCCGTAAAACAAAACTACCAAACTACCATAACTTAATCCTAGAACTAAGGTTTATTTTAGCATGTATTTTGTATTAACACATCACTCAATAAGTCTCGGGCCTAACTAAAGAAACAAAAACTTTATTCATCGACATAGTCTCCTTCTAGAGTGATACACTGATTCCAATGCTTCTCTAACAATTCAATGTCTTTTTTTGTAGAATGATTTGTCTTTGTCCTCAAAATATGCCTCAGTTTACAATATCACTTCTTCATTGGAGCTAAATCACTTTCCCTGGAGCATTTCTTTTGCAAACAGCCAGTAGTAACTTGGGACCCAAATCTGAATAATAGTCTGATATCCAGCAGGATGCCCCATCCCCAGCAAAAACACAAAGATAAGAAATCTTTTTAAAAAGTGATAGGGTGAGTGTGGAAGCAATTTAAAGTGCAATTCTTGTAATTTTGCTGTTGTTGCGATCGATTTGTGACAGTAAAAGAGCAGTTTTTTTTTCTTCATTTGTGGCTGTTTTTGACGATTTCTTTCTTCAAACACACCAATAATGCTATTAATATTCGCACAAGGTAATCGATGAACAAAATATCCTGTGCTTCTCAAAATATGGAGGCCAAAACCTTGCCTGCTGATGTTTACGGCTTTCACCTACTGCTGTCCATTTATCTACCTACCGATTTTACTCTGGAGTGAAGTTGTGATTCATGGTTCAACCATTGTCACATATTGACGTAAAAACTCCTTTATTGTGTTGAAACAGTTGTGAATAATTCTCTGAATCATCGGTGCGTTATTGTTTTTGATTGACTGTGAGCAAACGTGGCACTCACTTTGAACACAGTTTTATCATTGACAAATATCCATGCAAAATGTTTTCTCATATCTTCAACTCCTCAGCTATCTCATACAACTTCAATTTACATTCGGCCAAAACGAGTTTGGACTTTTTATGTTTTCTAGGATAACTGTTGAATTTGGGCGACTTGAATGTTCAGTATCATTTGTGTCTGTACAACCACGTTTGAAGTCAGCATACAACCTGTTAACTGTTGTTTCTGACAGAGCAGCATCTGAATAACATTTATCAAATCATTGCTTCGCTTGAATAGTATTTTTCCCATCAGAAAACAATGCTTTATTAGCACACAAAATTCAGACTTTTTTCATTGTTTTCAAAATTTGCAACAGTAGCTTCATTTAAAATAACTGTAATTTGTAAACTAATAATCTGATTGAGCTCAAATTTTGACACGTGTCATTTGAAGGTTAGTAATTTATAAAAGATCATATGGATTTTTTATTAGTGGTGCCATACTTATTGAGTGGTGTGTTATTAAGGTATATATGGAAAAAGCCTTAGGGAAGTAAACATTGATCAACACACATTTAGTATAATAAATGTTTTGTGGTTCCAATTAAACTATCAAATACAAACATTTTGTGAATTATTATAGTAGTATTATGTGAGCCTGTGTAAATTACACAGGTTATTAGTATCTTTTCATCAGTGATGGATTTGTCTTCCCTTTTTTTCCATCAGCTTATCTTTGTTTGGCAAATATTAAATTACTTTTTCCTTGAATCTTGAGTCAAAGATTCCAAATAAAGAGTACCAGGTGTTAATGATCATATTAAGTTATCTAAATGAATAAATACAAAATATTTTCTTATTTATCATTCCTATATTACAATCAAAACCGGTTACTCTAATTTGAATAATTAATACTCTCTATATATATATTTTAAATACTCTATTTATAGTCAAGTAAAGTTGCAAACAAAATCTTTTGTTTACCTAATTTGCATAATTATATTTTTAAACAGTTCAAATTAAATAATTGTTTGCTGTTTGTTATTCGATTATAATTTGATTGTTCTATATGCTTATATATGTAGAATAGTTTTGTTGATATTACCAGTAATTAAAGTGATGACAAACAATCGAAACAATGTTCATTACTTTTCAAAGGACGTGTGCCCTTTCCCTCCTGCAAGGGGAATAAATTCTTTTGACAAATTATTTCTTTCTCCTCAGTCGACAATTTACATGTAGTTTTGTGATCTTGCCACTCGGACTTAGGGTTAGTGGTTAAAATTTGATTGATTTCCCTAACAAGTTAGAATGGCCCAGTGATGGGAATTATTTTACATTAAAAATATATGAAACTGATCGGCCACTCTAAATTCTAAAATAATTCTTTTTTTTTTTCTTTTTTTTTCATTTTCCACAGTGTTCACACGTAATCGCCTAAACAAAGCAAAATTTCATTTTTTGGGGGGGGGGGGGGGGGGCTGTTAATATACAAATTTACCAATACTTTATTTCTTTTAATCTTATATATTTTTTAACTATACATCCCTTTTTTAATTTTAAGCAATTGATTTGTTTAGTTGTGTTTACTTTTCCTGTGAGAATTAAATAACTTCTTTAAACTTGGCTAATTAAATATCTTCTTTTTTTTTTTTTAAATATTAAGTTTGGGTGTTATTGTAGATTGACCCCCCCCCCCCCCCCCAAAAAAAAATTTTTTTAGATTCTACTATTTAGCTGATTGTGTGTGAATACCCTAAAAAACCTGATGATGATAATAAATTTAACGTTGGTCATGAAAAAGAAAAAAGGACCTCTAATCTTTCTAAATTTCGACAAATTTTTTTGATTCTTTTATTGCTATTCATTAAGTCTTTTTTTTCTGTCTTTAATAATAAAGGCACAAAGTAACTAATTTGAATAACTCAGTAATATGAAATTGTTTTATTTGATCAATCGACGTTCCACTCTTTCATTTGTTCATAATATAACCCGTTTTTAATGGGGAATTCATTTTTATGCTGAAACAAAATCAAATTCCTCGACTTTGAATATCTTAAAGACCACATCAATGAACTCTTTTTTTTGTTATTTCTAATAAATAAAATTTGACTATGTTCATGCACAGTAAATTTCCCCAACATTGGAATATATCAAATAACACTATAACAATCATTTGTGTTGTTTTCCTCCAAATTACCAAAATATCAAATAGAATTTTTTTTTCTGTAAAAAAAACTACTGGCTAAGTAATTGCTGCCCGGTGGGCAGGTAGTTTTTGCTAATTATTATATAAGGAGGAGTCTCTGACTCCCCACCTAAGTGGGAAGAATTGGCTGGAAAAGATCCATTACTGACTTTCAACATAAGTTGTTGACGCCTCTTCTTTGGTTGATGGATGTTATTTAAAAGTTGAATAAAATATGCTGAATATTTTCAATAAGAAATTTTATTTTTTATTACTTAGTTAAACTATTGGCTATTTATAATGAGAATAAAGTTTACATGATTATATAATGTACGAGCAGGAAAGCCAAGCATTGAACATGATTTAATGAGGCATTCTAACTTCGTTGTTACCTGGCCCATAGCACCATGTTATATTTTATTATTTTTTTTACATTTTATGATTCAAATTTTGTACTCTGTATGGATTCATTGGCAGGGGTATGAGTAAAGTAGCATTTATTAAAATATATTTTGGTAAATTTATAGTCTTAACCCCCCCCCCCCCTCCTCGAAACACACTCTGCACTTCCTGAGAATGATTGAAGACTCACGTGTACTCCTTAAAGCCCTGAACACTATTTTATCATTTTTATTAGATTTTAATTTCTATAATTTGAAAAGTATAAATGAAAGTCATATTCCAGCCCCCCCCCCCTTTTATGGATATATATATATAGCGAACGCCTTCCCCATGATATTATTGTACCCTTTTTATCAAATAAAATATACTAATCAGTCATATTTGGTTTAACGTCCGTTTTTACATGCATGTTGGCATGTGTTAAACGGATTTTAGAAATTCCCTTCCCAACTATCTCTAGCCAGATCTTCATTTATCCCTCTTTCTCTCAAATCCATCTTTATCGATTCCTCCCACGTTTTCCTTGGCTTTCTCTGCCGACTTACTCTTCTACCTTAACGTTTCTACATCTAACCCAAGAACTTTCGTCCATTCTTACAATGTAACCATCCCAAGGAAGTCTCCTGTTCTGCACACATCTCCCTATACTGTCCAAATTTGATTTTCGTTTGAGGTTGCCAGGTCTAACCTGTCTTAAGCCTCGTATTACACATCCAATGTATTATACTCATATCATTTCTCTCCATGCAACACATGTCCTCAAACCTCACTGGCCAGGTTTCACTTCCATATATCACACAACGTACACATGCCTGATAGCCTCTTCCCTTGGTCAACAGTGGTAACGCTGCTGGTGAGTAATAGCAGAAATTCCCTGAACTTACTCTATCCGCGCCTAACTAACTTACTCGATCCGCGCCTAACTAACTTACTCGATCCGCGCCTAACTAACTTACTCGATCCGCGCCTAACTAACTTACTCGATCCGCGCCTAACTAACTTACTCGATCCGCGCCTAACTAACTTACTCGATCCGCGCCTAACTAACTTACTCGATCCGCGCCTAACTAACTTACTCGATCCGCGCCTAACTAACTTACTCTATCCGCGCCTAACTAACTTACTCTATCCGCGCCTAACTAACTTACTCTATCCGCGCCTAACTAACTTACTCGATCCGCGCCTAACTAACTTACTCGATCCGCGCCTAACTAACTTACTCGATCCGCGCCTAACTAACTTACTCGATCCGCGCCTAACTAACTTACTCGATCCGCGCCTAACTAACTTACTCGATCCGCGCCTAACTAACTTACTCGATCCGCGCCTAACTAACTTACTCGATCCGCGCCTAACTAACTTACTCGATCCGCGCCTAACTAACTTACTCGATCCGCGCCTAACTAACTTACTCGATCCGCGCCTAACTAACTTACTCGATCCGCGCCTAACTAACTTACTCGATCCGCGCCTAACTAACTTACTCGATCCGCGCCTAACTAACTTACTCGATCCGCGCCTAACTAACTTACTCGATCCGCGCCTAACTAACTTACTCGATCCGCGCCTAACTAACTTACTCGATACGCGCCTAACTAACTTACTCGATACGCGCCTAACTCTAGCCATCACACTAGTGGCAGCTTCCCTCTATGCTCCAATGGTAGTATGGCCGGGGTGGAAGTGTTTGTTATGGCGGGAGATTCAAAAGGAGAACAAAGGGTTTTTGGATTTTAACCACAGTCGCGAAGGATTTCGGACAAATGGTTTTGCGATAATGAATCCCCCAACCATAGGTAGTGTGATAGATGCCTTTATAACTGCATGTTATCACACCATTAATCTTCCACCATCGGACCACGTGGGGATTAAATAAAACTGTTTAAGACAACCAAGATGAAGGAAGAAAACATTTAACTTACCTTAAAGAAAGCGAAGGAATTATGAAGCTATACATATATACGAAGAGGTCTTTTATAATGGTTAATAAAAAAAGGAAAGGAATAACATTTTAGTAACAAAACAATTTATTTACTATTTGAAACATTTTAAAGAGTTCTTAGAATCGTCTTGTGAGTGTATATATATATGCGCGCATGTGAATGTCTTTTGTGTGGCTAATTTGTAGTGGATCATGTGTGAAAGAAATGTTCATCGAATTGAAAGATGTGAATAAGATTACCTTTTTCTCACCCCCTCCTCCACACAGCTCGTTCGAGCTGGTGGTGGTGGGGGGGGGGGGGGGTTGTCGACGAGAGTTTCTTTGTGTGCGTCCGCCCAGAACGCTGAAGGCAAAAAAGAGGAAGAGGAAAGGAACGTCCCCTTCTTTATAGATTTAAGATCACGTATGGCCGAGCTGACCTGTCGGCCGCCCATTGGTCAGAAACCTCCGGCCACCGTGAATAGGCGAGATTTCGCGAGTCTCACCACCAGAGGCAAAGAAGGGTCAAACAAAGATAAGAAAGAAAGAAAGGGAGAGAGTAAGCCGAACGAACCTAGAAAGAAAAGGGGTAGCTAAACAGGCTAGCCTTTTCCTCAATGCCCGCTCGTCTCCTCTGCCACAGTAGCACCAAGGTAACTTCCGGGCAACTTTAATAGCCTCGCCATCCAAATATACTTTCTCCACATCTGATTTCTCATCCATCTCCGTTGTCTTGCACACAAACTGGTTATCATCTTTCTACCTACCAGTAATTCTACTTCACTGTGTACTAATGCTAACAGGTACCGCAAAAAAAAATTAAGTTGCTCACGACTCCTTTTCTACAAACTAAGCAGAGGAACTGTGCTCATTTTGGGAGCTTTCAAACACTACGACTACTGATTATCACTTAGGTCTTGGTAACATTCACTCTTACTTTTCATAGAATTGTTCAAAGTCTCTAACTTAACAAGTAGACTTTCCAGCAACTGTTTATAAAACTAGCGATTTTTACTAATTTTGTTGTTGAAAAAAGCTTTTTTTGCTTAAAATTAAAGTTTATGTGGTTTGTGGTTCTTTTATAAAATAGTGGTTGTCAAATATACTCGACTTTTAAACTTTAATTCTAGACAGAAATGACTTTATAACCGCCAATTTTCCTGGCCATTCTTGCCTTTTAGAGCAGCAGTTAGCCCTTCAAATTCTTTTGATATTTTTTTCAAGATAAAAAAAAATTACCCTACCGCTAACTCTAGGTTCGAGTGACGAGCCCATCTTCCCTTTAACGTGTGGTAAGCCACTAACTCTAAATCTGAGTGACAACCAGCCCCCCCCCCCCAAAAAAAAACTCCCATAACCTCAAAACATAGGTATAAGTGGCAAGCACCCCCCCTCCTAAAAAAAATTCCCTTAACCATACCACTGACCCTAAGTCTGAATGGAAAATCCCCCTCCAGAACAAAAATCCTTCCTTAACCTTATCACTAACCTTAAGTCAGAGTGGCAAACCCCCATCCAACAAAAAGTGCATATTATTTTGATAAACGGGGCACAATATCATGAGGGTCTGCGTTTGCACCAGACAACTTGTATAACTTGAAAATAGAGGTAGACCTCACTAACCATATATATTCTTAAACTATATTAAACAGATGACAGAGGTAAATATGAAAATTGTTGGAGAGAACTGCATTTGAAATGATAATGGAATGCTAGCAACAAATTAACAGGACAAGAGGGGTGCTTGAAAAAGCTATCATGAGATTTTTTTAATATAGTTTTTATGGGACCAAGAAAATCTAGAAATTGCAGTTTCTGTCCCAGCTATGAGCATTGAGAAAGAAAAGATATGGAAGCTGTAATATGAAAAAGGGTAAGGCTGGAGGACACTCATTTCAAGAATCAACTTGATCTATATAAATTTAATTTATATTGATATATAATATAAATTTTTGTTTATTTTCATATGCGTTAATCTCGAGCTACGGCGGGGTCCGCAATAATGGATTTTTGTCTCCACTTGACACGATCACAGGCTTGGTCCAGGTGAAATACACTTTTACAGAGATCTTTGTGTATCTCCTAATCGGTTTTGCTCTTGGTTGCTTGCTCACCAACTTGTAATGCAAAAGCAAGTTTTGTGACGGTGTTGATGTTGTCCAAACCATCGGAGCTGACATTCCCTCATCTTGCCCTCAATCGGTGCGATGTCATAGTGCCTTTGGATATCTTTATTGCAGACGTGGTCAAACATTAATTCATGACATCCAGCAGAGCATTTTGGTTTTCATAATGGCGAATCTTTGTGCCGCCTTCCTCGTTATCGGTAAGCACTCGGAACTGTATAAAGCGATGGGTTTCACAATAATCCGATAGATCTCGGATTTTAGACGGTCGATGATCTTGCGGTCACAGGGTATGCCAGTGGTGATGCCTCACTTGAGCCATGTCACAATGATGTGCGCAACTTCACTGAGGATGTTGCCAGATATTTGAAGGCGTACGTTTGTGAAAGATTTGTCTATCAACTTGGATGGTGCCATGTTCGTTTTTATCAGTGGTTAAATATTCCGCATTTCTGATGTTCAACCACAAACAAAACTGTGCCAGCCTGTCCTTCTGGATTTGTTGTTGCAGATTGGATTTACTCTTTGAGGCAAGCAGAACATCATCTGCATACAAGAGTGTCTATATATATATATATATATGTATATCGAGGCAGCATTTTTTCCTTAAGACACGTATTATTAAAAATAACTGACAATTTTTGTCTGGTTATTTTAGTATTGATCCCTTCAATTTTCCGGATTAAAATCTTAATCTCGAAAGAAAATTGGCTGATGTACAATTGGCTGCCGTAATGTACATGTTGGTCCAGAGTACTTTCTGACCCGTCTGGGTCCATCGTCAGTGGAATAATGACAACCAGGTAAAAACCTGGAGTAAGATTTATAATTAATTATGGCGGGAAAATTTAAATATGAAACTATATTTATTAGGTATTATAAGCATTTAAGTATATTAGTACTAGTGTTAAAATTAATCTTGTTAATAGCAGGTTTTTTGTTTTAATGAGTAAAGCTTCTAGTATGTGGAGTTTTTGTGTATTAGTATTATGTTCTAAGATTTTAGTATTGTCTACGAGAAGTTTTTGGATTTGCGAGGGGGGACAGGAATGTTCATTAGTAAGGTGTCTAGCTATAGCACTATTATCGGATAGATGCATGGTCAACCTCCTGGACAGGGTCGTGGTGGTCGAGCCAATATATACGTGTTTTCCTTGGTTGTCGGAGACAGTCTCCCAATGGACATTTAAACTCGTATACTAGGCCCGTCCTATCCAAGACTCTAATCGAGGGTGAAGAATTATTTGTAATGATAAGATTAGTGGGGTTTAGTTTTATTGTAGTAAATAATTAGTTTAACTTTTTTATTTGGGTCGGTGGGAAGTACGTTTTTATTAATAACATTTAAAAAAAAAATTTTTTTTATTTTTGCTATTAACAAGATTAATTTTAACACTAGTACTAATATACTTAAATGCTTATAATACCTAATAAATATAGTTTCATATTTAAATTTTCCCGCCATAATTAATTATAAATCTCACTCCAGGTCTTTACCTGGTTGTCATTATTCCACTGACGATGGACCCAGATGGGTCAGAAAGTACTCTGGACCAACATGTACATTACGGCAGTTTCATCAGCAATTTTCTTCCGAGATTAAGATTTTAATCCGGAAAATTGAAGGGATCAATACTAAAATAACCAGACAAAAATTGTCGGTTATTTTTAATAATATATATATTAGATGGATTTCTGTATATTCCTTTGATTAGGTAGCTACCATGTTGGGAATGCTGCAGAAATTTCTTCAATCCAAAGCCAATTTTATGGAGTGGGTTACCCTCCCACATTTGCACAATAATCGTTTGATCAGATAAGAGGATCAAAGAGAAGGTTAAAAACAAAACTATCTAAACATAAAATGATTTTTAAATGCGTTTTTGCATCTCTATACCACATTGGAATAGCATTTTCATCACTAAATACGCAAATTGGAGGAACACATAATAAGAACATATTTTTTTTATTATAGACGGAAGTTTTGTTGAACAAGAATCTCCTGAAACTTGTTCAACACATCGTCAGGTGACGTAATCCATAGTTTGTTGAGTAGAAATGCATGTATTACACTACAGTCAATTATTTATGAGAATTAGACTTGTTTTCCATGACAAAACCCTAAAAGCATATAATCTTGTACGTTTCTGCTGAATTATAGACATTTCTCACCTAGTCGCTCTTTGGTATAATCTTCAAGTGCATCTGCTTGTATATCTCGAATTGAGGAGTTTTGGTGGTGGGAAGTACTCCCTTAGTTGTAATTGCTTTCAGGACCACGCTGACCTGGAGTGGTAGTAATTGTCATGATCCCATCTCAGGGTTCAATAGAATCTATCAATTACAGATTATTGATTCTATACAGTACATACACCTATAAACTATCTGGATACAAAAAAGAATCTAGTAAATATTTTAAGATATTAAAAACTTGAAAGATAAAACTTTTTACCAAGATAACTGGATCTGGCATGAAATAACCTGAAATTACTTGATATGTTGTGAAACCAAACTAGACGTCATCTAGTCTAATAATATTAAACTAGCTGTGACATGTACACACATACTTTGAATGACATGTACGCATGTGTACTTTGAATGACATGTACGCACGTGTACTTTGAATGACATGTACGCACGTGTACTTTGAATGACATGTACGCACGTGTACTTTGAATGACATGTACGCACGTGTACTTTGAATGACATGTACGCACGTGTACTTGTAATTTCCTATCCTAATCTTTTTCCCTCCTTCTTTTGTTTTTTATCTAACACATTTACGGACATCTGTCTTTCTATCACTTACTTAAATGTATGTTTTATATTCTATGCTTATACCCCCATTGCCACTGCTTGTTTAATATTATTGGACTGGGTTATAGTATCCAGGTAAGATGGAGAGAACTATAGATTATTTGGGCCATGTGTCATAAGAATCTGATTTTTCTAAATAAATGCCTGTGGGAAAATGTTCATTATTTATAATCAGATTTTAAATATTTGCATATCTGTTAAGATAGTCACAAGTTTTGGTTGTCATGCTCAGGTTTGTTAAGTCATAGCCGAATCGGGCAACATCTGAAAATTTAAACGGTCCAATTTCAACTCCAGACAAAATGATCTTTCACTAATAATAATTTATATATACTAACTATTATTTACATCGGAAGAGGACTGGCATGTTTTTCAAGGCAACGATTACATAATGACACAAAGATTTAGGGTTTTTTTCCCCTGGCATATCACTTTTAGTTTGGAATTTGGCAATTTTCTCAAAACTTTCAGAAAAATGAATTTAGTCGTACTTTACAGCCTGGTTCTTCGGCTTTTTATCATGTTTGGTTGCCTGATAATTACAATTCCTCATTTCAGAAATTCACACACTTTACTTAAAAAATCTTCAAGTCATTTTGCTACTGCCGCAAAATCCAAATGGTACTCAATTACTGGATTTTTTTATGATCTGATGAGTTTTGAACAGAAATTAAAGACAATGTAGATGATCAGCAGTATTATACACAAATTTGTTTTTCAGAAATTTTTACTTAAATAAAAACAACTCTTATTTGAAGTGACAAGATTACAAATATACTCAATTAGCACAATAGATAAATAAAAGTAGATGGGATTTTTAAAGCAATTGTTTACAAAAAGCATTTTTTCTTTTACAATTAAATGTCTTTTATCTCAGACAGGAAATTCACCGTAATTTATTAGAGAAAAAAATGATTACAGGGAAATACATGAGATGTCATGTTTTTATGTGTTACATCTGGGGCTTAACTATTGTATAAATTGTGTCCTTTGGGTTGTTTTTTTATCCGCTTGATAATGGAGTAAGAATTTATATGCTGTGACGTTGTTTGTTAATCCTCCATTTGTTGAGAATATCCGGTTGAAAAACTTAAAACTGTTTGAGGCAAATAAAAGAATACAAGCTGCAATCAACATGCTTATATCTTTATATAAATCGTTAGTTAACACTTTTCCTTGAAAATCTATACAACTAAAACTTTGATTTTGCTTGATTGTTACAGTGCACACAATAAATATATAAAATGTTGATACAATAAATGTTGCTTGTACAGCAACATTGCTTTCAACAAAGCCTTCATCAGATGATGACTCTGGGTTCAGGTATGGTTTCGGGGCTGTATCATCATTATCGCTATTCCAGAGCACCACAGCAGTATCTCACGATACTACCAGACTTTGTTGGATTGTGGTCACTTTGCAGGATTACCATATCCATACTGATACAGTTAAAGCCTTATCTTGGATCTTTTTTTTTTTTATGTATTTCCTCTTGTTTGATGGAGAAAGTCCAAATTTAGTCAAGAATGAAGAGGTTCGGTTGGCAATGAAACCGCTGCATCTGATCTCAATAGGAAATGCATTAATTATCCAACCATTTCTGACACATCGTTCTCGTAAATCTTCAGATTTTTCTAATTTATGCTGTCTCCGGTCGAGAAAAAAATTTCAACTTAATGGACTAAATGACGCTGAGCCGTTAATTTAAGTTGGAAATACAAACTGGTATTCTAAATCAGATAACGTGCCAGTCCGTGCAGCCGTAAAACAATGACGATCTATGCTTACTTGTATTATAAATTTCAAACTAACTATATCTTTTAACAAAATGAATCCCTCTATTGGTGATGTTGAGAGCTTTATCAGCAGTCCCACAACAAATATTCGAAGTCCCAGCAAAGATCTCCAGAACTTTTGTTGTTTTCACGTGTAGCTTCTTGGGGCATACTCGCATCCAGTGAGAATATTTTTGAGGCTGGCAGTTTCCCATATGCTTGTATCGATCAGAGTGGCGCTCCCAGGCTTTGCCTCCCCTCTTTGGGGAGGATTAAGTTTAGTGCTTAATGTCTGAGGCACTCTGCCCAGGCAATTTTTTAAAAGCCCCTAGCACTCCTCCTCTGGAGTGCATTCCCACTTTCCGACCTTGTGTCACATTCTACTGTGTGGGACGTAGATAAATAAGAGCCATATAATATGCATACATACATACATACATACATACATACATACATACATACATACACACTTAAAAATGGATGACATAAAAGGTGAATGATAAATAATTAAATAAAGCTGTCATTCATCCTTTATGACATCATCATTTATTTTCAAGTGAATACTTTATCAAAACATGATTATAACAACCAATGTTAAAATTAAGAAATCACACATTTAATCATATATATAGCAATTACTGATCCACAAGCCGCTAGTAGTTTATTAATTTTTTAACTGTCATTAGAAGAAATAATGGCTTCACATCTAGTTCATTTATTTTCTTATTGTGAAACATTTAAATATTTTAGTGAAATACATGACAGATTCTAATGGATGATATGGCACAGCTTTGCAAGAAAAATTTAGTCATTTTCCACAGGGATGAAATTGGTTCATGTATTTTAGCTTCAGAAACACTGGATTATATGCAAAAAGAAGTTACGTAAATGACTAAGAAGAAAGAGAAAAAAATTGGTTACATGTAATTGGCTAATTTAAAAAAAAAAAATTTTTTTTAGGTTGTGAATTAGGATAGGCTAAGATCTTTTGATAAAATTGTAGCCCTGCACTATATGCTGCCCCCCCTCTAAAAAATGAATCTTACTTTTTTAGGTGATTACATGTAAACAGCCTAAAAAAACTTGGCGTAAAAGGAAAAAAAAATCATTTTAGAATTACAAATGTGGGAACAGTTTCGCATAAAAATACGGTAAAATGATCACCTACTTCTGGACCAGATAGCTATTTTATGGTCACACAACCAAATAATTATTTTTTAAATGGAAATATATTTTGTTTCTTGGAGGAGGTTAACATATATTGGTCTTTTTATGCTGGAAAAAAATCTTCCTGATTAAACTGACAAAAGCTGTCAATATTAATAATCATAAAAAACACATGTCCTTCCTTAACCTTATGAAACTGATCCCTTTTTTTTTTGTTTATTATCCAGTTTTTTGGTGGTATTTTTTATACATAATCGGCTAAGAAAAAGTAGAATCTCATTTTCCTTTTCGTGTGAATTACTACCACAGGGTGTAGGTCTCCAATAAGACAAATTTTTTATTTTTTTGTTTATTTGTTAACCATTGTTCGCAATGTGTGTTTGTTATTCAGTATGAAAATCAAAATGAATGTTTTTTTTATTATGTTAGTTGGAAGAAAACTCTACTTTATGTATATAAACACAATCTTTAGGTGATGTCAAAATAGATAGTGAACAGATTGTTTTGTGTTTTAATTTGGATGAAGTTTGGAATTATGTCATAGTATTGTTGTTTTTTCGGGGAGGGGGGTAAAATTTTAAGAAAAAAAAGTTAAATAGAAAAGGCATATCTACACACTATATAACATGTTGATGCTAAAAAAGTAGAGCTTTTATTTTGTGAATGGTGCCGCTTATATTTCAGTGTTATTTTCCTTTATGGAAACACGTGTACATTTTTAGAGTATGATCATAGCAATATTATCTTTCATGTCTTTTCTATAGAAATTCAAAGTTTATACTAATACAAAACACGGTGTATCACACTCACTACTTTTGATTACAGTAGTATTTAAATGAAGTTTCTGCAAGATAATCTATCTTATATCGCTACAGTTTTGGAAGTGTCCCAAAACATCCTTTATGAAGTCTACAAAAGTAAATTTCACTGTTTTTAAACTATTGTAGGATTATGGTCTGCTTACTTATTGTTAGGAAGAATAATATTTGGGAATATTATGTAAGAACTGAGCCCGACACAATCGTTGAGTATAATAAACTTTGATGATAATGTATTGGGGCATTTGTTATTTTGTTTTCTAGGCAACACTGGTACTGCCAGTATTAAATATTCTCTGTAATAACTAACGAAAAATAAAGTAAGTTTTAAATGATGCAAAATATTTGAATAAGTACATGTGTAGACATTCTGTTGTACCAGCCGTTTGACAAAATTCTGTACTTAAAAGAATCGGAGCGATACCATTGGTTAATCGTATCTTGCTTTTCCAATTTAAGTAAACAGTGAATCTCTCACAGTTTAGTCTATTGAAAGATGTATCGGTCCCGATAGACAATGTATTCAATGAAAAAGGTTTACATTCCGTTTTCATTATGCGACGAACACGGATTGAAAAATTCTGTACTTCATTCGCCAGACACAATCAAATATTGATTTGACAGATCCAATGTGTTAATAAGTTAAATCAAAATCTGTATTATTTTGGCTTCTTTCCTACACGCTCAACCACTGCTTGGATTTGGGAGAGCATGCCAAGAAATCAAGAGATTTATTTTGTCTAAACTTTTTTTAATGGCTTCATAGTTTGCTTGGTTAATTTTTAGTTTGCTAATATATTTACGATTAAATTAATTATGCACCGAATAAGTTTCCAGAATCATTTTACCAAAATCTTAAAAATGACATCTAAGTTTTTGATACAGAATGTCAATTCTAACTAAAAAAAAAATGACTATATATTAACCTAAGTTAATGGCAGTCGTCAAAGTAAAATTTCACAAAGCTGAAGCATAAATCTTTTCTTTTTTTTTAATTAAAAAAAAAAAAAAAAAAATGCCTTTATGATGTAAGCACATCAAATTACAAGCATCCGACTGTTTAATACATAGATTAAAAAATTTTATAACTTAACTTTTGGTTTTCCAATGTTAATCGGAAAGGACTTAGTTTTTTGTCACAGTCTGTTATTCAATTAGTCTTTTGATTTTTGCTCAAAATCCAATAACACTTATGTTTACATAAAACAAGTACTGCTTACCCCTTCCTCCAAAATTGTACTCTGCTTCATCCTGTAGGAGCACTGGAAAATACACCCCTCTTCCCAATTGTTTTCTCAAAAGAGAATCGATCAATTAACACCTTTTCTAATTATCTAAACATGTAAGTAATAAGATCTGTGCCGGTAAACTAAAATTACCGTTTGCTTTTCTGCAATCTCTTTGCGAATGATCCAAAATGTTTTTATTGAGGTTGAGATTTGTCCTTTTGTTTTCGGACAAAAAGGTTTGCCTAACCTTCGTACAGTGGCATGGAGTAGCATTATACATAAGAATGTCCTGACACATTGCCTGGTAGCTCCAAAACCTTTAATTGCTTGGTGAAAAAAAAAAGAAACAAGACAGATTGTGCTTAAGATGTGGTTCACTATAAAGCAGATTTTGAACTGAAGTCTGGTTGCAAAATAGATTACTCAAAATATTCAGGTCTGGTCTCCACCTATATGGGACCTTGTTAAATTGATAAGTCAGCTCGGCCATGCCAGGTGATATCCGTGATAGGATGAATAAAAATGAAGCAGTGATGCTTATGGGTTCTTCCCCACCTGAATGTTCTACATTCCTAGAGCCATTCGTTGTTGTCTCAGAAGATAAACAAGAGTTTAACAGTTTCAGATTTTTATATGGTATCCAAACCTTGATGGATGCTTCATTGTTGAAATTGGGGTCCAGTCATCTACTCTCCTTCTATGGGTTTGAAACTTTACTAATGACCCCTCTCTAGTATTAAACTTGTATACTTTTTGTGAAATTGCTTGCCAATAGTCTGTTTGATGTTTCTTTTACATGCTGCAAATCAGTTGCAGAGTAGATTAACCCCGAAAGGAGACTTTTCCCTAATCTTCTAATTCAAGGGTTTGCCAGGGTTTTGTTCTGAAATCCTACTTTAGATAGCGTGAAACTGTCATTTGTACCATTTTTGAAGTAGGGACATGCATCTCTTGCAACATAATTATTGGAACTTGTAGTTATGCACTTCATTAATTGATCACTGGTTTTCTTTTTACAAAATCACAAATTACAGCAATATTACAAAACTCCGATTCCTACCGATTCACCAAAGTTATGCAACATTGAGCCTGGTTAGTATTCAAGTGAACGCCAATTTCGGACAACTTGATGCCATAATTTTAATACCAATGGCCAATATATGAACCCATCTCTTCCTCCCTCCCCCTCCCTAGCTATATATGAAATAGTAGGGTAGACTAGACTCTCAAATCTTAGTAGAGCAGTTGGTCAAATAGCTGTCAATTGTCGAGTAGTGAATATTTAATGACTTGGATTAAAGTTTAATCATAAAACTTTCAAATAAATTGTTAACTGTAAATAAATATTGACAATTTGGTAAATTACGAAAGAAATATTTGCATGATCTATTAAAACATCCATTTTTGTGTCATTGAATAAAAAAAATAGAAAACAATGTTATAACTCTTCAGAAATTATAGTTGGTGTTGGGATGGCGTTTACAAAAACAATGCAACCCCTCTTCATGTTTAAAATTATAAAAAGAATCCCATATATTTTAACTGAATGCGAAACTGACAACTAGTTTTTTTTTTTATATTTTACTATTTGGTTTTGTTGACATTATTAATTTACTTTAGCACAAAATTAGGGGTTATTTTTCTCTTTCTTAACAATACATTTTGGTACCTGACTCTCACATTAAAATATCTTCACAAAATTCTTTTACAATTTTGAATTGTATGAAACAAATATATTTCCTATTATATGATGTCATGTTGTATTTCCTTTTTTTTTTTTATTACTTTTGCCAAGGCAGGTGTTATGTTTTCGGTTAAATTTGTCATTGTTTGCTTGTGTACAGCCTCACGTCACTTGACCAATCATCATTTGAGATATCTAAGTCAAAGTTCACACTTTTGGTGATAACTTCATCATGGTGACTAGCTAGTTGACCCATATTGTAACCAATGAAGTCCTGCATCTTATATGACCTTGACCCTTAATCTTGAAAAGTTTAATCATGGTCACAATTTTGACGAATTTCAACTTTCGATTTTTCCAAATTTGATGCATGGATCTGATGCTCTTTGATAACCGTAACCACCATGCAACAGATCAGCCTGATCAGATAAATAGTTGAATTATCAATGTTTCCATTACATCATTTCAGAAATACTTTCTACAATATGTAGAAGTCAGTCTCAGATAACACTTTGACCCATCCTTATGTTGTCAGGTGGAAGTATGCAGTCTCACGACTCACTTATGTTTTTATTATTCTATGCTAAAATGTAAACAAGTAGATTTATTTCCTATTCTAATAAAAAAGAATTCATTAAATGTTGATATACTTCAATCTTTCCCTTTACTAATCTTACAAATGCTGAAAAAAATTTTTCTTTATTAAAGTCTAAACAGCTTTTTCCAGTCTGTTTCCTTGGCTAGTGGCATTCGTTTGCTAGTGGCATTACACCATACGTTTTTGATTTTGTTACAAAAAGATTTTGTGTGCTTCTGGTCTTCTTCTTTCATTTGCTTCACAGCATCTCACTGTTAGATCACCAGCTCGGTTGAGAAAAGCCATGCTAATGTTTTGTTGTCTAGCACAGCTATGCTGGCTTCGTCGTTGGGTGGTCGATGTTTATGGCATGACTCGATGATGTGGTCTACTGTCTGTTCAGAGTGACCGCAGATAGCCTAGTCCCTGAGTCCCCATCCTTTCATGGTCGTGGCGAAATGGCCGACACCTGTCCTGAGGCGGTTGAGCATTGTCCACTGCCGGCAAGGGAGGTCCATGGCTGGTAGGTTATCCGGGTCCTCCACAAATCTGTGCAATCTTGATTTATCTGCTGCCTGCCATTCCTCCGTCCAGCAACGTTTCAGCCAGATTCGTTTTGTGACATCAACGGGTGCTGAAAGCTGGAGCTGATGGGCATGCTCCGAGAATGGGTGTCGTGACTTCAGGCGAGCTCGTGGAGGGGTCTCTGTGGCGAGCTTGTGGAGAAGGTGTTCTTCATCGATAGTGGCCTTTCTTGACAGTGCAAGGACAGCCGCCTCACGGCGCAGGGTTGGTGGTGCAATGCCGGCGAGAATCGGTAGTTGGTTGATTGGTGTGGCGTGCAAGCAGCCAGAGACTGTGCGTACGGCAGTGTTGAGCGTTACGTCCAGCTTCTTGGTGTGGGAGCTCCTGCACCAGGCTGGGGAGCAGTACTCAGCGACAGAGAAGACCAATGCCTGGGTAGATATGCGCAGTGTCTTGGTTGAGGCACCCTAGGTGGTACCAGCTAGGCGGCGTATTAGAGCGACACGGGCCGATGTCTTGGTAGACAGGTTTTCCAGGTGTTGCCGGAACGTCAGCGTGCGATCAAGCTTGACCCCGAGGTACGTCGGGGCAGCCTGGAACTGAAGTCTTTTGTTGTCAAATTTAAGTTCGTGGTTTGACTCTCAGTTGTTTAGATGGTATGCGGTGGACGTGGTCTTGGCTACAGAGAGCTTAAGGCGCCAGTTTGTCAGGTAGCTTGACAGGGTGTTCATATCAGTCGTAAGCCCCAGTTCGATTGTCTCCCAGCTCTTGTTAGACAGAAGGATGGCTAGGTTGTCAGCGTATCCATATTTCTTGGACAGCGTGTCTGGGAGGTCGTAGATGTAAATGTTTAACCGCATTGGGGCAAGTACAGAGCCTTGTGGGACACCATTTCGGAGCCCGCTGTGTTAGCCGTTGCTGGTGTGAAGGGTGAAGCTGCGGTTGGTCAGCATTTCCATGATGAAGTCCACCATGTGTCGGTCCGGGATTGTCTGTAGGAGCTTTAGGAGATAAAGTCAGCCTTTTTGTGGCCTCCTCCATAAGTACCTGCTCACAACAGCGAAACTAATGACTTTAGACCGCTTCCAGCGACCCCAGCTTTCTTTACACTGCATTCTGGTGTACAAGGGAAACTGGAAAACGTTTTTTTTGTTTTTTTCTCTCCCAGTTTAACCTTCCATCTCTAGTGATCACTTTTTGTAAGGTTCTGACATTGCAATTGTGCATGAAAAAGAACTTTTCTCAAAATGTTTAAAAGAATTAGAACAGTTTCATAAAAATTAATATTTCACATTTTTTTAAGTGAAATATAGTTGCAGTGTTTCTCATGTTTTCCTGAACCCGACACATTTCATTGGCAATCTTTCTTGAATATTTCTTCATATCTTTCTCAGAAGGATTGAGAATCAAGTTCTTTGTTCTAAGATAAGTGGTTGATGGTGGTGTATGCACCACCATCAACTACTTATTTTTTTTATCTTTGTTTAATTCAACAAATTTATTATAACCAGTGTTGAAATCTATTAACATGTTTTTTATTCTACAATGGATAATGTGCTTTTTTGTTAAGTAGAAAAATAAAAAGATATATATATATATATGTACTGAAGTTGAATGTTGATTGTGTAAACAAACTTGTGGCAATGTAAGGGAAGATCACTTTATAATTCTGGATGTTTGGCTAACAACGTCTACAGCTTATTTTGTTTGGGAGTATTCAAACTGGAATGGAAATGTTTGTGTAAAAAATAAAATTCTCACTTTACTTTGGGTCTTCGTAATTGTAACAATGAGATGTGTATTAAAATAAGAATTCAAAGAGTAAGCTTTTAAAACTGGTTAAATCGATGGGACGCCTAAATTCAACTTAAGAAGAATTCATTTTAAAGTCTGAATTATGAATAGTGTTTATGCAAATAGTGGAAGAGATGAGATACGAAGATTCAAGCAATCTAATAAATTTAACAAAAGTTAGTAATAAAGAAACAAAGCCATAACACAAATAAAGATGAATCCAGTAAGAAGCTTTAATAAACAATTTGATTTAATAAAAATATGTGATGGCAATTACTATTAACGGTTTTACAAGCTTAGTCCGTGTAAATTACAGTGTTATTATCTCGCAGAACAATATTTACCCTGTCTTCAGTTTTGTCAATTTTAATAATTTCTTAGATATTAAATAAGAAGGAGAGTAAAAAGTGGACTTTCTGTTTACTTTCCGCAGCCTCGTAACTCTCGCTTCCCTTATTTAGTCCTCACATTCCATGAGCGATGTTTCTGACAAAGGGGGAAGAATTGCTGTTTTCTGTAGCAATGCCATAAAACAGTTTGGATAATCATGGATTTCAAGGTAGTTCTACTAAAATAGTCATATTTTAAAAGCCAAAGCACCTTAAGTCCTCAAAATACCCACTATTTTGTTCAGAAATGAATATCCTTTCACATGTATTAATAAATAATAATCTACATTATATATTTTAAGAGTTTTCAGAAAATAAAGTCATAAAAATGTTAACGTCATTTTTGGTCATTTACGTCAGGTCCCCCCCCCCCCCTTCTTTTAAAGATATCGTACCATTCGTCTTTGGAAAATTTCGTCATGAAATTTGGAAAACAATCAGGAAAAATATCAATTTCAATTATTGTCGGGGTACAAAATTAATTGATTCATTATTTTATTTTTTTCGTAATCTTAAAAATAAACCTTCAACATGACGTGTATCGAACATTTTTTTAAAACTATTTTTCGTACCCCAACTAGTAAATAAATAAATCTTATCTTTTTTTATGCATTAAAATTATAATTGTATGTTGTTTTGTCTTTCGATAGTTGTAATTTTAAATTACCCGATCCCAAAAAATATTGTCCCTTTTTGAGCGAAAGTCAACAATGGCTGCTAGTATTTCTGATATAACAATCAAGCAGCAGCTAGCTATAAACTAACTTCGTAAAGCTTTGTAAAATTCGTTTACGAACTTTTGAAAAAAAGAAAAGACAAAAATACTTAGTTCAAAAAAAAAAAAAAAAAAAAGCAGACGGCCATAAAGAAAAGTGTGCAGGATTTATTTCTCATAGAAAAAAATTATTAACTGCCCTAAAACACTAGAATGGCCCGGAAATGGTGAATTATTCTACATTAAATTTATGTGAAACTAATCCCCACTCTAAATTCTAAAATAATTGTTTTTGTTTCTTTCTTTTTGCCAAGTTTTTCAGGGTGTTAACATGTAATTGCCTATTAAAAAAAAGTAGAATCTCATATTTTGGGTTGGCAAGGAGGTGATTTAGCAGAAGGTGTTAATCTACAATAATACCAAAGAAATCTTGCAATATATTCATTTTTAAACAGTCCTATTATTAGATTTCAGTTTCTTGTGCATAAAATGTATTACAATTCAACTTTGAGTTCTTTTCTTTTTTTAATGGATACATGGTATTTTTAAGGTATTGCAGCATATTTTTGTGCATTTACTGCAGATTACTTGGAAACCATTAATTTCTGGAGATTTTCAGTGTCATATTCTGATTCCTTGCACAAAAATACACTTATATGGCAAATTTGATTGCTTATTAATCTTGTGTCTTAACAAAGATATAACATTTTTACTGAAAAAATAGTGTCAAAAATGTGACGAAACACATATGGTCTTAAAGAGGAGAAAATATCGAATCGTGTGAGGCACAAAAATAGTCATAACTTCCTTATTTTTAGTCAAATTTAAAAAATTGAAAAAGATTGTTTCTTAGATCATCAAGCTCTTTCTATATATAGGAGATATTTTAAACAATTTAAATTTTTTCATGTGGCTTCATGCCTTGTCTGGAGCGATTTCCATAAAAAAAAGTATGCTTTCATGCTTAAGTAAATTAATTTTATTAATGAAATTAATTTAACTTTTTTTTCTTTCTTTTTTACTTCAATACTTAATTTACTCTCTCTTCTTCTCATCTCTTCCCTTTCTCTTAACTTTAGATAGAAAAGAACTAAACATGGTTTTTGTACAGATATTTTAGTTATTGTTCTTAATGTTATACAATCTTTTTTTCTGTGTTATTGAAATTTTAATTTGATTAATCGTATTTCAATTAAAATTCTGGTATCGTGATAACCTAGTTCACAGGAATAATATTTTGAATGGATATATCCGCTTTTGCAGGAAAATGGTCAATCTTGAAATGCAAATGAGAATTCTTGAGTCACATTTAACAATCATTTTTTAAAATTAAATGTTATCTTTTTTTCTCTTCCCCTTCAGGTAAAGCAGCTTAAAGAAAAAGTTGAAGAAGATAAAGGAAAAGATTATCCGGCAGGTGCACAGAAATTGATATATTCGGGTAAGTTTTAATTTTTCATTAGTTTTATATAATAAAAGCCTTTTCACCTGTGTTAGTTTAACTATTCTCACCTGTTTCTCCCTATTTGGAATCATGTACTCTCTCAAATGCAACAAAAGAAATAATTCAATATTTATGTCACTATAGTTTTTCTTTGAAACTTAATATTTCAGTGAGTTAATATTTGTTTTTACAAAAATATTTATTTGTTGCATTGCAACTAAATATATATCGCAAGAAAATGTTAAAATATATTGAAAAAAAAAATGTCTTTAATCTTATTCATAAAATATAGCTGCATCAATGACAGGCAAAGATATTCAGTTAACAGGGATCTAAGTTCTACCATACTCAAAGTTGCTTAATTTTGGTTCTGACAGAAATTTGTGTGTCCACATGATTTAACTATTAGCTGCTTACATCACTGTGTTCCAGTGATCATAAATCACTCGTGTTTTTTTTGTTTGTTTTTTTTATTACTACTTTTGTAGAAATGTGGACATTATTAAATGATTCGTATTGTAGGTAGTGCTGTGAAAAATGATGGAAAAATCTGAAAAATACTTACTACAGATATTTTTTTATTATTATTTGTATACGTGGGTGTGTTTTTACTGAAAACCAGTTTTCCTGTTTCACTTGTGCACTGGAAACCATGCTGAAAATATTTTTTATTTTTTTTATTTTATTTTATTTTATTTTATTTTTTATTTTTTTTTTTTTTTAGCTGAAACTGTGCCACGTGTTACTTTAGTGGCTAGCAAGTAAATACACCAAATGTTTTGTCCCTTGATATCCTGATCTTTATGCTGGGATCAAAATCTAGTATCTGTAGCCATGTTAATATAGCTTGAATTTCTTAAACTTACTATTTTTATGATTTGGATCAGGAGTGTAGGATTAGATAAATCTTAAAAAGACCATACGTTTCAGGTTTTATAAAAATATTAAATTTTGAGTTGTTTCAGGTAATTTGTTAGTGTTCAGATGTCAGGATTCCAATAGTTGTGGCATCGCTTGGCTAAGAAAAATCCATTTATGTAATCCAAATGAATCGCTTGGTATCAGAGGCTAAAGTTTTTATCAAAAATTAAAAGGATTCAATTTCTTTAATGATTTTTTTTTATATGCATATTTATAATTTTACATTTTAAAAGTTTTTATTGACTTTTTTTATTTATTTTTTTGTGTGTGTGATCTAGGAAAGATACTTGAAGATGAGAAAAAAATAATCGACTATGATATTGAAGAAAGCAAATTTGTCGTGTTGATGGTAACAAAGGTGAGTCATACCAAATGTATTCTAATCCACTTTCTATGAGTATTTTCATCAGAAACATAGTTAAACATATATTCCCTAATAGCTATTTGCAGCAGCATCATCATCATCATATTCGGTTTAACATCCGTTTTACATGGTGGCATTTGCTGGACGGTTTTTAGTAAATTGACTTCCAAACTAAGCTCTCTGGCTCGGTCATTATTTAAACTATATAACCTGAAATGCAACAGATTTTCTTTGAAAGTCATTTCCTGGGTTGAGGCGAGATTTTTATAGGCCGAATGCCGTTCCTGACACCAACCCAGTGAGGTAAATGGGGACCAGTGCTTTTATCGAGACCCTGTCTCGAGGTGATAGCCTACCAAGGTGAAAGAGCGCTTCACCTGCCCTTGAATCTGACAATTTCTCAAACATGTTGGAAAAACGTTTGAAAAAAGAACACAGAAACTTTCAAGTAATGTTAAAAGGTTTCCAGCCGAAACTATTTGAATTCTATTTTCCTTTTGTTTACACAAGTTTCGCTTGAGTTTTTGATGCAAATGTTATAGCGTGTTATCATTGTCTAATGGCTCTGTTTTCATGCTGTAGGGTTGACAATCTTTTGATGATGTTCTTTGGATGATGATATAACAATGTCTATCTTGCCTGGAACTTGTTGACGCTGAAGGAATAGAAGAATTTAAGGTTTCTTCTCTCTGGGTGAAACCAACCCAGCCGATAATTTAATAGAACAACTGTGAGACAAGTCATCTTGTTATTTTATTTGGTTCTTATTCATTCATCGATGCATAATGGGGGAAAGAGATAGAGAGCGTGTTATTTATGTTACTACATTCAGAATACGTCTCCCTTGGTGAACTTCACAGGATCTGATTAACAAACTCCCAACTTTGTCAATAACGTCACGTGACTACCCACAGATATCAAATCATGATTCCTTGATCCCCTCCCCCTTCCCAGCTAGTTTCTAAAGCTGTTTCTGAATTGGTCAAAAGCCATCCAATAAATAGCCTTTAAAATACAAATAGCCTTAGGTGAAAAAAAGATTGTCCTTCTCAAAAGCATGTGCCCAATCTAGGTTATCTTGTAAGTGCTGACTTGTATGCAATTAATAACACAGTTCATTATTTGAGCTATCTTGCATACATTATATGCTTTTGTTTTCATCAGAAAAATATATACTAATATGAGAGACTAATCTCCAATCATATCAGCTGTATATTTCAGTTTTTGCCATAGCAGTATCTATTTGATTGATTTTAAGTATTTGGAATCTTAAAAAGTTTTAAGGGATTCACGTTCCAATCTTATATGATACAAAATTAGTTGATTCTAAAAATTTGATCATTTTAAGACTCACTAATTCAATAACTTCATTCATGTAAGCTCTATCCCCCACCCACCCCCATACACTATTTGCACTAATGCAGTGTTTTTGAGGCTTTGAATTACTTTGAGGTTTGACTTGTTCCTGTTATTAAAGAAGTCCAAAGGATGCCCTTTTCATTTGAAGGTTGTTCCAGCTAATATGTGTAATAAGATAATTTTTAAAAATAGTTCTCGATTATGCTTTAGCTTTAAAAAAATATTTATCTTTTATTTATTTTTAAATCACTTATATGCTCTTTCATAAAAGAAAAATATACAGTTTATTTTGAATCTTGAACTTGCACTTATAATTCTAGTAACATCGATATTTTTCCTTATAGAATAAGCCTCAATCTGCCAAGGTTTCTGAAAGTTCTGCTAGTCAAGAAGAGACAGCTAGTGCTGCATCATCTGAAAAACCTCGACCAGCTACAAGCCAGGGAGCCTCATCAACTCCAGCCTCCGGCACATCATCAAAAACCCCAGAGACACCTGATGCTGATAAACCTGAGGCAAAATCTGAAGCAACGGCAGAAACACCAGTCAGGTAATTTTACCTGTAAACTTTTAACGTTTAAAATGTTTAAGTATCAGTTAATGTTTACAATCATAATCTCTTTTCATTTTGTGTACATTTGACGAAAGATATATAAAAAAAATTATCTTAAGAAATTATACCTACAAAAATAGTAATTTGATTAAAATAATTGCTGGTAACTGATTCAGTATTAAGAAAGTGGTGTAGTTTGCTTGAAGCTTGGTGTGTATTGTATAAAGTATTGCTATGATAAAATAATGCTTGTAAACAACCAAAAAATGCTTTTCAATCACACATGAAAAAAAACGCAATTTATTTGAAGAGGAAAAATAAATAAACTCTGCTTCAAACAAACTTCATTAAATGAAAACACTTTAAGGCAAATATGAATATTTAATTATCGATTCCAGAATTATCTCAATATTTTCAGTTAAAATGGGTTTCAGCTTTAATCAAAAACATTGTATTTTTATTTAAAATACAAACTGTTAAAAGTTTCAGCGTGAAACATCAAATTTAATGAATTACAAAAATAGATTTGTCAAAGACATCCAGACAGGTTTACATTAATTGCGATCAGATAATTCCGGGCAATGCCAGTTTGGGTCAGCTAGTATGTGTACGTATATATAAGAAACGGATACTTCATGCAGGTTACATTTTTTTTTATCAACATTTCCAGAGATATTAACATTGTCTTTCTCCGTTCTTGAGACAAAGAATAATTGAAACATTCAAAATTCATGACTTGATTTTAAAAAAAAATATATATATATATATATATTTATGCATATTTCTATTTATGCATATTTCTATTTAATAAGTCATCGTGACGGTAGACCTGTACAATGTGAAAGTCTAATCTTTATGTTTCTTATTTTCAATATGGACACTAATTAACATTCAAATAATACAATTATAAAAAATTAATAAACAATTAAATAAAAATTAATAAATAATATAAAAAGCATAAATAACATAAAAGAAATGCATTTTATTATTTTAACCATTGCATAATGTTATTTTGTAAATCCGTTATTCTCGTGATAATTGTTGTCCATAGCTGTAAATAAGAAAAATAAAATGATCTCGACCATCAAATTGTACAATGTATATATCTGTCCACATGATGACTTATGTCGGTTGAAAACTTGAATGATAAAAATTCCAACACCTGATGAATGTTTTTATTTATCTAAAGAATGAGACAAGTTGTTATCTCTGGAAATATTGATGAAGCAGCCGTTAGTTTAAATATTTTCATACATACGCTAGCTGTACCTACCCAGCTGCAAACGGGAATTTGGAAGTCTATTACTAGACTCCAAACGTTAAAGAAAAAAAATGCAGTTAGGTTCAAATCCTGTAGAAGCACCAAAAACCTCTGTATAACTTTGAGCTCCAATAAACGAAAATAAATCGGCTCACAGCAAAATCTCACTCCAACACTCACTTCTTTCTTCCTCAGATTATCTCTCTCCTCTTTTTTCCCCTTTTTTTTCTTCCCTTTTTATTAGCAGATTCCCCCTCTCAGTTAATTCCGTTTAACCAATCAAAATAAACATAATTCGCTGGCTCACTATTTGTCGTCAAGGTGAATCCACGTATTATTGTGCAGCAACCAGTGGATTTGTTACTTCGAGGTCGCGAGTTCAATCCTCACTAGAAAACTATGAAACCAAAACTTATTTCTATTTCCATCTGCAAGCCAAGCAAAGGTGGACCCTTTTACTGCAGGGATGAAGTAAGTCAGGACCACCTCCACCGCTTGATTCTGGCTCAACATCATCACTTCCGCCACACCAGCATTGGTCGGGATGAAGTGAAGTCATTTTATTTTTTAATTTTGTGTTTTCATATCAGGTAGACAATTCTTACCAATCTAAATGAGTTATCCCCCTTGTTGATTTTTATTTTAAAACCCTTTAAAATACTCCAAAGAAATCAAAATTTCGTTAATATTTGAATTTTCACAAAGGGCTTCCACCCCCTTTTACCCCATTTGCATAAAACTAAAGTAAACTAAATATAGTCCACATTACCCACCCTTATGCCTAGCAGCTGTATTCCAAAATTCCTAATCAGCTGTTAATTGGATCGGAGTGAATCTGATATATATAAATATACACATACTTTAATTCCCAGGCAACACCGGGTGTGCGCACTAGTGTTATAAAAAATAATTATTTGATTATTTTTCTCTCTCTCTGTTTCCAGTATTGATGATGCAGCTCTTGCTGAAAGTACAGCCATAGCCCTCGCTGCAGCCATTGAGGAACCGTTGTCAGTTCTTCAATCTGCTGAAAGTGCATTGGTCACTGGTCAAGACTATGAGAATATGGTTATGGAAATAATGAAATTAGGATTTGATCGTGAACATGTTGAACGGGCTTTGAGGGTTAATTTTAATAATCCCGATAGAGCAGTAGAATTTTTATATAATGTAAGTATTGGCTTTCATTTTTTTCCTCTTTTTTCCCCATTTTTTTTTTTTTTTTTTTTTTTTTTCAATACTCAATGTATTTCACTATCAGTTTTTATTCCTATTTGTGTAATCTTGTATATAAATCCTTGCATGCCAGATTTTCGTTACTGTCTCATAATTTGATTTTCATATGTTGATAGAAAACTAGCTGAACTGATGTTAAATTATACTGTTATTTCCCTGTCTAGCTATATTTTATGAAGAGAGATTAAAGACATTTTTTCTCTTAATGTTTTCTCAACTATATTTAGCATATTTTGTGGTATGTCATCAACGTCTGATTTTGGTATTCATGGTGTTGTGAGTGTCCTAGATTTTGGGGTAGGTAACATCTCACGCCTGCTCACCATGCGGTTTAATCCAAACGATTGATATCAGTCATGCTCCATGCAATCAAATCGCTTTTCAAGCCAGGTTTTCCTTGGTCTACCACCCACTCTAGTGCCTGGGATATCCAAGCGTGTTATGGAGTTGATGCAGGAGGTGACACGCTGTACATAACCAAACCACCTCAAATGCTGAGTGTGTAAGGCATCCAAAATCCCACCAATACCAACAATGCTTCTGATGAAGCATGTTTGATGGGATTCTTTCCACTAGTTTGCTGCTGCTGCTGCACATCCACCTGATCATGGCATGATTATTATGCCAAAGCCGTTGCAAATCAGGGACCTATTTCTCACTGGTGGCAGAGCGAATACAGGTCGAAATGACCTTGTACAGAGTCCTAAAAGAAATGTGCCTAGATGTAAAGATTGGCAGCAGTTTCCTGAACCTTCCCTCAAGCAACACAGCAGTGTTAGCATGTTCGCAACCAGCATTCAATATGTTACCTCAGTAGCAGAAGGTAGTTTCAACATTAAGTGAGATTCCATCTACATCGACATGTGCCATAGTTTGACCATTCGAAAAGGTTGTAAAAACATAGACAAATATTAAATCACTGAAATATTAGGTTTGAAAAATAAACTCTCGAAAACAAACATTTTAGCAACCTCAGATCAGTTTGCATCCTGTAATAATAACACTACAGAAAAATAGATTGTTTCAATGGTATCCAAACAGTATCTAATTTCATTCAAGACTTGGGTTGAGCTGATGGTGCTACGGTTGATAAATCTACTAATATGAACCGTCTTTGAACCTGAAACCTGAATTTTTTAGATGATTTTGACTACTATTTTCATCTTGGTTGTTATAAAATAAAAGTGTTTAAGACTGACAGAAGCAGAACAATCTACCACTATCATACAGAATTCTAAAATCAAATCTTTTTTTGCTTTTAATATTACTGATTTTGTTTTGCTGGAGAGTTGCGAGGGGAAATAACCATGTTGCTATTTTATTTATTTTTTTTTTTAAATTATTTCATTGGTGAGATAATTAGGCAAAGAAATTATTTACTAACATTTTTTTCTCCCATAATATTGTCTGTATTGTTAATGAACTAAATAAAATCACTTAATCTCTTTAGTATTCTGTTAATACTTTGTAGAATTTACTACTACTAAGGCCTCATATTCTGGTCCCCAGTGTCTAAGCATGTAAATTGGAATCTAATATTGAGATTAGAATGCATACAAAGAAGAGTGACAAGACTAATAAGATACAGAGAGAAATTTAAAAAAAAATAAGATTAACGACTTTATTTGTGAGAAGAGCCCATATTCATGCCTGTTTCGTTTCTCTTGGCTAACTGACTTATGACTCTAGAAATCCTTCTCCCTTCTCTGACGATGTAATTCCTTACCCAGCTTCTGCTTGCTATATGTGTTCCCACGTTCGACTGATTTAACCTCTTATCACCACCAGACAATGTGTCCGTGAACAATTCTCAAGATGCAACTAAACGGAAAATAGCATTATTTAAAACTAACGAACATATTCCAATTCAATATATTACAAAACCTGATAGAATTCACATGTAAAACACAGTCCAACAATTGAACATTACTTGTTGTTTTTGACTCTTCTAATGAATGTTAATTGAAAGAAGATCTTATATAAAAAGAGATTTTGTCCGTCAGTCACAATTTTTTTTTTTTTAAACACTTATAAATACATTGCAGATAATGTCTCATTTTTAAATATCAGGTCTTAACTACTTTTAGAAATGGAGAATGTTGCATTAATAGTAAATAATAAATTCCCAACAAATAAAGGAATGCCATGATCCGAAACCTTGTGATTTTCAGTCTGAGGTTCTACCAGCTAGCTATTTGGACTTTATTATAAATAAAGCCTAAAACATTACCATAACAAAGTAATTATGGCTTTGGCGTGACATCATAGATTTATGACTTACGTCATGTTTCAAAATATGAATTCAAACATAAGCGAAAATAAATAAATGAATGGGTAAACATCAATAGCGTTGGAAATTATTATAATGGTCCTAAACAATAACTACATATGGTGTTAAAAGCAATTTAATCATGTGACCGAGGGACCATATTATTGCTAGTTTACTAAAAATGAATTTGCTTTTATTATCCATTTTAAAAAGTTTCTTGTTTTATTTTTGTTTAATAGGGTGGCGGTACACAAGAAATTGAAGCTGGGATAATGGAGGAATCTCCTTTGACTGGGAGTGGAAATGAAGCTAACGTCACTAGTTCTAGTAGTCCCCTACAGTCTGCTGCAACTACACAGTCCACTGGTAACTATTATGGCTTATTCTTAACAACAAAATGTGATCGTTGTATACAATAGGCAGGTTGATTTGTCATTTTTTTTTTTTTTTTAATCGGTGTAGTTTTGATGGCAAAAACTGAAATTTAATACCAAAAATTAGATTCCAAACTTAAATATTTTATTTTAAACATTGCATATAAAAATGTACACACACTTTGTTTCCGCAAGATTTTGATAAATTTTGATTTATTCGATATAATTAATGGAAAATATATTCGAACCATACAAGTTACTGAAAGAGGAAGTTATAAAAATGGACATGTGGTATAAATAAAAACCTGGCCATGGATAGGTTACTTTTGGGAGTCCAACATGTAAAACGGACGTTAAATCGAATATGATGATGATGAATTCTAAGTATAAATCACCACTAGCAAAATCTGCCATTTTGTTAGTGTGTTTAATAAACGATAACTGGAAAAAAATTGTAACATATTATAAAAGTTTAATTAATGACTCAATCTTATTTTTTTTAAGTTTATTGCACAATAATTACTGGGCACAAATTATAGGATGAAATGTTTTTAATTGTCATTGTTAATTGAAAATCGCGTTACAACCTTTTTTTTTATTCACCCCAAACGGCATATTGCCACTGAGACGTTAGAAGGGCATCCTATATAGGGAGTTGTGCAGTGAGATGTTTGTTCACATTAATTACATTTAAATTTCTGTTTGTTGGTACAGTCAGGGAAACGGGGAGCAGGAAGGGAATTCCAGTGGCTAACAGTTAAAGAAGCTATAGAGCAGAGTATACTCTCAGGACCTTCAGATTAAAGATTAGAGACTCTTTTCTTTTTTTTTGGACTCTATCTAAGAGGAATAGGCTAGTAGTTGGTGAAACAGCCTTGGCAATGTCTTCAATGTATTTGTTCCAATTCATGTTTCCTGTGAATGTTAAGCCAAGGAGTTTAAATGATGGACTCTCAGGTAGGGTGCTATTAGCAATAACGATTGATGGCTGAAAAGGTTTCTTATAGTTGCTAAAGGACAGGAGCTTTGTCTTAGTAACATTAAATGCTACCATCCATTTATGACCCTATTCCACACCCGCTGGAGGTCATTTTCTAAGCATTTAGCTTTTGCCTTGGATATGCGTGTTTGTTTTGACCACATGTCGAGAATAGAGCATGATGTCTTCAGCAAATATCCCCATCTAACACAGTTGAATCAGGTAGGTCGTTTATAAAAATCGGAAATAATAAGGGTCCAAGATTCAACCCCTGGGGTACACCCGCATTAATGTCATGTTTAGATGTACGCCCATCGAAGACAACCTGGATCTTTCTTTTGGCAAGGCATTTGTTATAGTTTGGAAATGACTAGGGCCAGCCCAGCAGAGCATTTTTTTTATTACTATAGCAGGAATAAGATCAGGCTTTGGAGGTGTTATGTTTTTTTTTTGTTTTTTTTATGATATCCCGGACATGGGATAGGGTGGTGATCAGATCAACAAGTATGGTTTGTCCGCAGTGGGAAATTTGGGAGAGTGGTTTGTGGAGTTTTAGGTTGAGTTCAATACGAACTGCTGGGCAAGCAATTTGGCCTTATTAGTTGCCGTGCAAGCAACATCATGGTGGTTGGGTAGCGGGGAAATTGTTGATTATCCGTTATTCACCACACTATTATAGATTTTCCAAAAATAGTGAGTTCTTCATTTCTGCCACTTAATGCATTTTCTGGTCATCTCGATATACCAACTCTTAACTGCGACTATTACACTCGTACAATGATTTCTTGATGCTATGAATTTTTGTCTATTTGTATTTGCCGTATGGCAGTTTAAACGTCGGAATGCTTGCTGCCTATGCGCAATAGCAGCTGCACAGGTTGAAGTGATCCATTGGGGAGAGCAGGTCTTGCTATAGAATTTTTGCATAGGGACATGTGCTTCTATGCCTGCTTCGGCCCATTCAGTTATCTCATTTGTGCACTGTTCACCAGGGAGAGAAAAGGTTTTATTCTACAGGGCATCTCTGATGGATTCCCAATCACCCGTTTGTAGTATCTCATCGTTTTGAGCAATGGCTCTTCAGCTTAAGGTCGAAAGTTTAGGGTGACATCAACTTAATCTTTAAAGTTGTTAGCTCACCTAACTGTAACGTTTTGGGTGGAGGGGGGTATTTTATGTCATAATTTATCATGTAAAACCCAAACTGTCATAACCGGTCAAGTACAATGGTTTCAAAATTGATCTGTCCTACTATACAGGGCTGTGGAGTCTGAAATTGTTCAACTTCAATTAAAAACAAGTTATACATAGTTAAAAATATAAGTTAGATTACTCTGTTTTGAGAAATGTTGAGTTGTGGGAGCTGTGAATTGTGTTCACTTCTCAGAGGTGGCATTTCTCCGGGTGCTTTTCTCTCTGGAGAGTTGCTGGACACTCATTTCCTATTAAAATATACTTTGCTTCTTTAACAATTATGACTGGTGTATCTCTCTCAAGGTGATGGATACTCCTTAAATAAGGTGACAGCATAAATGATTGTGCAGTCTCTACATTCTCCTTATTCAACATTGGTAAAAGTAAGTTCATGGCAATACTGTGAATAAGCAGTCAGGACGATTTGGTTGCTATTGGAATCGGGGAAAATTTGAGCCTAATTTCTGATTTCAAAAACGATTCTTTAATTTTTTTATTTTTTTTTTAAACTTAATTTTTCATTGCTAGTACTAATGATAACTATTTATTGTTTGTAAACTACCAGTAAAACTAAAGTCTATATAGGTAAAAATGGCACAAGTGGATAAATAGGAAAAATTGGCACAAGTAAAAAATATAGATGAAAATCTCTGAGTTTATCAAATCACTATTTTCAATTAATTATGAGGAAAAGATTAAAAACAAAATAAAAAGATCTATCATGTAATGTAATGAAAGAACAACATACTTCTTCACACATGTAAATGTTGTGCTGGTATGAAAACAGCAACCATCATTAATGAGGCCCAGCAATTTATTTAATAAAACATGCATTACGCAAACCTTATTCTCACCATCTTCTATTTTCCATCCATAGATGGTACATTTAGATCAGCAATTTTAGCATTGCTGATATATCGCTGAGTGAGTAGAATGAAGATGAGGCATCTTGAGCCATTACACTGGAAGATATCTACTGTAGTTGACCTGATCTTAAGCAAGCAGCCAGTCATATCTGAAGATGCGGTTAAGTGATGCATACAGCCATAGCAAGTGCTAAATGCTTTGGCATTAATGCTCTCCTTCTACAGGCTAAGAACATTCAATCTTGTGAAATTGAGATGAGCTTTTCATGGATTTGTGCGGATACATTCACCATCTTTCTCTATATGCATCTTCACATGCACCAACAGGCCATAAGATTTTACCCTACTAAGTGTACTAAAACTGTCAATAGCGTAAAGTCAATTTGTATGCATCCGCATGACTTACTTAAACTGAGGAACTCCCACGTCCTGCAAAGTGATCCATCGCATTCAGTCTGTAGCCAGATCCACAGCGCCCCTCTAGCTTCGCCACGGATTAACATGTGGGTCACCTTTAAGTTCTGAAATGGAGGTTGAATCATTAATTTTGTGACGTTTTTTTTTAATAACAACAACAGCAACGTGGAGACATGCTTGAAATTTTGCCTCTGGTTTTCACCTATCCCATAAATCTCTCGCGTGTGCCTCCAAGCACCATACTCCAGTAAACCGCTTCAGCTCGCAGTCCAAACAACGTAAGAGGGTGGCGTTGATATGCCACCACTAGCCATATGAGTTTCATGACGAAACCACTGACTGAAACCTCCGTTCCAGAATCTGCATGGTACAACTTTTTTTGACCGGCTTGATTCTGTTGGCATTGGTTTGCCTGATTCTTTCTAGAAACAGGTACTCACAGGAAGGGCCACATGAAGGATGCCTATAAGTGAAAGCGGTGCTATGGAACTTGGCACACCCAGGTTGTCGGTTCACATCGTTAATCACTTCACCACAGCCACCTCCCAATGATCAGTCATGTTTTGAATCATTTTTAGTTGTGATGGTATATTTCATTAAAAATCTTTATACCAACTTCAAAAATTGAATCAAATCTATCAGCTGGGGATCTGTTTTGCTGGGAGTAATCAGTGTGATCTCTTGTGGTCTTGTTTTCCTTTGCAAGATTTAAGGGCTAGGGTGTGTCAAGTGAGGAGTGACAGCAGAGCAAGGTTAAGAGAATGTTCCGATCAGTCTCTGTTTCAGATATTTCGTCTTGCATCAACTTCATGAGGTTTCCCTCATAAACTTAATGAACAGTTCATTTAGTGTTTTAGTCGCATAACCTCCTCACTTTAAACCAGCTGGACCTGCACGGCTGTATTGTTTTCTTTAAAGTAAACTGTTGTTGTTAATTGATACATTGGTTATTTGGTTATTAGATTAATAATTGAACCAAATTGTTAGAAAAATGTAATTATTTGCTTTATTGTTTTCTTTAAAGAAGAAGAAAGAAAAAAAGCAGATACCAAGACTCTCGATTGAAAGAACAGATCTTTTTTATTAAAACATACTTAAGTATCTAGTTTGTAGGAATGAAGCTATCCGGCATTGCCTGAGATTCATTAACATCATTTTAGTATAAAAATGTTAAGTATAAAAGAATAAGCTGTTAAGTCACAAAGAAATGGAAAGGAAAAATATTCTCCATTGTAATATTCTTTTTTGCTGGAATAATTATTTTCGGAAAGAAACTAAAGCGAATAAACTTTTTAAGCCATGATCTTTTATTTCCATTAGCAGTATTTCATTTACTGTCTACTGCAGCGTATTTTACTCCATCTGTGTAATTATTTTTGTCCCAATCTAGAGTACCCCATTTCAAGAGTACTTTTTAGTGAATCGGTTATAATGCCAAAACCTTTGCTTTCACACTCAGCGAATGGGAGTTTGTCTAGTATAGACGAGTGATATTACAGGGTCCATGGGCCACTTTATAAACCAGCAGGAACACTTCTTTACTGTCCAACTCAGGAATACTGGACGTTTGTAGGAGGCATAGGCTACACTCTTGCTGTGTTGGTGACTATGTAAAGTTGTCCATAGGTTATCAAACTGAATAATTTTAGCAATAGCAAATAGTCTATCAGGGGACAATTGCTAAACTCGACATAAATGTTGATGTGAAAATTAGAAGAGATGGAAGCAATAAGTTTAACACATAAAACAAGGTTACAAAATCTTTAGAATCTATAAATTTTGTGAAACTTGTGATTTCATTTAAAAAAAAAAAAAAACTTTTTTTCGCTGACGTCTGCTCATGTTCCTGTATTCGTTTGTCAACCTGAACTTTTATCGTTTTAGAGAATCCACTTGAATTCCTCCGAAATCAGCCACAGTTTCAACAAATGCGTCGTGTCATTCAAAGAAATCCTCATGTATTACCTGCCCTGCTGCAACAAATAGGTTCAACAAACCCTCCACTTTTGCAGGTAGTTTTTCTGAAGAATTCTTTTTTATTAGCTTTGATATTTTCTAATTGAACTTGAAAGTTTTATGATTTTTTTTTTTCTGGAGCTCTTCATTTTTGAGACTAAGAAAGGACAATAGGACATTTAATTCACAGCATCAGCGTGACCGTATGTCTATATTATTAATATTTTGTGACCACTTTTCATTCGTGTTTCTTGCGACTAAACATTTTTTTTCTATTAATTGATTACTGACGCTATTCACCTGCTGTTGCCTGTATGGAGCTAATATATTGCTGATTGGAAATAATTTCAAATATAATCACGTTTACAGTTTTTGGCTTGAAAGAAAAGTTTGAAATAACATTTGAAATATGAGGTCAAGTAATAAAAGTTTCCTTTTTTTCAACTCTTAGTTCGGTAGTGTTTTCTTTAAAAGAAAAAAAAAATTACTTGTTGATGCTATGTTTCTTATAGATAGCTGTAAAATGGCAAATGGCTTTAATGAATTCTTTTTAATTGTTTTAAATCTTAAAAATACCAATAAAATAAATTATTTAAAGATTCAAACCTTTTTTTAAATACATTCTTCACGGAGATATTCTTTGTTTAATTTTATTTTTGTTTTATGAAAGGAAAAAATCTATTAAAAAAATTTTTTTTTTAAATGAATTTTGTAACTTTACGTTTTAATATATTTCAGTTATTTTATAAATTTAACCAATAATTGCCACCAATGACTCCAGATGCAATAAAAGGAAAATTTTAAAAAGCAATAATAGTATTGAAAATGTTTAAAATCTGTCCAAAGTTCATAGTAGCCGTATTTAAGGGAACTAATTATTAACAAACATAGAATTGAAAATCTTAGTCAGAATCTTTTTTTTCTTTCTCTCCAATAAATCTTAAATTATATGGTCAAACTTTGTTAGAATTGACATGTTTATTGTGGCAATAGCCCTAAAATGTGCAAATTTTAGGTTGGATTGTCTGAAGTGTTTTGAACTCGTTTAAAAAAAAAATGATTTACTTTCATCTGTCATGCAAACGTTTGAAATAGCATTTTTGTCCGTATGTCATGTGTAAGTTCATCGTTGAACACACAAATTGAATGAATGCATCTTAAGAATATCCGTTCTTTTTTGTTTTTTTCTAAATTTCTTTTTCTTTACTTTTTAGTTAATCAGCCAGAATCAAGAAACGTTTGTGCAAATGATAAACGAGCCAGTCGACGAAGGTGGGCAGGCAGGCACGGTTCAAGCAGGGCAGGCTGCCGGTCAAGTAGCTGCTGGCTTGAGCAGTACACTTGGTGGTACCACTGCTGGTGGTGGCGTAGGTGGTGGTGGAGGCACCACAGGTGGTGGTGGTGGTGGTGGAGGAGGAGGCGGCGGAGGAGGCCAGGGTGTACAGATAGGACCTGGAACGTTTATTCAAGTAACTCCTCAGGAAAAAGAAGCCATTGAAAGCGTAAGATATTAGATGTTTTTTTTTTAATTTTATGTGAAGATAAAAAAAAAATTGATAGAATGAAAAAAAAAAGACTGCACTTTATTGCTTATATCACTTGATAATTTAGAAAAGTTTTCTTTGTGAAATTGCTGGAAGCAGCAACGGCTGTGGTAAACAAGACATGCAAAACATCTGGATGACACAGAAAAGTAACAATAATTTCATCCATGAATTTCTGCTGATTTGGTAAAACCATGATCACCAGTGCCTTCTGCAGCAGGAAGCAACAAAACCTGAAAGTTTTTTCATTCTACATATTCTCAAGTTAAAATGTAATAGCCAAAAAATCTATATGGAAACAAGCAAATCAGAACGTATTTTATTTGAGAGTAATAAGTAATAATACTGCACATTAAGATTAAGCTTAAAGCTCCAAAAGTCCATACTAGGATTGTCCACGTGGACTAATGACTAGTGTTGAGATGTTGAATCAACTTTTTAGGGTATCGGAATCTGAAAAGTTTGAGCCTAATTTCCGATTCCCAAAACGATTCTTTTAATTTTCCATTGCTAGTAGTACTAATGATAAATATTTATTGTTTTTAAACTATCAGTAAAACTAAAATCTGTAGATCATAGAAACAGCAAAATACGATGTAAATTTATTTTACTTGTGTAAAAAAAAAACAACTTTATATAAATTTCCTTCGAACAACCGGTAATACCACTTTTTGTGGTATTCACCCAGCGTCAGGCATTCCGCCTTCCACTGAAAGTGGAAATTTATGGGGAATACAAATTCACATGCATGTGTATCCTGGTTAGGGGAGATGACATATATCGCCTAGTATTTCCAAATGCTTACCCATTTTGTACTGGCCATTCAATGAGATGGAGGTTATTTTTAAAGTTTCAAGTAAAAGTTAAAAATTAAATATTTGGTGCTATTTTACTTATAGGGCGATCAAGTTAATTGTGTTCATGTAAAAGCATTATTTTGTACTTACTCAGTCATATTTTATCTCTCACGCCCCGAAAAAGAATTTTAAAATATCAAGCAGAACTTTAATTAGAACGATTTTTCCATTTCCATATGGGTTATATGAAATGGCGAGTCTGCGATTTTCGGAGTGGCCGGTTAGCTAACTAAGGGCAGATAAGTGTCCCCTTGTCTATTCTCCCGACCGCTCACAGCCCAAAATGTCGGCTCGGGCACAAATACAGGTTGAACATCGAAATGGAAAAATCGTTCTAATTAAAGTTCTGCTTGATATTTTAAAATTCTTTTTCGGGGCGTGAGAGATAAAATATGACTGAGTAAGTACAAAATAATGCTTTTACATGAACACAATTAACTTGATCGCCCTATAAGTAAAATAGCACCAAATATTTTCATAATATTTAAGTTTTTTTTTTTTTAACATAGTTCACCCCAAACAAGGCAGGACGCCACTGTAGACGTAAGGGGCTACAAATTTAATCGATCCAAGTCAAACCAATGAGTAGGTTTCATAGAGTATATCCAGGAATTGTAATCCCCAAAAGTGTCAAACAGTGCTTAATTCAATCAAAACATGTCAGAATCCAACTGCCAAAGATTCCACCCGAAGAAATTCAAAATGAAATAAATTGAAAAATTAACAGCTCTTATTAAAGGGAAGTAACTCCAAGATATATAACCAATTCACAGATAGAAATATAGACACATACTTTTATATATATATTTATACAGGCCTCATTCAAGACTACAGAATTTTCTCTTTTTTTTTTTTTTTTTAATTTTCCTTCTCGACGCGGCGAACAAATTTTCTGTTTTCAGATGTTTAAACATTATAGCTCTGAGTGTTGTTTCATCGGCCATCTCTCGAGCGCTTAATCAAGAACAAATCAATATATGTCGCATTTCGAATATTTTCCATGAATTACTTTAAAAACCAACTGACATATAAGTTCATGATCCTGTTATCGTTGAAATAGACTATCAAAGTTTTCTCAAAAGCCAAAACACCATTGTGACCAAAAGCCTCTTGAGTCATCAGGATTCTGTGACTTGGTTGATACAAGTATTAAGTCTGCTATTGGATACATGGATAAAGAGATTCCCAATAATAAAGCAAATTCTATTACCTTGAACTATCAATGTGAATGGTAATTCTAGGTAATACAGTTGTAATCATCAAAATCGATTCATCAAACTAACGATTGGCTGTATAAGATCTCACTTGGATTCCTATTTGAAAGAAAGCATACAGAAAATGCATTGTTCAAATTGTGCAATACGATCTCTGTACAACATCCTTTTTAAATGAACATATCTGCATTTCTCTTTAACAACTTCTAATCAAATAAAAAAAAAAGTATTTTTTAGATTTTATTAGGTATATCTACCCGGCATTGCCAGGATGTTTAAATTTATTCATTACCTTTTTCTTTTATAATTATCTATTTTAAATGTTATTAATCTTTTTTTAATTTTACAACTCCTGCTTATTCATAACATGCACATGATATTTGATCAGATAATCTTTTTAAATATGAAAACGTGGCTTTAATTTTGATTCCGATAAATATCATGAGTGAAAGATGAATCATCTTTTATTATTAACTGAAAAGTAAGTTTTTCTGTTAACTTTTGATATTCAGAATTATTTGGAAAAAAATAAAGTTAAAACTACTTATCTGATCACGTCCATACTTTCTGTCCAGATCGATTTATTCCTAGAAAGGCAATTTTACAACAAATTAATTCTAATATATTTTTTTAAGTTATACTTATTTTATTCTTATTAAACTCCAATTCCTGTTTGTGCTGAAGTTTATCGTTTAAAAACATTTTATGAATTAACATTATTTATGCTTCAGACTTTTTTTTTCAACTCACTTGCTGCCATTATCATAACATTTCTGCAGTTTTCTAAGATTCAATAAAACAATGATGAAGAAAAAAATATTAGGTTTATGTAATGATTGTCATTATCACTCTGCCCTATTACCTTTTTTTATCTGTCAAGCTTTTTAATTACAAATTCTCATAACAATGAACGAAATATCTTTTAGAAAAATATGCATTGCCCAACATATTCATCTAACCTGGCAAAAACAGAATTCAATCTCTTTAGTATTTTTGAATGGATTTTCAAGAGAAGTGAAACATGAGTTTGTTTCCTTTTTCAGTTCAAAACCTTTATAAAAAAATTTATTTATTTTTATTTTTTATTTATTTTTTTTTAACATAGTTCACCCCAAACAAGGCAAGTTGCCACTGTACACGTAAGGGACTATTGAGAATTAGGGTGGAAGTTTTGGGGGTCATCCTAAATTGGGAGCTGTGCAGCGAGATGCTTGTTCACATTAGTTTTAAATTTCTGTATGTCGGTACAGTCGGGGAAACAGAGAGCAGGGAGGGAGTTCTAAAAGCCAGCAGCTCGAGGAAAGAAGCTATTGAAGTAAAAGGCTCTCCGGCATCTGAGAACCTCCACCGTGAATTGATGGGATTTAGCTGATTGTCGGATTGGTCGAGTGTATTTACGTCGAGGGGGCACCAAAGCACCAAGTTCTTTTGATCACATTCCATTGAAGTACTTGTAAAACAAGCACAAGGATGCAACATTGCGGCGATGGGGCAGTTTATTGACGGATGAAAAGGTTTTGGTCATGAGTGTCCAGCAGTCTGTTTTATTACCATTCAATGATAAAAAAAAACACGTGGATCCGACGTGCAAATATCAATAACTCTGACGCGCTCCTCTCTTTGTACTGCTATCATTTTTGCTGTGATGGTCTACTTCAGTTTAAGAGAGTAGAAAGTGAACTTTCGGTTTACTTTTGACAGCCTCACTTCCCTTATTTTGTCCTTTAGTCCTCACATTCCATGATCAATGTTTTTGACAAAGGGGGGAGAATTGCTGTTTTCTGGGTTGAAATCTTTCCATCTTACAGCTAAATCCCATCAAAAACTAGCCAACAATAGTTGGCTAGTTTTTGACCTTGAAGTAGTATTTTTTTTTTCTTTTTTAGCTCCTTACATTAAGTGGCTTCATGCTTTGTCAAGAGCGATTTCTATTTTTTAAAATTTTTTTAAAAAGGGTCAAAGAAGAATGGGGACTACATAAAAGATTAAATAAAGCAGATAGATTATATATTGATTAGGCCTTAAAAACTGACAGAATTTTTTTTTTTATCTTTGGCTATGGGCATCTGTCATAGTGTTGGATTCCTGTCCTTGTTTTACAAGTACTTCCATGGAATGTGTTCCAGTGAACTTACCACATTTGTACCCTCCTGAATGTAAATACCCCGATTAGCAGCAAAATCTCGCCTTTTCACTGTAGCAGCAAAATTTTTTACTCTAAAAGCTTCTTTCTTCAAACCACTTGCCTTTGGAGTCCCCACCCTACTCCGTTTTCCCAACCATCCAGAAATTTAAATGTAATGTGAACAAACATCTTGCTGCCCATCTTTCCCCGCTTCACGCTTCAATAGCAATGTGCCTTGTTTGGAGCGAACAAAAATAAAAAAGAAAGTAGAGAAAGAATTTTTAAATTTAAGTATTATAATCAATCTGAAATAATGCATCGTTATTTACTTGTTCCAGACTTTTTTTTCTCTCTTCTAAGTTGATGCGATTTTCATGGTGTGTCAGTTACTGTGTTGCATTCTCCGGATTACTTTTCTTTCCGGGACCTTTTGTCGTTATTTGTAATCTTCTGAAAATTTTGAACTTAACTTTTTAATCAATTGGGATTGCACTTATACCAATTACAACAATTATTAGACAGCTGAAGAAGGCCGGAGAATTCACAACAAAAAACATTGTGAAAATGGCAGCAACCAAGATAAGAGAAAAACGATCCGAAATCTGGAAATAACATCTCATTCAGTGGATTTATGAATACTAAACATTGATTAGAGTTTTAAAAAATTTATTTATTTCCAACCACCAATTGTCATGACCGGTACCACCCTTCCCAGTAGTCAAGTGTTCAAACTTCTCAAACTGACATTCTCAGGTAACATAGAAGATGCTGCCTCGTCTGCCACAAAAAGGTAGGCTCCCTCTACTGGGCTAGAAAACTTCTCACACCTGCCAGTATTCTATATTTCTATAAAGCCACCATTCACCTGTGCACAGAGTATTGTTGTTACATCTGGACTAGTGCATCAACCACTAGCCTCTCTCTCTTGGACAGGGTGCAAAAAAAATGCCTAACCTAATAGGTCCCACACTGTCTACCAAGCTCCAGTCTTAGTTGCATTTCTTGCTTGTTTTACAAGTACTTCTACGGAATGTGCTCCAACAAACTTGTACCCCCTCCACGTAAATACCCCGCGACGACCGGGTTGACTAGCAACAAAATCACATCTTTTCACAAGATGCCAGATTTTCTACTCTAATAGCTTCTTTCTTCAGACCGCTTACCTTTGGAATTCCCTCCTTGCTCCTCCGACTGTGCCAACATGCAGAAATCTAAATGTAATGTGAATAAACCTCTTGCTCCCCTATAAATCTGGTTCTTGTTACAGTAGCCCTTTACACTTCAGTGCTCATATGCCTTGTTTGTAATTTTAACAGATTTTTATCGTTTTGATTTCAATAATTTTTTTTTTTTTTTTTCCAGTTGAAGGCGTTAGGCTTCCCCGAAGGAATGTGTATTCAGGCCTACTTTGCTTGTGAGAAGAATGAAGAACTGGCTGCTAATTTTTTATTGTCTCAAAATTTCGAAGACGACGACCAACTAAGTTGATCTAGATGTCGCTATGGGACAATGACACTTGCCGCTCTGTAGACGTGGTTTGCTTTGATAAGTCCTAATGGGATTTGTTTTCCACTAGAATCTGTCCTGGCCGAACCCCCTCTCTATTGGTGATGCAGTTTCCCAATGACAGGTGACGGCATGTCAACTCACTGGCTGTCACTTTCATGCCATCTTTATCTTCTGTCCGGATTTCTTATAAAAATCTTAAACAAAGTTTGAAGATACAAAGACAGCGGTGATAAAGATCATTTCAATATCTTTTTAAAAAACAAAATAAAATAAGTAAAAATAAGTTTTATGTTAAAAAATAATAATAATAATAAAAAAAATAAAAATTAATAAATAAAAAATTTGCAATGGCTAACGGGTCAGCCAGTACAGCAGTGTAATACAGCATATCCATATTTGAACATTAAATATCTTTTAAAAGCACACATAAAAAATGGAAGAAATTTTTTTTTTTTCTTTTTTAAATGTTTGTTGAGTTGTTTTAAGATACGAACCAACCGCAACAACTTAAAAAAAATAATCTTATACACTCTGGCTGAAACTCCTTGATTCGGACCGTTTTGCTGGTGGATTTCATTTTTATATTTATTTTTTTTTTTTTATATATATCTTTCTTTCTTTCTTTTTTTATTTTATTCTTCCTCTCTGACTTTGTTAGACTTTATTCTCAGTTCTTTTACTTATATTATATAAATAATAAATACTAAAAAAATAGATTTTTTAAAAATTATTATTATTTTTATTAGAACTTTATTAGTTACTATTTGAAAAAAAAAAGGATTTTTGGCAGATTCTTTTTACCCCTCACTAAAATGTGTATTACTGAATTTTTTAATTTATTTTTTGGTATGCTATGGACTAAATAAATTTTCAGATTATATATAAAAATAAAGAATTTTTTTTTTTATTTAAAGAAATTTCTTGTTAGATTTTACTCCACTGGTTGTTTGTTTAACATAAAATGATACACTCCTGGAGTTGATGTTTTAGAAGGATTTCTTCATTATGTTTTAAAATCTTTGCTATTCAATTTTTTGTGTTTTTTTAACTTCAGATTACTATATATCAATTAAATACCAAATCCTAAGATTTAAAAAAATAAATGTACTGTTCAATTATTAGGTGATGGGTTACTATGTTGAAGTTGCATATAGCTTCGATATGGTACCCCTCCCCAACACAGACACATACCTCGATTGAAATTCAAAAAAGGTATTTACAAAAAGAATTATTTTTTCTAAACACTGGTTGAAATATGGAATAGGGGGATCATTTTAGGTTAAATTTACATGACAAACTTTACACTAAAAATTCAACAAGTATTTTTTCCCCTCAAAAAATTATGATCTGAAAATTTAATTCTTAGTATTCTGAAGATTTTTTTAAAAAATCAGTAATAAAATAATTTTTTAGTGGTGTACAGATCTGCTTAATTATTTATCAATAGTAATTTTAGTGAGTCGTCACTAACAAGGGGTTTTTATTTTGTTATGAATATTTTACTGCTTGTTCTTGTTAACCATAAATATTTTTTATTGAATTTTTTTTTTTTTTTTTTTAATTAAAAAAAAAAATTTTGTTTTAAGAGAGAAGAAAATTTTTTTTTTTTTTCACCTAGCCAAACTGTTTGCTCTTTTTTTTCTGTTAGATTTATCTCTATATCAGCAGTATAGGCACATAAGGAGTTGGGGGATAAGCAGTCTCAAAGGCTCCCTCGTGGCCTCCCCCCTTCTTGGCCGTCTTCTTTCTTTTTCCTCTGCCTTCTGCTCTGAGTTGCTTCTCTGAACAAATTCCTTTTGATGTCCAGATGAGATGACCACTCAAGTTGTAAAATAATAAACTGTTTCAAATTGAAAAAAAAAAAAACAGACAGAAATAATACGCTTTTTTTGTTTTTCTAATTTCAAAAGTTTCTAATAAAAACAAGGATTCATATTAGTAGATTGTTTCCTAAAATTATCTTCTAAATAACATTTATCAGAGAATTAATGTCAGAATTTAATTTGCATTACATCAAAATTATATTTTGCTGTAATACTTAAATTCTCTGATGAAAATTGAAAGATCTTAGGAGAGAATTTACTAAAATGGACGCCCACTTTTATTAAATATTTTTTAAATTTTGTAACCATCAGCATTATTTTCTAATTTTTTCAGTTGTTTAGTATATGCTAATTTTTTCTCCCTATCAAGTAAAGAGTTTAAAAGGCTTCCCTTAATACTATACACTGCTGTCCTTATTTCTGGTTTTGTTTAATAATTTAAACATCACTGAAAAAAAAATCTTTTTTTTTTTTCATTTTTTTTTTTTTTTGAATTGCAATTCCTAAAAGCAGCTGCCTTTTCTATGGACAATATTTCAAGTTTCTAGATAAACAAATTATATTAAAATTAAAAAAAATATTCATTTTATAATTTATATTTTTTAAATTTTTTATTTGATTTTTTTTTTCCTTAGTTTAAACTTGTGTGAAAACTTTTCTTTTTTTTTCTATAAAGAAGTATGAATAAATTTGTTTCTTTCATGTATTTTTTCTATGTATGCATGTCTGTATGAGAGATTTTAGTTGATGCAATAAATGTTAAAATTTAAAGTTTTTTAAATTTTTTTAAAAATTATTTTTATTTAGTAAACAAATTTATTTGGTTTAGTTAAAACATTCTGTTATTCTTATTAATGTTATTGACCGGATGGAGACAAATCTTTATTGGTATTTGAGAAATCATTTTTTAACTAAGTTTTACCAAATTAAAATTGACCTTTCACTCGGTTGTATAGAAGAAAAATTAGTTATATCTATATTAATAAAGTTATCAGACAATTTATCGTCTGTGTTTCTCTTACTAACAGCTAACTTTTTCAAGTTCGGTTTAGATTTAAACAATTTCATTCAATTAATTTAACTTTAACAAAAATCCTATTTAAAAAAAAAAAATTGATTAGTATTCAACAGTTCTTAACTATTTCGTCTTATTCTTTATAAAATGCCTTTACATGCATATTTGAAACTGCCACAAGATTACTGCAGTTATATTTTATTTTTACCATATCTCATTACTTTCTTCCTGTTCTTACATATAAAGTTATCTTGGATTTTCAAAGTCAGACCCAAATAACATTTAAGCTGACAAATCAAACTTTGCTTCCGACTAGCCAATTTTCATTTGTTATTGTTGTGCCGTGTTATTGACAATATAATAACGTACTTAGCTACAATTTATTTTTTTAAATTACTTAGTCCAGCCCAGACAACGGATAATATGAAACATTTTTAAATAATCACCTAAAAATAAAAACAAGAATTTAAATTTAATTTTTTGATTATCTACTTCAACTTTCTAAAACATTTTCATAGCTTTTGAATTATTCGGACTACTGTTCTCAGATTGGATGTTATTCTCATGTTTCTCTTGCATCTGTCTTTCTTTGCTAAAACTAACTATAATCACCAAGATAATAAGACTCCATTATTTATATCAACAGAATAAAAAGTAATATTATTATTTGATCTTTACTTAGGGAGTGAACAGATAGTGAGCAAAAAGCAACTGATTTTGTTTGTATTTTAAATTTAAATGCCTTTGCAAACTCACTTTTTCCTGATTCAAACAATAATTTAACTTATGCTCAATGGGTGACCCAACAGGTCACGTTTCTTTGTTTTCTAGTATGTATTACACTATCAGGAAGACCCAGCGTTGCTCGGGCTTGAATGAGAATCACTACTGTACTTTTTCACTATCCTCATAACAACATATTACTTTCTTCGTTTTAACTACTCCCCTTCTCCTTTCCGTTTCGCACCGAATAGAGTCAGAAGAAGCTGAAATGTTGGAAAACTCTGACTTAGTTTCTTATACATGTGGTTTAAATTTTATTAAAATCGGATATACATGTTTTAAGAGGGTTCTGTCCCAAGGGTCATTTAGAGGTGTGGGCAAGTAGAGATTCGGAGCCACTTTCATTTTCTTCCCCAGAAAATTTAATAAATATGATTTAAATTTCATCAAAATAAGATATATTTGCAGTTTTACGGTTCACTTACAGATTCAGGAACCCTTCCATTGTCTTCCCCGATAATACACTTTTAGATTTTATGTAGATTCTCTTAACCTTTCTTTCTATAGGAACACAAACATTATACACATACATACGTTGAGTTCTATGTATAGATATATATATATAGATATAGAGAGAGATAACTCTAGATGACAATCTTGGTATGAAGATGAAACTTATCTTTTCTGGATTTATTCCATCTCTATATAAGACACCATTATTTTCAAGATTGATGATACCAGAGCATTTTGAATTTTTCAAATCTTTTTATCTTGCAATGTATCCATCGTTTTTAATTAATATTCTGATTCTTCATGAGATTAGGACAATTTTGGAGGAGAAAAAAACACATTTAAACAGACAACTATGTGCGTAAATAAACTTATAAATTTACATTAAATTAATAATGCTTTAAATTAAAACAAAATTTAAAAAAAAAAAAAAATTAGCAAAAATTTTTGCTTGGCCGGAAGCGTAATCTCCTGATGAACGAACTACATACATTGACCCCCCCCCCAACAGGTAATGACTAAGAGGATTATATGATGACGAACGAACACTACCCCCTCTCACTCCCAAAAGGAGTTAATGCCTGGGAGGATGATATGATAACAGAATAGATAGGACATTACCCCGACCCTCTAAAAAATAGAAAAAGTAATCCTGGGACAATGATATCGTGAGGAACGAACATATATTATACTGCCCCCACCCCATTCCCCAAAAAAGAGGGGGTAATGCCTGCGAGGAATGTATTATGAGGAATGAAAATATACTACAATAAAAATACTCCTTAAAGGAAGAGGTAAAGCGTTGGAGGATTCCACCCACCACCACACACCCACCAAGAAAAAGGATGTTGTTATGACTGGTCGGATGGTATCATGATAACAGAACAGATACTACAATACCCCCTCCAAAATAGGAGGTAATGCCTGGGAGTATTATCCCATAAAATGAGATGGTAATGCCTGTGAGTATGGTATAGAAAGTTTTATTGTACACGTAAAATGCCGAAATGAAAAGTGGCCTGAAAAATATAGTCACTATCTTTATAAACAAAGTATGTTAGCTAAGGAAGAACGATAACTTCCTTTCATATTCTTTTAATTAAAGAAGACATGTTTATAACCTTGAGTTATCGTTCTTCCTTAGCTAGCCTCTTACTCGACTTGTTTAGATGGTGACTATATTTTTCCGACCTAATTTTTAATTTGGTGTTTCACGTGTACAATTAAGCTTGACATAAGTTAGGGTTTTTAATGTTTTTTTTGTTTTATCTTTTTACTAAAACATGGTTTAAGTAAAAAAAATATATATAAGTTCAGTAATGCCAAAACTTATTTCACTCTAAATAATTTACGTGGCTGAAATATGAATTAATGGCAAATGAAAGGAAAAATACCCATTTTCCTAAAGAGTAGAGGTTAATTAAAAAAGCCAGAATGCCTGGGTTTTTTTTAATTATTATTTATTTAATAAAATAAATGTAAAGTACCTTATTTATGCATATCAAACGTGGACCCCACAATATTTTTATAAATAAAATAAAGTAAAACATTTCTTTTTTATAGATTGTAAAAAAAAAAAAAAAATGCAGACACCACAATTTTTTTATAAGATAATGTCAAACATATTTCTTTTTTATGGATTTCAAACGCGAAAGAAAATCATAGGAAATTACAACATGGCCACCAGCGATTGCAGTATTGCATTAAAAGTTCGATTTTCAAGTCTTAAAAAAATAAATTAGAATTTTATTTCAGGATAAAAAATACAATTTAAGACTATATTTCATCCAAAATGTGTGCGAAAATCAAACGAATTAGGAGATATTTAAATAATCCCTATAGTACAATTGAACGCCGACTGGAAACGTCTATTTCGTCCGTTCAGTTTTTAATTTGAACTCTTTAGTAATTTTAAGTGTTTTTAAAAGGTTTAAATATAAAGGAGGATGTAATACATAGGAGGATTCCTTCAGATCCCCATAAAAATGGAGGAGATAATTCCGACAAGGACAGTCTTATGACAACAGAACCGATACTACACTTATAAATTCAGAGTAAATCAGTTTTTTTTTGTTTTTGTTTTTTTCAAAATCTCTAGTCACAAAATAATAATTTTTATGGCTCCTTGGCCTTTTGGCTAAGATCAAAGTGTAGTATCTGTTCTCTTAACAGCAGCACCGGAAATTTTAATGTAATTATCTCCCTTGAAAGTTTTAAAAAGCTGTCGTTTTTTTTTTTTTTATAAAATCTCTTTAATTGTATTAATAATTATAATAATATTACTATTGAGGAAAATATAGATAAATAATAAAATTTGGCAATACCAATTATAAATGTATATTACAGAATATTAATTTATTAGAAAACTTAAAAATAAAATAAATATGCAGCTGTGTAAAAGCTCGTTTTGTTGCATAAAGTTTAGAGATTACTATATATATTGTATCATTATATTCAAGTTTAAAGGTTTTGATGTTAATATACTTAGGAAAGATTTGCATTTATTCATAGATTAGTTAAATGCAGTATTCTCTATTATTTTGCAATGTATTTATTACATTTAAAAAATTGTGACAAGCAGACAGACAAAATCCTTATTTATGTAAGGCCCAAATTCTAGCACATATTAAATTGTTTTTTTTTAATTCCAATACAGTCCAAAACAATTTATTTTGCTTTAGCTATCAAAATAATTTCCAATGCTATTGATAATGTTTACTCATTCATTTATTTTATTTTATTTTCGCTTATGCTTATATTCATATAAAATATGAGGTAAATCATAAATCTATGACCTCATGCCAAAGCTATAATTATTTTGTTATGGTAATGTTTTAAGCTCTATAAGAAAGTCTAAATAGGTCAGTTGGTAGAACCTCAGACTGAAGATCTCAAGGTTTCGGTTTCGATTTCCGGTCATGGCATCCGTTTTATTTGTTGAGAATTTATTATTTACTATTAATGCAATATTTTTCATTTCTAAAAGGAATTAAGATCTCTGATATTTCGAAATGAGACAAATTCAACAATGTATTTATTACGCTTAAAAAAAATTGTGAGTGACGGCGAAAATCTCTATTTATGTAAGATACAAACTATTGTTATTTACTGTTCGTATTCTGCCTTTTTTTTTCCCCCAAAAAATTTAAAAGAAAATCTTTAGATTACTACACCAACGTTTCCGTTTTGGGTTTTTTTTTTCTTCATAATACTATATATAGTATTCAATTTTTAGCAGGAAGTTCGGTTTTTTATGCAAGTTTAATGTAAAAAGGTCCTCAATGCTTGATTTTTGGACTTGTAAGAAAAAAAAAACTTTTACAGACGTCTTTTTGGAATTTTGGACAGGGGATCAGTTCACAAATTTAATAAGTCGTTTTTTTTGTTTGTTTTTTAAACAAATATTTCATAATCTGAAAATTTGGTGCATAGTTGATAGTTATCTAAAGTGTTTCTATTAAAAAAAAAAAATCAAAATAAAAGAACAATCTTCTGCCATAATTTTATGCCGATAACAAATTAACTTTTCTCTTAATTCTATTAATATAGAGATAATTTCATGTGGATTTTTGTCAACTTAATTCAATGTTTTTTTTTACATCAAAACCTGCAATAGCCTAAAATAAAATTAAACGAAATTTAAAAAAATAATTGGATTACAAATTAAATCTGGCAAAATGCATTTTGATTTCTTTGTAAACAAGTCAGCAATTTCTATTGTTTGGAAAAGTGGTGAAGTACTTTGTGATCCTTTGAAATTTGAAAGAAATTTAGTAGCATTTAAATTGTCAACTATAAAGTAATTTTTGGCTTTAAAAGTCTTACCAAATCCTCATGAGATTGAAAGTTTTAGAACCTTTTTAGATGCAATAATTTTATAAAAATTGGAACATTACCTAAACAAAATTAATTATTGTTTTATAATAATTTGGTTCAATTAATAATTTTATAACCAGCCAATAATGTAATGATTAAATTTAAATTTTCAAAATCCTATTTAGAAAAATAAATTTTATATATATATATATATATAAAAATAATAACCGACATAATTTTAAACTATGCCAGTTTTGTATTATTTAGATTATTCGAACTACTGCTCTCGTCTTGGATATTATTCTCACAACACAACGTTTTGGCCGATGTTACCGCCGACCTTCTTCAGGTGTATCTTATTGAACTCTGGAATCTGTATGGAATTTCAGACAGAAACCCTTTATTTAATTCATAGTGGTAGATTGTTCTCGTTCCATCAGCCATGACCGTAAGGACCCATGGCGTAACAGGTTAAGTTCTAAAGTGATAATCAGTTCTAAGCGATAGTATTCTGGAGGTTGAAGGTTCAATCCTTAGTACGGGCGATACTAAGAATATAATTATGAATTACTTAAGACTTCTACTCGGTCATGGCTTAAATAAAATGTTCCGTTCGAAATTCCATATACGTTCTCGAGTTGGACAAGATGTACCTGAACATGGTCGGAGGTTACATCAGGTGAAACGTTGAGAATAATATCCAAGATGAGAATAGTAGTTTGAATAATTTAGATTGGGTCAAAAATGGATGGTAACTTTTAATGCCGCAAAGACAAAGCTACTTTTATTCAATAACTACAAGAAACCTCTTCAACCACCGATTGTCATGGCAAATAACACCCTACCTGAGAGTTCATCATTCAAACTCCTCGGCCTAACTTTTACAGATAACATGAATTGGAAAAATACATTGAAGACATTGCCAAAGCTGCTGCAAAGAAATAGGGAGCCCTCTACCGAGCTAGTAAACTCCTCACACCTGACATTATCCTATATCTTTACAAAGCCACCATCCGCCCATGCATGGAGTATTGTTGCCACATCTGAGCTGGGACATCATCTACTAGTCTCTCCCTCTTAGACAAGGTCCAAGAAAGAGTCGTGAACTTAATAGGTCCCTCACTATCCACCACAATGTTGCTTCCTTGTGCCTCTTTTACAAGTACTTCAATGGATTGTGCTCTGATGAACTTGCTGCTCTGGTGCCCCCATGACGTAAATTCACTAGACCAACCCAACAATCTGCCAAATCCCATCCATTCACTGTGGAGATCCCCAGATGCCGAAGAGCTTTCTACTCCAAAAGCTTTTTCCTCGTGCTGCTGGACTCTGGAACTCCCTCCTGGCTCCCTGTTTTCCTGACGGTACTAAACTACAAAAATTTAAAACTAATGTAAACAGACATCTCGCTGCACAGCTCCCAATTTAGGTTATACTTTACTGTTCTTTTCTAAGTGAATTTGTCTTCTTTACATTACAAACGATACTAATACTGCGGTTAGCTGCTGCTTGCTTTTGTATTTATGTGTACTGAATAGCTACTAGATTGGTGGAAAAGGTTTTTGCACCATGTTAAAACAATTTTTTTATGCAAGTATTTGTTAAAAACAAGTTTTCTTCCAAATGAACCTTCTGCCAGTGACCTATTTCAAACTTTCGGATTTGGTCAAAGTACCAATCCTTCGGCTTTGAATAAAAAAAAATTGTGACATGCTTCTACAAAAGACTCAAATCAGTGACCCTTCATACAAAACCGCATACCACCAGAGAGACAAGCAACAAGATTGAAGAACTGGACAGTAAGTTGTGATGTATCTATGCACCAGAACTTACTCATTATCCAATTCTTCAATGAATCATTTAAGCCAATTTTAGTGCAGACGTTGGTTCATCTAAATTCAGTCTATAAAGCGCTGCATTGATCAGAGTAATCAGCTAATATATGTGTAGAATAAAGACAAAGTCCCATTATAACATTTGTGACATGGTCGATCATGTGATTCGAAATTGTTATATCGTAGTAATAACAATAAATAAGAACACAAGACAGGAATAGAAGGAATAAGAAATGCATTAAGAATACTTAATTACATACAATAAGTCAGTTGCAAATACAGGCTTTAGGCAGACATGCTATAAACGGTGCGTTAAGCGGTTCCTCTTTGGTTAGGCAAAGGTGTCGACTTTATAGTGACCTGAAGAATCCATCCTGTCACTATGGGTAAATTCGGATCAGTCCACAACAGAACATCTTCATCATTCTTTTCAAAGAAAATAGAATTATTATGATTTAAGTGGCTCGTTGATATAAACCACTGGCCTTGGGTCGGCAGCTGTTGGAGAACGGAATTATTGTAAGTGAAATGGCCTGTGGATATAGATTGATGGGTTGCAGCTGTTGGCAGGGTGGGGTTGTTCGTCAGATGTCGTTGGAGTCGATCCAGCAACACAAGCCATTTCAGGGTGTTAAATTATCTTTTTAAGAAATCACTTATTGATAACAAAATTAACCCCAGGCCGGTCACTCCAGATTGAATGTCATTACCAAAGTGCTTGGTCAGCTGGCGGACAAAGCCACCACTTAGGAGATTAGCCACTTGAACTCAGAGAGACCATCCTCGCCGAAGTCATGATTGGGATTTTGTTAACTGGCCAAAGTTGAGAACAATGAGAAGAAAAGGAAATTGGTCACAGGATGCCGGGACACTTAACCGAATGAAGCGGCCATTTTGGAAAATTAAGCACTTATGGCCAATATGAGCAAAAATACAATGCGATTCCTGGCTAATTTGATTGGCACTCTGGCAGCTGACCGGAGAGAGGACCTCAAATAATTAAGAGCACTTTATTTCGATTCTGTTCTGGCTAAAAAGAAGATAAAAGAAAAATCTTTAAAAATTAAATTTGCTTGACCGAAATCCGAGAGGTGAAAATACTGAGACCACGTCAGCATTGATGGGCAGAAAAGGGTACTGGATCAAGACCAAGACGTCATAGATGAGCGGGGCTAACAGTGAACTCGTATCCATATAAGCAGATTAGGAGAGTCGGAGAAATCATCTGAAGGTAAACGTCAGACAAAAGCTCAAACCTGCTACTGCCAAAGTGTATCCAACTTATCTCCTGAGCCCACACTTGTCGTTAGCGTAGCTTGGGGAGTATCGTAAAGAACTTTTACCAATACTCGATCCGTGTCACACACACAGCAGTTGAAAGAGTTTGAATTGTATTTTCTCTAATTTTTTTAATACAGAAAAATTGTTTTTTCTTACTCTTTAAACTCGAGTCGATACGTTCTCTTCAGCAGCCTTACAGTCCTGGTGTGTGATCAGATCTTGCCCGAGATCAATAACACAATGTGGGTGACAAGCCGGACCATTCGCAGACTCGTTTTCTCCGCAAGCTGCAGAATACGCACTGACATGGCTGAGTGTCCTCCAAGCCCTACGATCTTCGACCAAAGTGTTAGCTTGGTTTATTTTCATGTTTGTTCATTCACAAACGTTGTCTATCCATCTTTTCGACAGGCTTCCTCGTATTATGCCTTCAACGCATATTTTGCATAGCCCTACACTGGACGCTTAATTTGGCCAAATAGACTCAAGACTTTACACTTGATGACAGAAGACATTGATCGGATGCCAGTGTCTTTTCACAACTCTGCAATACTGATGCGATCAGATAATTTATGATCAGTAATGAAGCGCATGATGTGGCTTTGGAAAGTTTTTTAGTTTTTTACGTAATTTTACAGTCTAGTTGATACATTCAAGCCCATATGAGACTACAGGAAGGACATATGTGTTATAGATTTTCGCTTTGATTTTGTACGGAATTTGTTTAGAAGTTAGGGCAGTTTTGTTTCTTGAGAAGACGGCCCAACTTAAATCAATTTTGTGATTTGCAGTTGTTTGCTAGATGAAGACAGCTTGTGCCTAAGGTAAACAAACTTTGTAACTTGTTTGATTTGTTGACCATTGATGTTGATGTTAAAAGGAATTTGTTTTTTTATCAGTAGTCATGCATTTAGTCTTCAGCGTGTTAATAGAAAGACCAACTTCTTACTAATTCGACTGCTGCAATTAAAACTGATATAGGCATATCACGCCCAATCAGAATCCTCAAGGGTGTAAAGCAAAGTGATGTCCTTTCAGTGCTTCTATTCTGCGTCATTTTGGCATCAGTTATTTGGATAACAGAACAACACTGTAGCTCTGATTTTTCAATTTGTGGCCATTTTCTTGTCTAATCTCAGCTATGTGGATGACATAGCTGCAACTAGTAACACCAGCTCTGATTTGGATAATCTTGTGAAGTACTCAAAAGGTGTTAGTAATAGAGGATAAGTCGACGAGTCTGAACGAGGAAAAATATTTAAGAGTCCATAATATGTCAAATTAATGTCCTGTTTGGAGGGAACTGAGAAGAGTTCATACAGTTATTGTTTGGAAGTAAACCTGTGTGTCAAATGGAATTGGGAGTTGGCCCACGTGCGGCAGGTCGCCATCTTGGATAGTGAAGTCTTCTTATCGATGCCAATAGCCTGTGGCTAATGGTGGGTTTGGTATGTGTGCCAAAAGTGGAGTTTGATAGTCAAACTGAGCAACGCGGGTGAGTTAGGCATCTGTGCCTTCTTGTAGCTAAAAAAATAGAACAGTGGCGGTCCGCATCCTTAAATAACCTTTGTGGATCAGTTCTCTGCTCACATGAGAGATTGTTTCTGATTGGTTAAATCTCAATCGAAATTACGCGTTTGCTCCAATCAGCGCCAGGCTTACAAGTCAAGCAGATATTTCAAACAGTGTTAATGGCGGTTGCTGCCTTTGTGTGTAGTAACGTGGCCACCGAAAGTTACTACAGGCCGGTTGGCTAGAAAATGACGTCACTGACTTCCGTGTCAAAACAAGGACCGTAGTAATAACAATAAGAAGGCATTTCGACTTCTCCATTCACTAAATAATCCATCAAAATTCAGGAAATCAACCAATTTTAATGAAATTTTCAGGATTTATTAATTAATGATCACGGAATATAATAAATCCATTACTTTATTATAAAGCTTGGTGCAAATGTATTATTTCTTGTAAACAAAAAACACCTTTACTAAAGTTATTCAAAATATCAAAACATGTTGACCATACGATATTGTAAATATTTAAAACAAAGCATTAGACAACTTTAAAAATTGCATGTAAAAAAAGAAAAGAAAAGAAAAGAACCCGATTCGATTCATCTTGAAACTGATCTTTATCCAATATAAATTTAAAGAAAATAATAATTTACGATCAAATACTTCAAAAAACTGAATTATGAATTACCATTATTTAAACTTCTAACCCAATCAACCGTAAGTAATTCAGACTTTGAAATTTGTTTAAAAATTATACAAAAAAAAGTTCAATGTTAACTGTAGGTTTAATAATGGAATCACCAACTCCTATCTTGCTATTAAGAGATAGGTACGTGCAAAATCAAAGGCCGATCCCCAAAATGTAAACACATTTTGACCCTCCCTTCACTTAAAAATTCACCAAAATTCAGGAAATCAACCAATTTTAATGAAATTTTCAATATTTATTAATAAACAAGCACAGGAGATATAGTGAAACATTTTTTTAAAATCTTAGTGAAAATGTATTATTTTTAAAAAATAAAATACACCTTTACTAAACGTATATTTTTATATATATTGTTCGGATCGAGAGGGTCGTGTTCCCCCGATTATAAACGTGTTCAGTAAATCAAGCAATGTTGCATGCAAAGACAGAGTAATAATTAATAAACAAAATGAAGTAGTTCAAATAACGTTTATTGAACGTGTGTGTACGTGGAATGATGAAGTGTGTGATGTATGCATGTTTGTCGATGGAAAAACAGTTCTTGAAAAGGTGTAAGAAGAAATGAATCCGGCGTAGGAAAAGTCTCTGAAAGCCGTACACAAAGAAAATGAGTTGAGAACTCTTACCGTTGTTTGACCACGTGTTGACGGAAGAAACGTGTTGGTAGTTGTTTTGCCGAGACCAGTTCAAGAGAAAAAGCGTGAGACGAAGCGCTAGTGTATTAGCGTCGTTTTGCCGAAGCCAATTGACCAGAAGAGAAGAGAGAAACGGAACGCTAGTGTCAGCGTACTCCTGTCGAGGCTGGTGAAGAAGAGCGGGATTTTCCGTTTGCAACGGTTTTTATAGTCAGAAGGGCAGATAACTCTGGTGTCGCTTTACAGTGCCACCTGTCGGTGAAAAAGCGACACCTACCGGCAAACCGGTGTAGTTATGTTTTGAAAGGAGGAGGTAACTGCTACAAGGACTCCCCCCAGATTGAAAAATATTGAAAATATTATTCAATATGTACAGTTGTAGATGAGAAGCATTCTTTGTGGGTATGTCTGTTTTGCCGTTGAAGATTAGAAAAAGTAGTGTGCACGCTACTTATTTCTGTTTCTGCATCTGTATTGAATGATTGATCGCAAGTGCGTCTGCGGAATTGAGTGTTTGTAACGCATGTGGATCTGCGTGTTGTTTGGGTCTGCATCAAGTTTGAGCGCAAGTGAGTTTGCGGTCGAAAAATGTTGAGTGCAAGTGAATTTGCACTTGTTGGTGGCGTTGTTCATGTTGATTAGTCTGCGTGATGCGGAGCTGATGAACGAACGTTGAATTGTCAGTGAATGTTTGGTGCTTGGGTCTGCGCGGTTGTTGATGAGTGAGCACAAGTGAATCTGTGCAGTTGTTGATGAATGAGCACAAGTGAGTCTGTGCAGTTGTTGATGAATGAGCACAAGTGAGTCTGTGCAATTGTTAATGAATGAGCACAAGTGAGTCTGTGCAATTGTTGAGTTTGTTCATGTTAATTAGTCCATGTTGTGGAACTGATGAACAAACATCTAGTTGTTGAGATCGGTGGTACACTATGGTCAAAATCAGATGCACAAATGTCTGCAAGTGAGTTAGCAGGTCCAGGTATAAGTGGGTCTGTACTGGTGTTGGTGTGCGTCGTTCGAGTTGATGTGTCCCCCAGTTGATCAACGAACGTCCAGTTGTTGAGTATTTAGTCGTGCTTGTGCAGTTGTACTCATTTTGAACTGGTGTGATTTCTTCCATAGTGTCGTCAGTGATGTTCGGAAATGTTTGGTGCTTGATGAATGTCCGAGAAAATGTGGTTGTTCAAGTTGTGTTGAAGATTGTTGGTAGGCCTTGAAGGGTGATGTTGTTCGTGTTTGTCTGTTTTGTAGTTTTCTTTTCCTTTATATATATATTTCCACCACGTGGGTAGAAAGGAAAAAGAAAAGAAAAATGGAGTCATAATTTGTTTCACACGAGGAATGACGTTTTTGTTTTCGTTTGTTTGAATGTTAGTTTCCAAGTAGAGAAAGAATGGCGGCTTCTCTTTTCCTTTGTTGTTGAAAAGAAAGGAAAAAAAAAAATTCGTATTTTTTTTTTTTGAATTTTCATTTCCACGTGGTTAGGGAAAAAGATGGCTGCTTCCCTTTTTTGCTTGTTTGTTGAAACAGAGAAAATAAATTCGTATTTTCTTTTTTTGTTTGAATTTTCATTTCCAGGTGAAAAAGATGGCGGCATTATTTTGAATTTTTTTATCAACACGTGGTCACGAAAAAGATGGGCAGCGTGAGCGTTTGTTTTCTTTTTATCTCCACGTGTTCAAAACAAAGGAAGTGGCGTCTTGTAGGTCCTTTTGTTCGTCGAAAAAGAAAAAAAAAGATTGGCAAAAGTTTGGCTTTTTTCTTTGTATATAATTTTCCAACACGTGGGTAGAGAAAGAAGAAAAAATGAAATTGTAATTTGTTTTATATTCGGAGAGAGCCGAGAAATGTTTTTGTTTTCCTTTGTTTGGGTATTTCCACGTTGTCAGGAAAAAAAATAATGGCGGCTTCTTTTCTTTTGTTTGTATATTTCTACCACGTGTGTAGAAAAAAAAAGAAAAAAGATGGGTGCGTAATTCGTTTCACCACGAAAGAAAAAAACGAGAAATGATATATATATATATTTTTTTTTTGTTCTTGTACGAAATTAATTACTCCGCCACATACAACAAAGCTTGCACGTTGGGTCACCAATGTTCGGATCGAGAGGGTCGTGTTCCCCCGATTATAAACGTGTTCAGTAAATCAAGCAATGTTGCATGCAAAGACAGAGTAATAATTAATAAACAAAATGAAGTAGTTCAAATAACGTTTATTGAACGTGTGTGTACGTGGAATGATGAAGTGTGTGATGTATGCATGTTTGTCGATGGAAAAACAGTTCTTGAAAAGGTGTAAGAAGAAATGAATCCGGCGTAGGAAAAGTCTCTGAAAGCCGTACACAAAGAAAATGAGTTGAGAACTCTTACCGTTGTTTGACCACGTGTTGACGGAAGAAACGTGTTGGTAGTTGTTTTGCCGAGACCAGTTCAAGAGAAAAAGCGTGAGACGAAGCGCTAGTGTATTAGCGTCGTTTTGCCGAAGCCAATTGACCAGAAGAGAAGAGAGAAACGGAACGCTAGTGTCAGCGTACTCCTGTCGAGGCTGGTGAAGAAGAGCGGGATTTTCCGTTTGCAACGGTTTTTATAGTCAGAAGGGCAGATAACTCTGGTGTCGCTTTACAGTGCCACCTGTCGGTGAAAAAGCGACACCTACCGGCAAACCGGTGTAGTTATGTTTTGAAAGGAGGAGGTAACTGCTACAATATAAAAAAAATCCATGATTTTTTTTAAATGAAAATAAGATCTGTATATGTTTAAAATATTTTTTTTTAAAAACTATTTCGTATATATTACGGAAAATGCCCCTACACTCTTGTTAATAAAATCAGTATAACTCGAAGAATTAACGATATTATCATTGAATAAAGCATTGTTTAATTAATATTTTTTGTGAACATTTTGATTAAATATGATGTTATTATTTCATTTATTTAATCTACAAAAGTAGAGAAAAGGGTGCTATTTTACTTATAGGCCGATCAAGTTAATTGGTTTCATGTAAAAGCATTATTTTGTACTTACTCAGTCATATTTTATCTCTCACGCCCCGAAAAAGAATTTTAAAATATCAAGCAGAACTTTAATTAGAACGATTTTTCCATTTCGATGTTCAACCTGTATTTGTGCCCGAGCCGACATTTTGGGCTGTGAGCGGTCGATAGAATAGACAAGGGCATTAACTCTGTATTTATTGTTAGGATTATAAAAAGAAAGAAACACATAAGCAATAATAATAAAATATATATTTATTAAATTAAAAAATAGAAAATTAAATAATTATTTTTACTTTGTTCACCGGGATACTTTCCACGATATAACTTTATTGTTTTTTTTTTTTTTTTTTCATATTTACATGGTAACAGCGACCTAGGGGACCCAATTTCGCGACACTTATCTGCCCTTAGTTAGCTAACCGGCCACATAGCGGCCACTCCGAAAATCGCAGACTCGCCATTTTATATAACCCTTATGGAAATGGAAAAATCGTTCTAATTAAAGTTCTGCTTGATATTCTAAAATTCTTTTTCGGGGCGTGAGAGATAAAATATGACTGAGTAAGTACAAAATAATGCTTTTACATGAACACAATTAACTTGATCGGCCTATAAGTAAAATAGCACCGAGAAAAGATAAACTATGCTACACTTAAGACATCGAAAAAAAGTAATAAAAAAAAATGGAATACTACTTTTTTATCAAATAATGAATAAGTAATTCAGACTTGATTTTTTATATAATTAAAACAAAATTCAAACTTACTACACTATATTTAGTCGGTGTAAACATTATTACGTGTATCCATATTTGCAGTAATTATTTCTCTTTTGGAAATCCAAACATATGCAGTAGGCATTTTAACTTTGTGAATTATGAAATGAAATTTTAAAAAGCGCGAAATTATTTTAAAATTGGTTGATTTCCTGAATTTTGATTCCATTATTAAACAAACAGTTAACATTGAAAATTTTTTTTGTATAATTTTTAAACAAATTTCAAAGTCTGAATTACTTACGGTTGATTGGGTTAGAAGTTTAAATAATGGTAATTCATAATTCAGTTTTATGCAGTATTTGATCGTGAATTATTATTTTCTTTAAATTTATATTGGATAAAGATCAGTTTCAAGATGAATCGAATCGGGTTCTTTTCTTTTCTTTTTTTACATGCAATTTTTAAAGTTGTCTAATGCTTTGTTTTAAATATTTACAATATCGTATGGTCAACATGTTTTGATATTTTGAATAACTTTAGTAAAGGTGTTTTTTGTTTACAAGAAATAATACATTTGCACCAAGCTTTATAATAAAGTAATGGATTTATTATATTCCGTGATCATTAATTAATAAATCCTGAAAATTTCATTAAAATTGGTTGATTTCCTGAATTTTGATGGATTATTTAGTGAATGGAGAAGTCGAAATGCCTTCTTATTGTTATTACTACGGTCCTTGTTTTGACACGGAAGTCAGTGACGTCAGAGGGGGGCAGGAAGTTAGTTGCTTGGCCTGTAGTAACTCTCGGTGGCCACGGTAGTAATGACTATTGCTACATATATATACAACCAGTTAAAAATATTTTGCCACCTTCAAATTTTTATTTTTAATCCAAAAAGTGTTATTTTTAATGAAACTAGTTACACCCCAGAATGGTTTTATTTATTATGCTAAAAACAAATCTTGCTGGGCTATAAGAACTAACACCCAAAAATACAAAAACCTATTTAAATTTTTGATTCATCAAAATGACTGCTTTTAGCCACTATTATTGCTTTAGAGATTTTTTCCATCAAAGACCGGGGGTAGATTGTAGAAAGTTCTGTCCAATTTTCCTGTAACCGTTGCCAGAGGTGAGCCACATGTGTGTGTTTTTTAGCTCTAATTTTCGGTCAAGTTTATCCTACACGATTGTAAAAAATAGACAGGGACGGATGCAGCCCCAACTCTTTATCTGTATTGCTGAACTCTGTGAAGATCACGATGCATTTTTTTCTAACCATGTTATTTCTCATCCTAAAAGTGTTTTTGCGGTCTTCAAATTTTTCTTTCTCACGTTAAAAATGTTATTTTTAATGAAACAAGTTAAGCACCTCAATAGTTGTATTTATTATACTAGATACAAGTCGTCCGCAGTCATTTTAGAAAAAATGATTTGAAGGCGTTTTCTTTAGTAATTACCGAGCCTGATCAGAACGTTTTCCAAAAGTTAGTCTACCACCACTTGAATTCACATTGGACTATATTGTCTTGAATTACCAATGATTGGCAGCATAGGTAAAACAGGTAGTATCTACCAATGTATCCTGCCGCCCAGTAGTGAAATCTTTTATTTTTTTCTTGTTTAAATTAAAATCTAAATTTTTCAATTTTCTCCTGGATCAAAACTTTTTTCTCAACAAAATGCCGAAAATATGTGAACCCACTTGAACAAAGACAAGAGATCATTAATTTAAGAAAGAATGATATTCAGGCAGCTGTGAGAGGGGCAAAAAGGAACAGCATGTTCTTCCACTGATGTCATGGCCAGCACAATCAGCAGATTTACATCCCATTGAACTGGTGTAGGATGAACTTGACCGAAAAATCAGAGCTAAACAAACCACAAGTGTGGCTCATCTCTGGGAACTTTTGCAGGAAAGCTGGGCAGAACTATCTTCAGTCTGCCTTCAGTCTTTGGTGGAAAGAATGCTGTGAATCCGTGAAGCAGTGGCCAAATCAGTGATTCTTTTTAATTTGTATTTAAAGTGGCTCAGGATAATGACTTTTTTTTTTTTCAAGTGACTTTAATTATAAAACAAGACACAGACAGCTGTTACTAATACATGTCATCATTACAACTACTGAAAGACATCACAACGACATGCTGTTCAGCTGTTTACAATGGCAAAAAGATTTTTACGGCTGGTAATGCTACATACTCCTCTGGTTGACCAGTCCACTTTGGTGAAGGTGGATTGAAATCAAGGGAGGCGCAAGAGCGCTTTATCACTTAATAGACTTCAAGAATTGCCTATGCTGGAAATCTCATTTCTTTGATCAATCATAACTCAAAAACCAATAAACCAAATTAGTTAAAACTTTGCACAAAATTTTTATTTGATAGGTTCTATAAGTGTGTAGAATTTCAGCATCATTAGTCAAGGCAACCCAGAGATCCAGAAAGGTCAATCATGAAATCATGTTATCTGTGTGTATGTACGTACGTACGTATGTGCCACCCTGTATCTCATCAACTATTTGATGGATTCAGCTGATTTTTGGCAGAGATAGAGATTCTAGGGTCTAGTTGATGGCATTTTAATTTCAGTTTACCATATACCTTAGTTTTCCAGAAAATTCCAAAAAACCTTAAAAATGACCATTGTATTGAGGCATAGCCTTTACAAAAGTAGTGACATTCCATGATAAATGCCAGTATACTGAAATCATATGCCCTTAATAGGGTTAAGATGAAAATTCATATACACTAAATGTACAAAAGCAAGGAAATTCCCAAATTTTTACACTTTTATTGTCATTAAGGGTATGCGAGCACAACAGGGCTATGTATTTTACTGGTAGGAATTTTTATTCAGCACACCTCACACACTTCATCAACTCATGCATAGAGATGTATACTGTAGTATATAATGAAATGGTTTGGTTGATATGTAGTCATACCCTTAATTAATGATAATAAAAGTGTAAAAATTTGGGAATTTCCTTGCTTTTGTACATTTAGTGTATATGAATTTTCATCTTAACCCTATTAAGGGCATATGATTTCAGTATACTGGCATTTGTCATGGAATGAGCTTGGAGTTATCACAGACAAAATTTGAGGTCGCCAAAAATTAGGTAAATCACTAAGTAGAGCTCTAATTAATTATGCAAGACAATTTGCTTAAAATGAATGATACATTTAAAAGTTTAAAATAAAAATAAAAACGTATGTGGGGTAAACTCTGAAACTAATTAACTGATCATTAGGAATTTTTTAACATAGCTGCTAGATGTAACAGTGTGTACTGTGGCTATATTTAGTTTAATGAAAAAGGAGCACACACGACTGCTGGAAGTCTTTTGTGAAAATACCTTTGATTTTGATGAAATATTTACCTTAAGTATTAGACATCAGTTAATAATTATTCTAAAAGTTTCAGTTTCTTTGGAGTATTTTACAAGGTTGTTAGGTGGTTAGGGTTAAGGTTGTTAGGTGGTTAGGGGGCACAATTTATTTGAAGATCAAAAAATTTCTGATTTGCATAAAATTTGATCCAAACAAGATTACCTGAATTTCAATTTTTTCAACAATCTTGTATTTCATTTTTGTTGCTGCACATAATGAATATAACTTACGAAATATGTGTTATTTTATGTTGATGACTCGAAAATTGATGACCTTTTTGTGTGCTATTCTTTGACACTCCAACCGATGTAACAAGGAATAAAATGATTCTCTCTTCAAATACTTACATATTAGATTATATATTTTTTAATTTATAAACTATTCTAAGAAAGTGAAAATGTACGTTTTTATTAGTTTTATTTTAATTCTGACTTTAGCTCGCACGATTGAGGAAGGTCTTAATAAACATAAAAGCCAAGATTTGAACAAGTTATGGTTCTGGGTCGAATCCTACCACATTACCAAATGTGATACAATCACTAGTTTCGGCACTAATCGTGGCCCTCACTAATACAGGACTACTGGCCATTAAATATGGTCCAAGGTTGAGTCTGAAGCCATGAGGGTTGCATGAGGTCCAACCAGTTGGTCTGCACTCACATGTGAGTAAAGATCTGCAAACTCTATATTGACACCGCTGGTCCAAACTGAAGGGTAAGTGTCAGATTGACATTTCTTCTCTGATTTTATCAGAAAGTGTTGTCTTGGTTCAGGGATGGGACCCTTAATTGTGTTACATCTGACAGGGTCTAAGTCTATGAACCGAAAGAAATGACTATATAAAATGGACAAGACATTTTTGTCTTTAAAAAAATATAATTTTATTATATCATTTTAACAGCCAATGTTCTTACACCATTATCATTACATTATAGTATGCTGCAAAGGTTATGCCTTCCTCTTATGCCACCAGCTAGCAAAACTGAATTCAGAGGATCTGTCATTCAAACAAAACCACCCAAACTCGCAGAAGCGAGCCGAAGAGTGATTCTTGGTTAACCTTTGAAAGCATTCATAGCAAAAACGAAAATTGTCACAGTTCATCCTGCTGACTGCAGCTGTGATTCTTTTAACCCTGAACAGTCACTGATTTTGAGGCATTTCAAAATAATTTCGGCTGACACTCCTAGTGTGGCAAAGAAACATAACTGGAATATTGTGTTTCCTTAAGAAATTTAGTAATGTTATATAATCTTTGAGTTTGATAATTATTTTGTAATAAAAAGTAATTAACCGCATTTTTCTAAGAAAAGGTTATTAAATGCATTTTTGTAATTGCTTTGAATTATACAAAACTATTTAAGAAAAATACAAATAACTCAGATAATTATACAAATTTATTAATTAAATATCAAAAAATGAAAATAGAAAAAATGATTAACAGATAAATTTAAATGAGATTCATAATCATTTCATTTCATAAGAAAATTATTGCTGCAAAGAAATGTTAAACCAATCTTGATACAGTTGCTATTTATGAAAATGCATTTAACCATCAAAACTGAACAAGATCATTTCATTGGTCGATTGAAGTGTTGATTTGATTGGATTGCAAAAGTTTGTATAAAATTTTCTAGGAAAAAAAAAAATCTCTTGATTCAAATGCTTTTTATGAGTAAATAAAACTGATAGTTCCACTGGTTAATTGAAATGTTCCACAATTTTATTGGGAGGTATTGCAGGGGGGGGGGGGGTAATTTGATTCAGTTGTTTTTAGTCAAAATATTTTAGTATGACAAAATCTTGAAATTTCTGTAATGTGCAGATTTATCATGAGAATTAAACAAAAAGAAAACCTTGTTTAACTCTTCTGATGAATTTGCATATTACAGCAATTTTAAAATTTGGTACAACTAAAACATTAAAAATATTGATTAAAAATTTTTAATTATTTTTGTTGCAAATTATATATCTATATATATATATATATATATATATATGCACGTACAGGACCTCTTACTTGGGTTTCAGAAACATCAGAAAACCGGTTGTTGTTTTTTAAAACTATATAAGAGTCTATTTTGAAGTTGGTAAATTTGCATAAGGGGGGGGGGGGCGTTAAAAAAGTTTTGTTCGTTAATTATTTTTTAAAAGTATATTGATAAAATTCAAACGACTACTTTAGACTATATTAATATCCACGGTAAAATAGAAAATATTCACTTGCTCATGGCGCCATATCGTAAATTGCAAACTGGTGTTAATTCAGAAAAAAAAAATCCCACATTATATTTTAGACCAGATTCAATTTTTTTGGTATATAATTTGTTTTCAACAATTTGTTTAATTATCAACAAATAATGAAATCAAACTTTTTATGATTGGAAATTTTATTTTATTTTTTTTAATTTTGAAAATATTTTCAAAATAAAAAAGTTTCCAATTATAAAAAACAATTTAATTATTAAATAATAAAATCTAACCAATTCTTGAAAACAAATTATTTGCAAAAAAAAAAAAAACAGCCTAAAATATAATGTGAGATTTTCTTGGATTAACAACGGTTCACAATTTCCAATTTCAGATATGGCGGGCAAGAGCAAGTGGATATTTTCTATTTTACCATATCTACCTGTCTCTTAAAATTCTTCTTTAATTTTCTTAGTTCAATTTTCATCATATATACATTATACTGTATACATAGTACAGTATTACTGTACGGTATATATTTAAAGAATTTTAAGTTAAAAACTGACCATGTTTAACAAATGTATTAATTTGTTTTTTAAATACAATTTAGTTCTTTACTTTTCATTGTTATAAAAGAGTGTTGTAGTTTATGGTTTGGTTTGGTTTGCGGCATAGCAACCAACTATGGGTTATGTAATGCCGATGTAGTTTATGTGAAGGATTGTGATTATATAGAAGAATATTAGAGGCTGTGTTAATTCGATATTAGATATAAATTGTGTTTTTTTCTTTTCTTAAAGATGTAAGAGAAAAAAATAAAGAAACCCAATTTACATCTACATTTAATTCTGAATTAACACAATGTTATAGTCCCTAACACAGATATTCTATTGTTTGTTATATTTTACAGCTGGGGCTTTGTTTCTAGAGCAATGCTCTAGACATATCAAAGACATTTCATAGGATCTGACACAAAGGGTTGCTTCACAAATATGCTAGCTATAAAATGTCTGGCAATGTCTTCACAACCATCAAATCCTTTCTCTCTGATAGGTCTATAAAAATAGTTGTTGATGGGCAGAAGTTTGAAGCACATGGTATCAACGCCGACATACCTCAAGGATCTATTCTGGGGACAACACTCTTCTTGATCTTTCTTAATAATCTTCCAAATCATATTCTGAGATTTATGCAGAGGACATAACTATACCTATTACGTTAGAGGCTGTTCTTTGAACCCTGTCAAAAAGGGAGAGACTAGTGGTTGGTACACCAGCCCAGGTGTTTCAACAATACTCCATGCATGGGAAAATGGTGGCTTTACAAAGATATAAGATACTGGCATGTGTAAGAAGTTTTGTAGCCTAAGAGAGAAAGCCCATCTTTACAGTAGACTTCAGTGTCTTTTATGTATTTATTCCAATTCATGTTACCTGTGATGTTAGGACGATATATTTAGGCTGTATCTTCCGGTTTCAAGCTCGTTGAATATTTGATCCAGTCCCTGTATATTGTTTAGCTTCTATCATGCATTCTGTACATTAAAGTAATTTTAATCAAAAATGTTGGTTTATCAAAATGTAAGATCGTTTCTTTAGTTTATGGAGGAAATAATTTTACAGTTTGATTTGAAGAATATAACATTCATTCTTTTAACGGTCATAAAAAAAATATTGTTGCTTCTTAATCATAAAAATGTATATATATATATAAATTTAAAAAATCTTATATTATTTAATATGTTAATTATGTGGTTGAGAACGACAATAATCATAAACTTAGGTTCTTAGTGCATTTTCATAAATAGTTTTGCATCACTTGGATTATTCGGACAATCACTCGCATCTTCGGTGTTAGTTTCACAACATTTTGGCTAATGTAACTTCTGACCTTCTTCAGATGCATTCATGGCGATATTTATGTCGAACTCGGGAATCTATACAGAATGTCAAATTAAACCCTTAAGTTAATCCATTGGGGGTAGATTTTTCTCATTCCGTCAGCCATGACTGGATAGAAGTGTTAAGTTAGGAATTTTTATTTCATTCTTAGTTAGTGAGGATTGAACCTTTAATTTCCAAAAGACCAACTAAAAATAAAATAAAAATTACTTAACACTTCTTGCCGGCGGTCATGGCTGATGGAACGAGAACCATTTATCTATGCATAAAATAAAGTTCAGTTCAAAATTCTGTATAGATTCCCAAGTTCGACAAAGATTCCAGAGTTAAAAAAAAAATGCACCTAAAGAAGGTCAAAGGTTATATCAATCAAAATGTTGTGAAAATAGCATCTAAGATGAGAATACTTGGCTGAATAATTCAAATTATCAATCCTCATCTAAAATTTCCGAAATGTAAGTATTTTTGTGTTTGAAAATTTTCAATTTTACTTATTTTACTTTTACGGATTTTGTCAGTTTTGTCCGTATTGATAGCACAAGACCATCACTATTGTGACATTTTGTGAACGTTAGTTTCGATGTTTCGTATACCTAAATATGAAATATAGTAAACATTTTGTGCAACCATAGTTTAATTTAAACATGGCAAAACCCATAATTGTATTATCATCATATTCGGTTCAACATCCATTTTACATGCTGGCATGTGTTGGATGGCTTCTAGAAATTGACTTCCAAACTAACTTATTTCTGTCAGGGTCTTTATCTCCAGTCCATCCTTATCACTTCCTCCCATGTTTTCTTTGGCTTTCCCTGCCAACTGACCCTCAACTGTTCTACATCTACTAACCCAAGAACTCTTATTCTTTTTTTTTTTTTTCAATATGACCATATCAACGAAGTCTGTTCTGCACACATTTCCCTATACTGTCTAGATTTAATCTTCATCTGAGGTCACCATCTCATTACGTATGGATGTTGTACAGCAAAGACTCAAGTAGATTATCTGTTGGTTAGGAAAAAGGGCATAAAGCTCTTCAGTGATGTGAAAGTAATATCTGGTGAAGAAATTGTGACGCAGCACAAACCGGTTATTTGTGATTTTACGCTAAAGAAAGCTCATGAGGTAAAGAGAAAGTTTATCCCCAGGAGAAAGGTGTGCAGGTTGAATGTCAACCATGACCGGGTATGGGTAAATACACCATTGGAGGTAACAAGCCAGACTTGTGGGTCAATATATAATAAGTAAAATTTAAAATCAAATAAAAAATATCTACTTGTTTGTTAGAGACTCTAAGCAATTTATGACTGAAAATCAACTCCCAAAATGTAATAAGGCTTTATTTTTGTGACGTGTAATTCTAAAGTATTAAAAATAAAGGGAAAAATAAATTTGTTTGGATGCAGATTTTTTTTATCAAACAGATTCTTTTATTGATCAATTACAAAGTGTTGCAGAATGCTGACAAGAATTATTATTTTCAGTTAACAATGGGGGTCGAACTTATTTCTTCAACGCTTGCGGATGGAGGAGATATAACATCGTCTTTAACAAGAAAGGCTTCTTTACTGGGATTATCCAAAGACACACAAGGACTTTCATCCTCTAATTTTTCAGGGCAAGTTGCCAAACTGTAAGCACGAATTTCTTCTGGTTTTGTTTCAAAAGTTTCAACTATTGGCTTTACGAAAAGACTTTCTTCTTTCATTTCTGGCTTGTCATCTTTTTGGACTCCCATCTTCTCAACGGTCGTATCCTTATCAACTGATGGTCTCACGGGTAAGTAATCATGACACATCTCGTAACTAAATTTGGATAATTTTTCACTCTCTTCCTTGTCTTTAGCAAGTTTGGTCAACCTTTCAGGAGCGCGTTTCAGATTTGCAAAGTATTCTCCAGTCACCTCTTCAAGTTCTGCATCGACCGCCATGTACGCTATAGTTTGGCATCCATATTTTGCTGAACGTCCAAACATGTTGGACAATCCGGAGAAGATTTTATTCAGGAAGACCTTCAGTTTATTTTTACTGACCCTCTTGGCGATTTGCGTTTTGACCATTCCAGGATGAATAGCATTAGCAGTCACATGGGTTCCTTTTAACTCATCGGCAAGTGTCATTGCATGATAATAGTTAGCCAATTTGCTGATAGGGTAGCCTTGTAGTTTGGGAAATTTCACTGTTCCATCTTCTGAGATTAATTGGTAATCAAATTTATTCCAAACGGCCCACAGAGCCTCAGAGCTAACGTTTATAATTCGACTGGGTGCAGATTTCTTGAGAAGGTCAAGAAGCAGCTGAGTAAAAAGAAAGTGGCCCAAATGGTTAGTGCCAAAAATCATGTCAAACCCTTGCTTGGTGACTTTTTGGTCATTCAAACCAATTCCTGCATTATTGATTAAGACATCTAACCTGAAAAGAGATAAAGAAAAAAATATTTAAGTAAAAGTACAAACATTCACATGATTTACAATTTATACAAGTTTTATCAATTTGTAAAAAAGAAATGGATTTTAAAATTACCATCATATGCGAATACATTAGAGTTGAACAGTATATATTAAACAACAATATATATTAAACAATGAATGGACTTCTACCACATTACATCTACTAAAGTCTTCATCCAGGTATGGTATATAGGGTGTTGCAAGTGCCCCAGGTCCTGGGGTGGGCAACATTTCCGTCCCTGTTATCCATACAGCCATGTTACATTCAGTTATATCGCTTTTTACTCTAACCATGTCTTACTTGGTATACCACGCTTCTTAAAAAAAAAAATAAATAAATTAAAAAAAATTACAAATCTTAATATTGGTTAAAAATTATCTACTCACACTCTGCGATGCATCTATTTTTGAAAATACAATTTATTTCCCTTACATGCATCCATACTTTTAATTTCCCCCCTTTTTTGCTAATTATTCTCTAATATTTTCCAATACAATTCAATGTTTGGATACATACCCCCCCCCCCCACTTCACCCTACACACAGCTTGGTTTTTCTTCATGCTAATGTCACCATTTTATTTTTGGTTTCTCCTCAATAAAATATTTTTCTTGCACCTGCCCGACTACGCTTTTATCATCCTGTTCTTTTCTATTTCTTCCCCTTTTCTATCACCAAAACGTCTATCATTTTCATGAATTTAAAATATATTTAAAAAAAATTTATTTATTATTTTTATTTTTTTTATTTATTTATTTATTTATTTATTTTTTATTTTTTATTTTTTAAATCGCCATTGCATGGAATATTGTTGCCACATCTGGGCTGGTGCACGAACCACTAGCTTCTCCCTCTTGGACAGAATGCAAAACAAGTGTCTCTCACCCAATAAGTCCCACATTGTCTGCCAAGCTTCAGCTCCTGTCACATCTCTGTGCTTGTTTTACAAGTACTTCCACGGAATATGTTCCGATGAACTTACTGAACTTATACTCTATCAAGAAAATATCTTCAACCAACTCGACTAGCAGCAAAAGCCGACTAGAAGTATAGAAATATATATACTTTCATCCCGTAATGAAAAAGTTAGCGAGTAAAAACGTGCCAAATGAAACCATTTCAGGAATTAATGAGAAGCAAGAAAGCAAATAGCAAGTCAGACAACCCCACTATCGAAAATGAATTCGGAAATAAATCTTCCACTTTAAATAAAAAAGTCAATGGTTGATGTTTTTTTCTTTAAGTCATCTATGATTTTATATGTGTGAAAACTGGCGAATTTGATTTTTTGTTTTTCGTCATTTTTGACGAACGGTGTACACTAGTGTATTTTTAAAATAGTGTTTCTGATAAGGTTTGCAACGGTACATAAACCGACACAACAAAAGGAGCTAGTTGCAATGAGATAATCTAAAACAACCAGAGTAAAGAATAGGGGGAAAGAGAGAGAGAGAGAAGGAAGATGGGGGAAAGAGAGAGAGAGAGAGAGAGAGAGAGAGAAGGAAGATGGGGGAAAGAGAGAGAGAGAGAGAAGGAAGATGGGGGAAAGAGAGAGAGAGAGAAGGAAGATGGGGGAAAGAGAGAGAGAGAGAGAGAAAAAAAAGATGGGGAAAAGAGAGAGAGAGAGAGAAAAAAAGATGGGGAAAAGAGAGAGAGAGAGAGAAAAAAAGATGGGGAAAAGAGAGAGAGAGAAAAAAAGATGGGGAAAAGAGAGAGAGAGAGAGAGAGAGAAGGAAGATGGGGGAGAGAGAGAGAGAAGGAAGATGGGGGAGAGAGAGAGAGAAGGAAGATGGGGGAAAGAGAGAGAGAGAGAAGGAAGATGGGGGAAAGAGAGAGAGAGAGAAGGAAGATGGGGGAAAGAGAGAGAGAGAGAGAAGGAAGGAAGATGGGGGAAAGAGAGAGAGAAGATGGGGGAAAGAGAGAGAGAAGATGGGGGAAAAGAGAGAGAGAAGATGGGGGAAAAGAGAGAGAGAGAAGATGGGGGAAAAGAGAGAGAGAGAAGATGGGGAAAAGAGAGAGAGAGAAGATGGGGAAAAGAGAGAGAGAGAGAGAAGATGGGGAAAAGAGAGAGAGAGAGAAGATGGATAAAAGAGAGAGAAGATGGATAAAAGAGAGAGAAGATGGATAAAAGAGAGAGAAGATGGATAAAAGAGAGAGAAGATGGATAAAAGAGAGAAAAATAAAAGTAAAACGAGTTGTTTCTCATAGAATGTTAAAGCACTTAGAAATGACTTGTCACAATCTTTATAGCTGTTTTTTGTGGAGGCGGTAAAAGTTTAAACAGCTGCTTTATATCAGACATTATTGTTATGATGATGATGATGATGATGATGATGCCGACGAGGAGGAGAGTGGCAAGAAGGAAAAGAATTTTAGGTGGAGTCATGTTTTAGTCATCTCCTCCGAATGTCCGTTACTTTTTATGGTTTGATGAAATGCTCCAAATTTATCTTTTATGAAATTTTGTTTTCATCATCAGTAGCTCCTCCCACAAATGTTAAAACACTTTTTTAATAATTTTTTTTTTTAAATGGTGGGGTAATTGTAAAGAATCATCTTTTTTCTATCAGTTTACACAATATTTATATATTAATATCAATCACTCAGGCACTCTTTGTTGCTTAGATAGAGTTCAAAATTGATTTCACAATCTACTTCTTTTCCTCGCAGCCTCTTTCTAACATACATTATTTTGCTAATGTTTCATCTTTCAATTGACAATCATTCCGTCTTATTAACCCGTGTCCTCGTGTGGTTTTTGACCTTGACTCACAAATAAAAAATAAAAACAATTTAATTTTGTTTTTAAATTATAATTTTTAATGTGAAATTTAATTAGTACAGCATCTTTTGGTTTTTAAATTATTAATTGAACCAATTGTTTAAAAAACGCTAATTATTTGCTGTTATTGATTCCATGGAAGGAAAAAAGCAGATGTTGAAACTCAGGATTGAAAACGGAACCTTTATATCTTAACTCTGAACCTCTCCCATCTGACCTACCTCGTTGGACTAATATATATATATCGTAATTCTAAGCATGTATATTTTTCATTGGCCAAATGCGGCTTTAAGCAGTTAATTGCTATTAGCGTAACCTCTCGTTCTCAAAAAATAGACTCGTGATGATTTTTTTGGGCGATGTCTATAAATAAAATTATTATATTATATTTATTAAAAGAAAAAAAATCAATAATAATGAATGAATTAAAGTTTTTTTTTTTTCTTAACTCCTACTTTCTGATTCAGGTGCATAGCCTAAATATAGAAATCAGTAAAATCAATTTAAAGTAAAATTGAATTTACCGATTTCTGTATTTGGTCTATGCACCAGAATCAGAAAATGATATCGACTTCAAAAGAGTTAAAAAAAACAAAAAACAAAAAAACTTTAATTCATTCATTATTATTGATTTTTAAATTTTAGTTGAAAGGAAACTAGATAGTTTTATCAAAAATAATGTAAGTACCTAGTTTGTAGGAATTAACCTATCGATGACAAAAATCGACAAACAGTAACTCTACTTTATCATATAGATAAAATAAAATGGGTAGTGTTAGGATTCACTTCTGCTGCTAATACCATATAACCCAATAACACTTGTCGCTAATTACTATATAGACACTGTAAGATAACCATCATTCTGCTTATGAAAAGTGAATGTTTACCTTTGGGTTTTGTATAAAAAGCAGTAGAAATTATTCATACACAAAATATAAATGTTGTTCGAGTGTATGGACTTGTAGAGATATCTAATCCTTCATTTTAATTAAATACACAAAAAATAAGGGAATATAAAAATATAATGAATATTCTTATGTCGAGAATTCACTCTTGAACCTAGCATTATGAATTATGGAATATATATTTTAGGCAACATGGTGAGTAACGTGGGCACATCATTTTATAAACTTTACCATTTAAGAGGTGTGCCCCCCACCACCCCCCAAAAAACTTGCATCCTCCCTCTAAATAGACAAACAAAAACAAACAAAACTTAAAATAAGCGAGATACAAAAAGAATAGAGAAAAAAATGATGTTCAAATTTTGAGTTATGTAATAAAATTTTTAACCTGACATTTTTCAATCTTTCTTTATTACAAACTAGCAGGGCTAGCGGCGTTGCCCTGGATTTAATGAGGATCACTATGATGTACTCTACCACTATGCTCATATCACCATATTACTTTCTTTGTTTTTACTGGCCTTCCTCCCGTTTCGCCCCCTAACAGTCAGAAAAAAGCTGAAATGTTGGAAAACTCTCCAAATTATTGTCTTATATATATGGTTTAAATTTCATTAAAATCTAATAATGGTATTTGAAGTTTTAAGGGGGTTCTGTCCCAATCGGTCGTTTAAAGGTGGGATACGTAGATGTTCGGAACCACTTCAATTGTCTGACCCAAAGAATTTTATACACATGATATAAATTTCATCAAAACAGGATATATTTGAAGTTTTAAGGGGGTTATGCCTTCATAACATTTTTAGGGGAGCATTTAGAGATTCGAGAGCACTTCCATTGTCTTCCCTAGTAAATTTTACATAAGAATACACTTTTAAATTTAATCTAGAGTCTAACCTTTCTTTCTATCAGGAACACACAAACAGAGATTGAGTTTTATATATAGAGATTTACTAGAAACCCATCATGAAAAACGTATAAGTAACTCGATTTCTATTTTCGTACCCCCCCCCCCCGAACCGATACTAAAAAGGAGATAGAATACACAAAAAAAAATAAAAAACAAGAATTGTAAAAATCGAGAATGTAAAATTAAATATCTAAACAGACAGATATTTAGAATCAGAATTAAATATATATATATCACACCTGGAAGGGTGAAAGAGTCAAAGGTCAGGACAGACCCAGTTCTATTTTTATTACTCTGCTAGGGATGGTCCTACAGAATTGATGATATTGTAATCGTAATCTATCTATCTATCTATCTAACACACACACACACACGTCTGTATACATCTGAATATTTTGACAAACAAATTTTGAATATACTAGGAAAAGTATACACATATGCAGAAATCAAAACCGCTTCAAGGCAAGGAAAATTCAGTGTCAACTTCTAGTTCTAATCAAGGTGTCAAAGTATATTAGGGTATTAACTAATTAAACAAGATAGGCTTTTGCTTGGATATTTAAATTCCCCATTTTTACAATCCTTGTATTTTGGTGTGTTTTTTTTTGTGTGTATTTTTTCTTTTTTAGTGGCGAATTCTGGGAGGGGGGGGGGTTATGAAAATAAAAGGAGTTACTTCCAATTGTGGGTTTTATTAGATTTGTAATAAAAGAAATATTTTATCTTTCACTTCTTGACCTGAATGAGGCCGAAATAAATTATTGTCTAGTATGTGTTGAGTTTTATTTATTCTTTATTCATAAATATCTGCTCTGTATTGTATACACATTGAACTCTTCAGTTGGAAATATGCCGTTCAATATGATATCAATATGATTTTATGTTAAACAAAGATTTCCTTTAGGATTGAACTTGTAACCAAACTTCAACATTATATAATATATATATACATATATCATATATATCATAATATAAATTATGATTATATATATAAATTTTATAAATGGATCCCGGGCAACGCCGAGTCAGTACAGCTAATGAAATATATAATTGAATAGATGCTGGAAATTTAACTAAAATCAGATAATACTGATTTTTTGTTTTTTTAACTAAAAAAAAATTAAAAAATTAACGGTGCTTGTACAGAATTTGAACCGAACCAAACCGACTTTTGCTGAACTAAACCTAAAACTTAGGTTTAAGTTAGGGTTAGAAAAAAACAGTTCGGTCGAAGTACCAAATTAACAATGGATTGATTACAAAAAATAATCTCTTATTTGCAGCCCCGTTTCATAGATTTGAGGCGTTCATGAGCCCCTAGCGCCTGCATTGTAACCTTCAGGATACAGTGAAGTGAAATTACTCAGACACCCTGATCACACCCCATAAGTTTACGAGACGTGACCACGCCTGCTCTTAATAGGGTGAATACTGAAGTAGACATTTCAGCATGTGTCATACGTTTTCGAAAACCTTTAAACTTTCACGGATATGATGTGTTCAAGAAAACAAAGTTGAGTCGAATTCGGCCACTCGAACTAACAAACAATAATTGCAAGAGCCAAGATCAAAAGATCAAATGGAGAGCATGGCTTAAATTCCTGCCAAGGTTGACTTTTCACATTGTTCTTCTCCCACAAAAGTTAACCTTTAAATTACGATAGTAAACAATATTTAAAAAAAGAAGCAAGTTGAATAATATATACAATATATATTCTGGCAAAGTAGATATCAAATTTTTAAACAAAGTGTTATGTTACGCATCTGTTTTATTGTATAAACGCTGCCACCAAAGATTAAAGTAATAAAAGTTGGACGTTTCATCATCTTATTTTAAGGAAACGTTTCGAAAGTAAATTTTGTATCTATTATACTAAGGCTGAATTAATCAACACTTGTTTCCCTAAGTTTTTTCCCCCTTACATATTTTAATCACACAAAATACATGTTAAAATATTCTTCAGTTTGAGGATTGAATTATGTTTGAAAAAAAAAATCCATTTTAATGATTTTTGTTTTAAATATGACACATTCCAACAAAATGCCGATTTAATATAATATTCAACGAAAATGTGTAGGTATTAGTGTGATGTTGCATCAACACACCCGCTAAATAGGTAATCAGTATCTTCGATATGAAACCAATATAAAAATTAAAGCATTTAAGGGTTAATTGTTCTTATCTAAAGTCACGCATTTCTTACTAAGTTTCTATCACTTTCACTCTCTCTCATTGTATGTTGTTTGCCCCCCCCCCCCAGTTCCCACCACTTTCTCCCTCTCTCTATTAACAGTCAACGGTAATAAAACTAACTATCAAACAGAAGATTGGAATAGTCCATTATAAAAAAATAGGGAATATCACTACAGTAGTAATACTATTTAACCAATGGAAAGACAGAGGGGGATAGAGAGACAGAGACAAAAGAACAAATTTGGGATTTTGTCTTTATTTTTTAAAATTAACTCCCTATTCAAACAATTGAGCTCAATGGGTGATCCAACGGGTCACATTTTTCTAATCTTCTATATAATAAAGTAAAGTCGATTTTTCTTCTGTACATTCACACATTATAGGTTAATAACCAAAACCTTCTTACGCTAATATGTTCCGTCATCCAATTAGCCCTCATGTGTGTTTCAAGAAATTATGCTTTCATTTTGTCTTTCAAAAATTCTTACATTTTCTCTGGATTACCCCAAATAAGGATCCCAAAACGCTGCTAATTATCTACTCTTACCGCCATTTGTAACACCGGTGCCTAATTTTTTATGGTATGATAATGCCATGAACACCGTTTGTGTTTCACTTTTCATGATACTGTTTTCCTGTTATCTACCATTCATTTTCGATCGAAATAATGACTGCTCCCAGTTTTATTCATTCTTTCGACCATTCAGACTGTCTATTCCATATACTTTTTTTTTTTACACATTTGGGATTAACGAATTAAATTAATGAACAACTTGCAGAGTACGTCAAACGAGTCACAAAGGCACCTTTGCCTGATGCCTTTTTTACTTAATTTCTTGGTTCAGCATAAGTAACTTTAATGTAACATGTTGAGGTTTTTTTCTTTTTTTGTCTTATTTACAAAGTATTCTGATTACCTAAGTATATTATTGTTCACAACATCCATACTTTGCTTTCTAATCATATTTTTTTGTGTTTTTGTTCTTTTGATGGCAATAAGCCTCCTGCTACCGTAGTTGGGGCTGGCATTTCTTGATTAAAATAAAACAAAATTAGCAACTAAGTTGTGCTTATAACTTTAACGTAAGATGTTGATGCATTTTTTTTTTTTTTTTACTTACTTATGAAGTATTCCAGATTACATAATTATTTAACTTTTCATATTATCTGTACTTTGCTTTCTAATCATTTTCGTGTTTTTCTTCTTTTCCTTTAACAAATTATAGAATCAGCAATGTTGGGGCCCAGAATTTCTTGATTGAATATATTTTCATGGGCAATGCCAGAACATGGGTCCCGCTAGTTATCTATATAGGTGTAGAGAATCACCCATTATCAGTAATAATATAGCATTCAAATGTGTCTTTACCATATTCAGCAAATAAATTACAATGACCATTATAAGCAGTAGCGTGGTGGGAGGTTGATGGCTGCAGGGGCCAATCACTGATATGAGCGACGAAGTCGCGAAAAAATGCAGCTGGGAGTCTGGGGGGCGCTGGAAGCCCCCCAGCGGGGTACGGGGCGGAGCCCCGTAAAATTTTGGTCTTTATTTAAAATTTTCTTGGGTCTCCTACAAAGGGTGCGCCCCCTAAAACCCCATTTTGGCGCCCCCCCAGAAACCTTGGCTGGGGGGGCCTGCCCCCCCCCCCCCCCCGGCCCCCCCTGCCACCACGCTACTGATTATAAGGATTGATAATAATAATGCCAATATCAGCAATAATAAATAACAATTCGGTGGAAATAGCTAGTGAAATGGCCGAAAGTGCTAGGGAGAAAAAACAAACAAACATTGAAGCTTCGATTGAAATTTCCTTTAAAAAACAAAACACATGAAAAGCTACTGAGAAAAAAGACTAAAGAATTCAACAAAACATGTCTAAAAAGAATATGTATTGCTAAACTACATATATATCTAAGCATTATAAATTTCACTAAATTTGTGACGATGGCTGATAGCACAGGTGTAAGAGTTTGACTAATGGCAAACCCTGTTTCTAGCCACACTGAAGAGCCATGATACGGCGAAACAGTCTGTCTGTAAATGAACTAATATATATAATTACTATTACATGTATATATAGACATATATTATAAAATGATATATATTACGTATATATATTTTTTCATTATTTACTTCAACAGTGTTCAATAAGCGAGTAGTATGAAAATATACTTATGAGAAGCAAACTACACAGAAGTGTTTATATTTCATTTCCAAGGGAAATGATCAGGCTAATTGCATGGATTTATATTTAACAGTTGCTTTTCTATCTAACTAGTGCTTACTTTAGCTACTGACTAATCATATTTATTGGTTTTATGACCCCCTCCATATTGTTTTCCATTAGTCAATGGATGCCACTCCCTTTGTTTGAGAGGGGTTTGGGCGCTCCCTACTTTTAAATGGGTCAAATTAACAAAAGATGACCTCACTCTGACACAATTTATCACAATTTTTGCTACCTATCGCGATCTTAGACTTATTTGAGTTATAAATGGTTGTATTTATTTATTTAAATTTTTTTTAATTCAATTTTTATATTTTATTATTTATCCCAAAGTAAAGTTTATTCTGTGTTTACAGTTAGTTGCTGTTTTGCGTCTACGATTTAGCAATTTTTTGGCATTTAAAACATTTTTAATTTCTAGTTTCTCACTTAAAAACATAATCTACATGGATCGTCTAAATATCTATCTTCTGGGCGATCTTAATATTTTCCATATCTTATATATCGAAATGAATAAATGTAAAAGTTTTCATTAATCACACCTATATTACCATCAAAATGGTTCTATGTTATTTAAATCAATAATAAAACAGTATTTTAAAATACTGTATTTATAGTAGAGATAAAAGACCGAAACACATCTATTTGCATAACTATTTTTTAAACAGTTCATAATAAATTAATGTTTTGTGCTATTCATTTGTAATTTTATTGTACAATTTCCCCTAAAATATACATATATATATATATATATATATATATATATAAAACTCTAGGTTTATATAGACAATATATACTCCTAAATGGAACATCCCAAATTATTCAAATTACAATTCGATGAAAATTAGGTTACAACTTTCAAAGCATATATAGTGATTGTTTATATTCCAATGATCAAAAAATTCAGTCTTTAATCCAATAATGTATTTTCATTTTTCCATGGTAGAATTGTAATAGAAAAGTAATAAGAATAAATGATCTGATTAAAGACTGAATTCTTTGGTCATTTATCTCTCTCTCTCATATATATATGGAATAGTTTTGTAGATATTAGCAGTAATTAATTAAAGTGATTTAATAAAAAATAAAAAAAAGGATAAATTTACTAAAACCTTTCTTAAAATATGTTTATTAATTTTCAAGGTAGGTAATTTAAATGAAAACTAACATTGCTGGCGAGAAAGAAAGATATACAGATGAGACATAAACGAGAACCTCTTTTCTTTTTTTATTATTTTTAAGTTCAATGATTGTTTTGATCCCGTGGACAAACGTTTCACATTGGTGTTCAAATGTTTCTTTTCGGCCTTTTCTTTAGGGGGACTGACCTGATTTTCAACAAGTTGTCATCCGTTTCTAAATTATAAGTTACAAAAGGAACATAAAAGAACTCACTGAAAGGTTGTTTTTTTTACCTCTCATTTTAATGTAATTTAAATTAAAGTTCAATTGTAGCAACATTAGAGACGGGGTGTAAAAATAATGTTAAAAACGGTAATTTTTTAAGCAGAAGGTTAGAGCGACAGAAAATTCCATTAAAACTTAAAAACTAGAATTATGACTACGTTGCAGGATGTGGCGTCATGGAGGGAAGTATGGGGCAGAGAAGTAAGATTAGTTCTGTTTTTTTTAGGTGTATGACGTCAAAGTGACCAGATATCTTTTTTTAGGTCCGCCACTTCTATGGAGGTGGGTCAGGAAATTGCAGCTCATCACGATGTACACTGTTGTGAATTGATGACAAAACTAAACCCCAAAAGCAAAGAATGGTGTTATTTGTTGTTTTGTTTTAAATGCCTCCCATTATTACAGCTCCCAGAAAAAAGAAAGAAAAAGAAACTGTGAAATGTAAATATCCACAGAGCAGCTTGTCAACAGAACAGGATTTCATGCAGGATGTCGATCAAAGATGCTTTGTTGCAGTCTGTGATTAAAGGACACTCCACACTATGTTACACAATTATATAAACGGTAAGATAGAAAGAATCTACTTGGTAATGGGTTCCGGTTTTGAAATCGGAAATTGACAACCAGTGCCTATCAAAAAACAGTTCCTCATTATATTATAGGACGGATATTATTTTTTTTTTTTTTCAATTTGTTTTCAACAATTTTTTAAATTATTAACACATAACAAAAAAAAAATCAAACTGGTTTTTATAATTGAGCATTTTTATTTTTTATTACAAATAATCAAATCAACCTTTTTTTTTTATAATTGAAATGTTTTTGTTTTTTTAAGTTTGAAAATATTTTTGGTACTTCTACAGAATTTGAACCGAACTGGGTTTTTTTTTTTAACCCTAACCTAAGTTTTAGGTTTATTTTGAAAAAAAGTCAGTTTGGTTAAGTTCAAATTCTGTAGAAGCACCATATTTTTAAATAGTTTATTTACTATTTTTTCGAGGACTAACTCGAATAACGAAATGTTTAAAAAACAAAAGGTCTAAGTCTGGAAATACTAAAATTAAAAATTCTGCCAAAATCTAAGCGGTCTAAAATTATGAGGGACTGATTCTTGATAAACACTGCTTGTCAATTTTCGATTTTAAAACCGGAAGTCGTCGCCAAGTAGACTCTTTCTATTTAACCACATCAAATTATACTGATTCTGCAAATTGGAGCTCATTTAAAATCTTTTAAGGCCTTTTAGGATTGGCTTAACTCAACAGAATCAACACACCCAGATTTCCAATCATGGATACTGTATTTTCACTGTAATGCTATGTTTTTCATCGAAAGAGGGTGCTCGACCTATTAACATTTGTAATTGAGATCTTTTTTTTTGCCTTTCAACCGGATTGCAATTGTTAAATCAATTAGGTCGAAAAATTCTGATTCTCTGATTCATTCTCTTTTACCATCTGTCTGTCAAAAATCGCTCTGGTTCTCCAGATGGTATCCAGAGCATTCTACAAATTGATTGATGTAGGCATGATGAGGTCTTCCAACCGATCTGAAAAGGGTGTTACTCAAATTCTGACCTACTTCTTCAGGAGTGACCAACAAGCCGAAGCAAGACCGAGATAGGAGGAAGGTATCCATATAGGCGTTTTTTAGTTGGGTGTTTCCTCTAGCTGATGCCCAATGTAATTCGTAACATCCTTGTGTATGTTCCGTCAAGTGATGCTTCTTACTGTTTCATCAATATCCAAGCTGTTGAATAGTGGAACAAGACAAATTCTACCATGCCACTAAAAAAAAAGTAATTCTTAAGATTTTTGGAAAGGGAAAACTTCCAGATGGTGCACAGTCAATCAAATGCACTCCAGGCCTTGTTTTTGTGATGTCTCTTTCTGGTGAGTGGATACTGCTGTCATAGTATACAAATTCCTTGATAGACTTGATGTTATCGTTTTTCAGTTTAATTTCTCCCTTTTGGTTTTAGCTGATAAATTCTGTTTTACCAACATTAATGCAGAGACCAATCTCACTAGCCGATTGAAAATGCTAAATAACAAAATTCATGCTATTTCTCTAAATTTGGGCAAATTTCCATTATTTAAGATCCCCAGTGAGTCTTTAAATAATGGAAATATATACGATTAGTGGAAGTGTTTTATGACCGCTAAAATATCCCATTTTTATGTAGAGAAAAAAGATTATCTTTATTTACTCCTCTGCAGGAGTTAGGCACAAGGCCAGTTTTATCTTACTCCCACAAGTAAGATGTGACCACAGCTTGGGTCGAGCAAGTGGGGTCAAAAGCCAGCGCTCGAGAGGTGAGCACTCTGGCCATTTAAAAATTGCCTGGGCAGCCCCGTCGGCATTCCCCGGTAAGCAGTAAGCAATAAACCTACTCCTCCCCAAAGAGGGGAGGCGAAGCCTGGGAGGGTGCACCTCCTAGAACTGCACAGGACAAACCCACAGACAGGTGGAATCAAGTCCCGAAGGACAAGACGACATCGGTCTATAGGGTGCAGTATCCATCGGAACAGATACTACACTTGATTATCTGCCCATGTGCATAGTAACCCAGTTTCAAATGCCTTCAGAATCAGTTCTAGACATGGGAATTTGAATTTGAATATTGAGATTGAAAGACTACAAAGAGACAAAACTAAAAGATATTGTTACAGAAAGACTTTACTAGAGAGAAAAATAAAAGATGATTTAATTAAAACTCAAAATAATTAATGGCATTTCTAACTATGACGGATATTTGCTTTTAAATGTGTCTCCTTGATGTGAAAGGCAGATTTAAAAAAATCTGTTAACCATTTTTTTGGCTCATGAAGTAATATATTTTTGGAACAAGTTGTTAGATCAGATTAAGAACAGCAATAGAATAGAACATTTTAAGATGGAATTAGATGCATTCAGAAATAATGGTAAAAAAAGGGCAATTTTGGAACTATCAGACAAAATATTTAATATAATTTGATCTTATGTTATATTTTTTTAGATGAGGATTGATAATTTGTATTTGGCTTATTCGAACTATTGTTCTCATCTTGGACATTATTCCCACATGAACATGTGGCTCAACGGATAAGTATTAAGCAATAATCAGTTCTAAGAGACAGTCTTCTGGAGGTGGAAGGTTCAATCCTCACTACAAGCGATACTAACTAATAATAAAAATTACTCAAGACTTCTACGTTGTCATGGCTGACGGAGCAAGAACAATCTATCCCTGTGGATTAAATAAAGGGTTCAGTTCGAAAGTCTGTATAGATTCCCAAATTCAATATAAAAATTCCCGGGTTCTGACCAGATGCACCTGAAGAAGGTTACATCAGCCAAAACGTTGTGAAAACAACACAAAATGAGAACAGTAGTCCAAATAATCCAAATTATACAAAAAAAAAAAATTTATGTATAAAAATATAATGGTATATTTCTATTGTTTGATTGCGATGAGTGAATAAAGTGAGAGAGTACAGGAATTGACAGAAATTGATCTCTTGAATTCGTAAGCCAGCAAACTCTCCCATGCGGCCTACTCTCTTTCGTGCTCTTTCCTCTATCGGTACCACCTCACTTCTGCTAAGTTATCATTCTCATGCCGACAATTGCCCGCAAAGGTTAACCGCCTGAATAATGACATTCTGTTTATGTGATAAAATTTCTCCGCAAACATAATTCCCCCAATGGTGACTAGTTGACGTACCTACCAATATTTAACATTGGAAATAAACAAATTGAATGCCAATTGTAGACATCTGATAAAACTTCCTGATATTTACATATCAGTTTTGAAAGAGGACATTTTATTAATTAACTATTATTTGTTGTTATTTATTGAATAAATGATTTAATGTTTAAAAGAAAATTATCACTTATTGTAGAAGATAAAAAATGGTTCTAAAACTAGAGTTGAAAAAAAGATGAAACAGAAAGAATGACAATTTCAAAAGCGGCCAGATATTTGATACCATATTGAAACCTTCAAGCGGAAAGAAAAGTTTTTGCCATTTCAAAATAAATTTTTCAAAAAGAAAAAAAATCAGAGCAGTTAATACAAACATTAACTTATTGTTCTAGTTTTACCATTTTTAACCTTGAACTCAAAAACAATCTCTACAAGTGGATTGCACTCAATTCTAAGAAATAAAAACATCTGTTCACCCACAGAGTTGAGACTTCTATAAAAACAAACATCAATCAATACCCGACAAGCGTTTATGCATGAAAATTAGACTTTTATAGTTACGGGTGGTCCAAGTAACCTAGAATTTTTCTCCACAACTCCCGAACACTAACCCAATATAATGGTATTAAATCTGCAGTGATAATGAAGGTTTTTGTGATTGCTGCATTCACCCCGAGCAGGTTGAGCTGGCTTCCTCCTTCACCAGCATCTCTAACCATAGTAGCCCAAGCAGGGCAGTCCTCTGCAAGCTCCAAGATGACAAGCTATTTCATTGACTAAGACCAATAACTTGCAGGCTGAAGATTTTGCAACGGTCATCCTTGATGGTAGTTGCTCAAGTTTTCAGCTGCTCACCAGCACGTGTGTGCCAATTGGGTAAAGGAGGTGAGAGGGGAATTGATCAAAGACATTCTCTGTTTAACGACGAGCAGCATGACCAACCCACAGAAGACATCGCTGTAACACCAAGAAGAGTGCTTACAGATTCAGCTGGTTACCGACACTCGATCAATGCGACAGCTTGTCGAATACTTTGAGATTCTGTTGATTGACAATATGCATTGGCCAAGCTTCATAGCCATAGAGGATGGTTTAGACCAGGGGCAGGCAACCTCCGGCCCATGGGCCGGATGTGGCCCACGAAAGCTTAGTGTCCGGTCCGGTCCGGCCCGCCACCTTGCTATGCTTTATTATTGCAATCCGGCCCGCGGACCTCCCAGTAAAACTCATATCATTTTGTGACATAGACGTAAAAGTAGGTTTCGATTAAGATTTACAGTGGGATGAAAATGTATAAATAGCAGCGAGCTATGATGCATGTATATTTCATTTTTCTTTAAATATTAATTTCAACTCCTTGGCCTGAGATAAAAATAGAAAAAGAGAAAGAGAGAGGCAAAGAGGAAACGAGAGACAAGGAAAGGGCATGAAACAGAGAACCTATGTGAGGTGTGTCAAAACGAATGCTGGATCAATTTGTTACTTCCCCCGTCATTATTTTTTATGATTCCAAAATGGCTCTTCGTCGGCGCCTTTTATAACATTACATACAGAAGTCTCCTGAGAAAAAAATATCAGATTTGTAGAGTGTTCAATGCAATTTTTGTACAATTTATTCATGTAAACAAAATATAGTAATTCTGAGATTTCGTTTTTCACCCTGGCCCGCGATCTCCTTCCAAAAGTCGTATCTGGCCCTCACTCTGAAAAGGTTGCCCCCCCCCCCCCGGTAGATGTGTCGTTTGGTGGTCAACAAGATTTCTCTTGTCCCACAGGCATTGTCGCAGTTGTGTGAAAGCAGATCTTGTAGCACATATGTGGAGTTCAACCTCAGTGTGGAGCCGAAGTAGACAAAGGTCTCTACATCGTCTAAATCGACCCCCCTCCTCAGCAGCGCAATCGATCGTCTATGAATAAGTGGTGAAATAACATTGGATTTGGCTGCTTGTGAATATCCCCTTACAAACTTCTTCCGTAATCCACATGAAATCACAGCAAGAACTTATCTCGCTACCACCATTGCAAAGAACTTTCCTTACTTCCTCTGTGTATCTAAAAAAACGGAACTTCCATGAACAGAGTTTTTTTCTTAGAACTTCACATCTATGAAACACATTACAACAGGACTGCTTCTCTGCTAACTATAACATGGTTCCCTTCAAGTTTAATGTCAATAAATACTTGTTGAGCCGTTCTCTTAAGTAATAAAATTCTGCTCATCCCATCCATCGTTTCCAATCCTCTCATAGTATTGTTCATCATCCAACTGAATGTCATTAACCCTTAACCTCAAGTGGCTTTTGGCCTTGGTAAGTGATGACTCGGCATAAAATTAATTTAATTAAAAAAAAAAAAATTTAAAAAAAAAAAAAGTATGGGCGTTGATTAAAAAATATAGATTTAAATCAGTGATGCTAAAATAGAAACCAGTTTGATAGAAAAAAAAAAGAAATGTCAAGAAGCCAGTAACAGAAGGAATAAAAAATAAATAAAACAGTGCAAAAAGGAACAAGTGAGAAAGACTAGGATCAGACATTAAGAGTCTATGCAATGGTGAAGCTTGTCCGATGACAAAATAAAACACAGACAATTATTTTAGCAAAATCGATCGTAGGTTTTACAAGAGCTAAGATAAATTATTTTAACAAAAACTATACATTACAGTGTCTGCTGGGTATACCCGGGTTGCATCGATCTGGTTCTGCTGGACCTGAGGTGAAATCCGACTGGTCAAAACAGATTGACTCGTCAGCACCATTCTGCTTCCAAAGACTTAGAGAAAAAGGTGATTGTTCCGTTTTTTCTCTGAGTCTTCGGAAATTTATATATATATATAGTGTCAAGTTATATTAAAAAGAAATCAATAAAGTGCTTGATCGCAGAAGAGTAAAAGCTAATACAAAACTATGTTACATATTTCAGAATCGTACCACAGTTTCATCCAGATGGGTTGACTTTTTACATTTTAAAAAGTCTGTACTTGTATTTTGACCTCATTTCAGTACGCTGACGAGTCCCTTAGGTATAGACTTTTTAAAATGTAATAAGTTAACCCATCTGGATGAAACTGCAGTACGATTCTGAAATATGTAACAGTTTTCAAATAAATTATATATATATATATATATATATATATATAAATATATATATATATAATTTATTATATATATTTTCTTCTATAATCTCTAGCATATAAAGTTATCTTATCAGATTTTAAAAGAAAGTTAAACCTAAATAACATTTAAGCTGACAAATAAAACTTTGCTTCTGATGAGTCAATTTTCATTTGTTCTTGTTGTACCATGGGTACTTCTGCAGTTTACGGACCATGCTAAAACCAACGTTTTGTCGGCATATTCCGGCAGGTTACGTAAACCGTAGAAATTGCCGAATAAAAACGTGATTTTTTTCGGCGAAAATGCTAGCAAACTTTAAAAATTAAGGAAAAAAATTCAAATCAAAGAAAAAAAAGTCATCGTATGGTAAGTTTCATGAATAACTTTTTTAGTTAAAAAATTTTTTTTTTTTTTTTTTACAAAAATATAATGCAACAATTGGTAGCAAACAATTTTTTTTTTTACTGATTTTCTCAGATTTTCTTGCCTACTCCTTTTCAACCCTACCGACTAGGTTATGATTAGGGATAGTTTGTTTTTTGGTAAGGATTAGGTTGTTTTTTTTGTTTTTTGAAAATTTTCTGTCGGGTTTGGGTTAATTTCCAGAACAGAAGTGACGAAGCCATTATTGAAAAAGTCAAAACAAAACAAGAAATGACTTTAGCATTTCAAATAATTAGTTCAGATGGCTAGAGAGTTTGAATCATTCAAATAGTACTAATTTGAATGAAATACAAAATGTACACTTTGAATTTGCAAAAAAAAAACAAAAAAACATTGTCGGCTGCTGAGATCTGATTGGCTCAGAGTTTCGGCACGTTCCGGCAGTTTACGTAATCTGGCGGAATATGCTGACGAAGCGGCAGTTTTAGCAAGGTCCGTAAACTGTAGAAGCACCGTACCATGTTATCAGCAATATAATAACTTACTTCGCTACAATTTATTTTTTTAAATTAAATAGTCCAACACAGACGACTAGTAATATGAAACATTTTAGATGAAGTTAAAAATCAACTTATATCCATAAGAAACAAAAACAAACTTTAATAGACTTCCGGTATATTTTTGGTACTTTCTTAGATTAGGACCCACGCTAAAATCGACTTGCCGTCGATACTTTCCGGATATTTACGTAAACCTCCGGAAAGTACCGAAGCGTAGCCAATCGAATTGCGAGAAAATGAGCAGACGACATGTCAACATTTCAACTGATTGGCTTTTGAGTCTCCCGAAGAAGTGATTAACTTTTGTCAGAAAGAAAAACTGATTGCAAAAGAAAAAAAACAAAAAACAAAAAAAACCTTTAAATCCATTATCCTAACCCCTAACGAAACAAAAAATAATTTTCAGTAAAAAAAAAAAAAGCACTTAAAAGATATAATTTCTCACCTGTTTATTTTTATTTCTGTGTTAAAAAAAATAAATATTTCTTTCATACAATTTGACTAAATGTATTACTTGATTTTTTTTGCTTTAAATGTTGATTATCCCCCCCCCCCCCACACTTGAAAATCCAGCCTCGTTTTTAATTTTTTGGGACGCAGGTAGGTCAACCGACTTGGCGTCGGTACTTTCCGGCGGTTTACATAAACATCCGGAAAGTACCGACGCCAAGTCGATTTTAGCACCATATTTAAAAAAAAAAAAAAAAAAATTCTTCATACTTTTAATAATGATAACGGTTTCGTCTTTCTTTAATATAGAATTGCATATCCGGAAATTTGCCGTGGAAAGAAATAGGTAATATCTGAAAACTTTAGATTTCAATGTTGAAAAAAAAAGTCACATTACAGTAAACAGTATCTTCTATAATCATAAGCATAACTCAAATAATGTAAAGGGGGGAAAAATCGTATTTTAAATTGAAGAATATAATAGGAGTTGTCTACCTTACAACTGAAATGTTATTTGTTTTTCTGTATAAGTTTATAAATGTGCAAACAAATACAAATTAAGAACTAAAAATGGTTTTACTCCATCCCGGCATGAATACACTTGCTACATCTAGCCACACTGATAAGTCATAGACGACGAAACAGCTATCTTTGGATGGCTATATTCTCACTCACTCTCTCCCTCATATGTGTGTGTGTGTGTGTGTGTTTATTAGAGGAAAAAAATAACCGGAGTGTTCAATTACGTGCGTCAGAGCATATATTTTTATTAAAAAAAAAACATCATACATTCGTTTCGTCGTCTATGACTTATCAGTGGGGCTAGATGTAACGAAGACATGGTTTAAATTTCTTTTTAAGTTGTTCAAGAATAATGCCGAAACTCATTTCACTCCAAATAATTTAGGTGACTAAAATAGGGTTTAACCAAGTTTATTACAAATAAAAAAAATTAAAGATTTAATTAAGTTTAGCTATTTTGGAAATAAAAATATATTAAGAGAATATAATTTTGGTTTGGACCAAACGGGAATTCAATCCTTGGTTCTTTGATACAATAGAGGCGCTGGAGAAAATTACTGATTTTCTTTGTGTTTGGTACAAATGATTCAACAATGAATCTAACCATAATACTTGACTAAGACATTTTGGCAGGGTTAGAGTTAAACATTAATGTTTTCACGCGCCCCTGTTGTATCAAAGAAACATGGCCGAGTTTGCTTACTTAATGCTGAAAAAAACAAAAAAAACAAAAAAAAAACAGTATTATTGTAGATTAACACCCTAAATCAGTGATGTGTCCCTCCTCCCCAAATGAGGCGATTACATGTGAATACCCTGAAAAATTGTGCGGAAACAAAAAAAAATACACCCAATTATTTAGAATTTAGCGCGAGGGATCAGTTTCGCATATAAATTTAACGTAAAATGATCCCATTTCCGGGCCATTCTAGCGTTTTAGGACAATTAACCATTTTTTTATATATAGGAAATACATTTTGTGATTTTTTTTTTGGGGGGGGGGTCTACTTTTTAGGCGATTATGTGTGGCTTTACAACCTTGCCACTCGGACTTAGAGTTAGTGGTAAAAGATATTTGGATGATTACCCTAAAATACTAGAATGACATTTTACGTTAAAATTAAAGCAAACTGATTTTTTTTTCTACTTTCCGTCAAGTCTTTCAGGGTGTTCACGCGTAATCGCCTAAAAAGTGTGTGTGTGTGTGTGTGTGTGCGGGGATGATTTTGTTAAGGGTGTTAATCTACATATTTACCAAAATACCTAACGATTGATTCAACATTAAACACTTCTGGTATTGTCTTGGCCTTCGGGGTTTGATTTACGCCGGTCTATGGGTCTGTCCTGTGCAGTTCTAGGAGGTCCACCCTCCCAGGCTTCGCCTCCCCTCTTTGGGGAGGAGTAAGTTTATTGCTTACTGCCTGAGGCGCCCCTACCGGGGAATGCCGACGGAGCTGCCCAGGCAATTTTTAAACCCCACTTTCCCGACCCGATCTTGGGTTACATCTTACTTGTGGGAGTAAGATAAAAACTGGCCTTGTGCCTAACTCCTGGAGAGGAGTAAATCAATACTCATGTCTCCCACCCTAACAAAAAAAAAAACAAAAAAACTCAATGTGGTCACTATTTTGCGTAAATAATAACCCGTGACCACAGATTTTTTTCGTTGTCATTAAGTTTAAGAACTCGGTTGATTTTAATACATTTAAACTCGATTAAACAAACTAAACTTAACATAAGTTTAAAGTTTACATTTGTTTTGTAATATTTCTTAAAAATCAACAATCAAATACTGAACACAACGTATGAGTAGTTCGTTTTTATCTTATTTTCAATATATTCTCTCTCGCACCTACCTGTCGTATTTTTCAATAACAATGTCAGCCGCGGCCTTCACCGAATCCAAGTCCGAAAGGTCCAGGATCACCACGGACACGTCTTCATTTCCAGACTCGCGTTTTATATCTTCAGCGGCTGCCTCGGCTTTCTCTCTATTCCGACAAGCAAGAATTACACGGGCACCTCGGCTAGCTAGTTCGGAGGCTGTCGCCTTACCCAGGCCGCAATTGGCACCAGTTATCAAAACAGTCTTCCCATCTAATTTGTCAAAATTCTCATACTGCAAAGGTTTCCCTTCTTCAAATGAATAATTTAAAAACTTATACAATCCATAATTAAACAAACCTAAGACCACAGCTAGTAACACTATTCCGAGAACCATTTTCTGTGCTTTCTCGATAGAAATTCGTTTAGGAGTGGGTCAACTTCAACGGCCGCCTTGGTTATATAGTAGCGCCCGTGTAAGTATGAGTATGTGACTGACTAACCATCCCTTCCCTAATATAAACAAAATCAACACAAACCAATGAAAATACTTTTTTCTTAAGAACTTGAAAAAACTAGGTTTCTCTTTGTAACCCAAAAGAAATAAAAAATAATCTGTTTTCTAGTTTTTATTATTTACGACGTTCTTTTTGTAAGATTTATTTAATTTGTTTCTTGACACGGCAATTAAAACATTTAAATAACTTTTATACTTTGGCCTCAACGCTGTCAACAACAACAAAAAAAAATTGAATAAATATGAGATTCTATTTCCTTTCTTTTTCATTTTTTGGTGGACATTGCTCGCTTTTATTTATCTTCCTCCCACAAGGTAAGATGTGACACAAGGTCGGGAAAGTGGGAAAGAACCAGCGCTCGAGAATTTGAGCACTCTGGTTGTTTAAACATTGCCTGGGCAGCCCCGACGGCATTCCCTGGTAGGGGCGCCTCAGACAGTAAGCAATAAACTTACTTCTCCCCAAAGAGGGGAGGCAAAGCCTGGGAGGATGCACCTCCTAGAACTGCACAGGACCGACAACCAATAGACCGGCGTAAATCCAGACCCGAAGGCCGGACGATACCGGTTTATTAGGCAGGGTAAAAAAACGTTACTTGCTTGTCAACGTGCACACTTGAAAATGGATGACATCATAAAGTAAATAAAGTCCAAATGATAAGAGAAGTAGTGGGAGGATGCGAATGGAATATATTGAAGCGGTTAGCTCCCAAAGAGACTACCTCTGCCAGCGGACTAATTTACCCTATCACAGGTAAATTTACCCTATCACAGGTAAATTAGTCCTTCCTCCGAGCAAATTGGTGTAAATATTAATTCGTTTGATGCTTATCCAGAATTACGGAGACACTTGAAAAAAAAATTAAAAAATGAGATATATGTTTGATGTACGTACCCGTGACGGAATGAATATACTGTATACAAAAAATCACGTAAATTAATCAATTAGTTTTTATTTTATAAAAGAAAATCAAATTTTATCGATAAACACGTCATGTTGATATATCGACGCCATTATTTGTCAAATTCAAGGGAGTTAAGGGAGAAAATACCCAAAATTTTAGACTTTATTCTCTAGTTTGCAAAAGTTTGGATTATCTCCCTTGAATATGACCAATATGACGCCGATATTTCAACCTTATTCATTTATCGATAAAATTTGATTTTCTTTTATAAAATAAAAACTACTTGATTAATTTACGTGATTTTTGGTATAGAATATATTCATTCCGTCACGAGTACGTACATCAAACAGATATTTCTCAGTTTGTTTTATTTTTATTTTTTCAATGTTTCGGTAATTCTGGATTAGCACCATTTGTTTTCTTATTTTTTTTCAAATTATTTTGTAAATATTAATTTGTTTTGAATTGTTTTAATTCCTCTGGCGAGGTCGTATAAAAGACAATTTCTTCGGCAATGTTCTATATTGGATACACCATTATTATGATGTTTAATTTGTAATATATTTCAATTTCATTTTTAATAAACACGGTTTGATTTTATTATTTCATACAAAACAAAACATACTCTACCACTAACCCCTAAGTCCGGGTGCCTCCCAACCTCCCGAACCAACCGAGAAAGAAAGAGAGTTATTATTAGAAAACAAATTAATATTTACAAAATAATCCATAAAAATCAGAAAACAAATTAATATTTGCACAAATTAATATTTGCACAAATTAATATTTGCACAAATTAATATTTGCACAAATTAGCCTTATCACCACTGTGTAAAAACAGACAAAACTAGTCACTAAAATATGGAAACCTATTTGGGAGCTAATTACTTCAATATACCCGGCGATCGATGTAATTAAGTAAAAGAGAGAGAAAAAGAAGTAGTAACTGCTGATTGAACAGTGTTGTCATGGAAACATCTGACAAGAATTTGTGTGGGAGCTTTCAGTTGACTGCGTAAACAGTGTATGGATGTGTGTTTCCTGTTAAAGTATGCGCATGGACTTGCGTGTGAGTGAGTTTGTGAGGCTGTGTGTATAAGCTGCCGTTATGTTTAGTAGTCCATAACATAACTGTTTCTTGTGTCGTCTGCCGAGAGCTTTCGTCCTAGTGGTCAATGCTAGATTTGGATTTGCTCGCAAAGAGACTGTGTAGTAGTTGATAATACTATCTTGTAACTGACAAAGTTTTGTGTGACAGGTTGGATCTCTGACTGCTGACTGCCTTTAAGTTGCTGCTTAAATAGCCAATAGTAGCAGCTGCTTGGCTCCCAGAACAACTCGGTTGAAGTTCATATTTTAAAGAGCTAATTTATTTCCTAGGTACTTATCTGGTCATAAGAAGGTAAGATCACATTCAGGCACAAATAAAAATGGGTAGTTTATTTGGTGCCGCTTTGGCTTGTTATCTACGTCTCCTGAATCTACTTTGATATGATATTTACACTTACATTGAAATCTATGTCTCATGAATCTACTTTGTTATGCGATCTACACCTCATAGTGCAATTAACACGGTACAAGAGGAAGGAAAACACTTCTAATTTCACCGGGTTTTTTTTTTTTACTCTATTCAAAATTTTAAGTTTTTTTTTTTTTTACTTTACAAAATTAGACATCTGTGAAATGGATCTTTGATAAGAAAGGCACCTTAAAATGATAGACTAAAGAAAGTATCTTATGCTTTCTGGAGACGATTACTGGAGAAGACTTTATTCACATTTAGGTATCCTTTCGGCCATTGCACACATGTTATGCAATGAAAACTGATAGTTGAATGGAAGAGTGATTGATAGATGGGGGGTCAGAATTTAACCTTTAGTTAACGGAAGTAGACAAAATCACATGACTTCCGGGGAGAAAGAATTTGGCCTCTTCTTGGCGACAGAATGGATGCGTAAAAGGTGCCATCCCCGATTTCTCATAATGTAGCTATGTTTAACGAGACAAGTTATCTGTCTGTTTATCCATCTGTCTGTTTATATCTCTCTTTTTTCTGAAGGGCAGCTCACACTGATTAAAGTCCAGAGATCCCTCACCCTTTTTATGAATGTTCCAAGTTGTCTGTATTAATAAACTTTTTATGAAAATTAAACATCGGCATCCGAGTGATTGTATTTACAGATGATCAAGAACTTGGGTTCCCAATAACAACGGATGTACAGGGTGGGCCAAAATAAGGGTCCTATCTTTAAATTTGAATAACTTGAATTTGAATAACTTCCACAAAATAAAAGTTAAACTCACCAAACTTTATGTGTGTGTAGACTGACCCTTCCGAGATTTTTTGAAATAAACAAAACAAATTTTGGCCGAAAAACACTTCTTAAAACTTACAAAAACTAAAGTATTGTTTTTTACACTGTTTTGAGTTTTTTAAGCAAAAATAATGTTTTCTAAATGAGGGTACGATCCTTAGGGCTAATACGGCTCATGCTTGCTTCGGAAGGGGTCCTTTACTTATTCTAAAAAAAAAAAATTAAAAAAATCAATAAATAAAAAAGTTATGAATTTTTAAAAATAGGACCCTTATTTTTGCCCACCCTATATAATGGTTTGTACACACCACGGACAACCGGAATTGGTACACAGGTAGTGGTTTCATGGACTGGCATTCCTTACATTTTTTGACAACCATTCTGATGGCAGCTTTGGATACGTGGGATCAATCTGCCTCATGAAATTCATGTATACAACGGGTCAACATGGATGATCACGTTGACGATGCACCGATTTTAGTAGACGTGTTACAGTTACATGACTGAAATCTACTTTCTTTTGTATTTACATGCAATCTCTTGCACAGTGATTAGTTTGTGATTTGGTTGGCTAAAATAGGCATGTTAAAACTCCTTTAGAAATACATTCAGCAATTTGAACACTTCTGCACATGTGTAGCAGTCACCAATAGGGACTACTTTTGAATGCGTAATCACTGTCCCTGTGAGCTGGCTTGTCCAATCAAATCACAGGGCGCAGTAATATCGTTAGTTCCCTAAGGGACTACTTATGTTCCCTTAGGGTTTGAGGAAAAAGACGAGACGACCTCCTGGCACCAGCTTGGTCACATCGCAGAGAGCACCAGCGAGGAACGAGGAAACGCTCTCTCTCCCGCCGCCGTCACCACTTGACGACTACTACCATCTTCACCTGAAGAAATCCACGGGCGCCCATGAGAACTCTTATATTCTTCCTCTTCATCGGACGGACACGGTCCCACTCTCTTCTACCTATACCAAACGGTATAGGTAACCTTGAGTTAATAAACCCCTTTTTGTTATAGTTACAGAAATACTTTTCGTTGTTCCGTTTCTTTACGTGAAGATAAAAGGATAACCCCTTTCATCCACTCTGGTGATACCAGATCAGGCTGCCCTGTGGCTCCCTGAGACGAAATTCACCTACATTGACGTTTTTTTTTTTTTTCTTTTTTTTTTTTTTTTTGTAAAACTTATGTTCTACAAAACCAAAAACAAAAACAACAGCCCCTCTCCCTTTCTCCCTCCCCTTTTTTATTTTATTTTTAGAACTTGAAGCATAAATCTTTTACTATAATGACCGGATTCGGCATTAGATGGCCCGAAAAGGGTTGATATGCCGTAAAACAAAACTACCAAACCAAAAACGATGATTAAACATTTGAAGATATAAAGAACTTGAAGCATAAAAACTTTTACTATAATGACCAGATTCGGCATTAAATAACCCAAAAAGGGTTGATATGCCGTAAAACAAAACTACCAAACTACCTACCTTTCATCCACTCATTCCTCACCTTACACATGTTTCCGCCCAGCTCATTTGCGCGCAAATATGATTCAGTTCCTGAACAGACGCCGTAGAAACCAGACACTAAAACATCAGGATGAAATGAAACTCCAGAACTCAATTTTCTGTCTTTAGCGAAAACCGCCTGCCGAACTAACTTGCCTTACACTCTTGTGTTTCTGTGTGAATAAAGCTGTTAAATAAAGCTGATTTGATTGTAGAGAAGATGTTTGCATTTTTAAATGAACCGCTACCTTTTTTGGTGACCCTTTTCTTCTTCATTTCAAGCAAGCTCAGTCAGATAGATACAAATACGTCCGCCTCTACAAAATAGCTATCTACATTCTCCCGCAAGCATAACATCAAACCAACTCTCACCTCTACAGATCTGTTACAGTGGCTCCCTCATGTTGCACAAATATATCTCATCAGATTTACCTTTTTCTTAATAGTGTTTAGCCATCATTGAGTCACTCAATTGTATTCGTTTACCAACTTTCCTAGTGTGTCTAGCTCCCTTTGAATGAGCATTTTGTTTGCAGCCTTTGTATGTATCCTGGCCTTTCCCATGAGAATGTCTGATATCCATTTATGTATATTATGCCACATGTGCTACTGTGGCTGTCACCAGATTCGTTTTTCATACGGTAAGATAAGATTTAATTTTTAGTTTTCTTCAAATCGCATTTTAGAAGGATTAGAACCAAACAACTCCTTACAAACTTTCCGACAATAAAAATAGACCTCAAATTAGCAAGTCGAAAAGTTAGAGAAGAAATCGTTCTAGTTTTTTAACTAGAACGATAGCATAAATACATGGATAATTGTATGTTAGCTTCATTTTAACTCTCAAATGTGTTTCTTTGGAATTTTTGTTCTTTTTGGTCTTTGATTTTATGGTTCTTTTGTCAAGATATAAAAAAATGGGTAGGATTTTACCTGCTTGTGCCAGAGATGTTCGAGTTTTGTTTTCCCAACTTTAGTCGTATTTTGAGGCAAACAACATTGCAGAGCAGCGACAGTTGCACATATTATTTCGTGCACTTCCTGTGTCATTGACATCATTTTTCAAAGATTTGATAACTGACCCCCCCCGATTCACTTATGATAGCATAAACTATGAAGTTCTGCTCTGTACATTGCTGTCAGCAGAAAAACGATTCCAAATGGTGTTTCACAATCAGCATTTCGGCGATTGTACGCCGAGCCAATTGCTCCGTAGAATAAGAGAGCTGGCAGAAGATGCCGTAACTGATAACCTCCTCATAAAGCAGCTCTATTTTTCGAGACTGCCACATGAAGTAAAGGCAATTTTTGGCGCCTATAGTAGAGGCACGCTCTGTCGACGTACTGACTTCGTCGGCGGATAAAATAATTACTTTTACGAAGAAGTCTGTCCTTGTTTCTAACCCTCAGCCACAGGTTGATGTCTTTTTGTTCTCTACCGCGGCTAGAGACACAAGTCAACTGTCCACGTCTTTGGCTATACTCAAAGCAATAGAGCGGCTCACCAAAGAGGTGAGAAGACTAAGTGTGTCTAGGTCGCACTCGCCAAGAGATTGGTTCTGAAGTCGTTCACCATCTCTATGCCGCCGCCATTCAAACAAGCCAGGACTGTGTTTTAAAAAGCTCAGTTCGTTTTCTAATCAGAGAAACTAATGTCTCAACAAGAGCTACCTAATCGCGCCTTTTTGATTACGGACTCCATATTCCAAGCATGCTAATTAGTTGATACTGGTGCAGCTTGCAGTATTTGACCTGTGAAATTCTTCAATGAGAAGCCACTAGTGTCATCCATTTGTAGTGTAGTGTAATCCATTTGTAGTGTAATCCATTTTTAGTGTAATCCATTTGTAGTGTAATCCATTTGTAGTGTAATCCACTAGTGTCAAATTTCTCGTTCCTTGAACTTGGAATTGCATAGGGACTTTATGTGGGTTTTCACTGTAGTTGATTTGCCTTACCTCATTCTGGGCTTGGACTTTCTGTATCACTTTAATCTTTTAGTGGATATACGCAGACGTCGACTGATACATGGTAATACAGAACTTTCCATCCCGGGTTTGAAATCAAATACCTCATCTATCAGCCCGGTAGTCTTCATTGCCACTACCGATGACCCATACCAGACTCTATTACATTCCTACCCGGAGTAAACAAACTTGAATTTTGTTGTGAGCAAACCAACTCACTCAACAAAACACCATATTGAGACCACAGGTTCTCCTGTGTTCTCACACCCTCACAGCCTCCCTGCAGAGAAACTCAAAGCGGCAAAGGCAGAGTTTAACCATATGCTGCAACTGGGAATTATACGCCCTTCGTTCAGTCCATGGGCTTCTCGAAGCGCTCCGGAGATTGGTGTCCAGCTAGGAACTATCTATGATGGTACCTGATCGTTACCGAATCCCACACATACAGGATTTCGCTTGGTCTCTGCACGGTTATAAGACCTCCAAACTAGATTTGGTTAAGATCCCAGTGAATCTGGCTGACATACCCGAAACTGCGGTAACAACTCCATTTGCAGCGTTTGAATTTCTGACTATGCCTTTCGGTTTGTGAAACGTGACTAGTACATTCTTACGCTTCATTGACGAAGTAGTGCGAGATTTTGACTTTGTCTATAACTATATAGATGACATTCTCGTCGCAAGTGAAACACATGTCACTCATCTCCACCTACTGTTCGAATGGTTTCAGCAATACCAAGTGAGGATTAATCCTGGTAAATGCGTTTTTGGTGCTTCGTCAGTAGTTTTTTTGGGCCACATTATAAGTCCTGAAGGTATATCTCCCTTACCTGAAAAGGTGAAAGCTCTACAAGACCATCAATTACCCACTTCACTTTGCCAACGAAGGCACTTCCTTGGCCTACTTAATTACTACAGACGCTTTATCCCACACTGTGCGGATCTCCTGTCTCCTCTTTCAGACCTGTTACATAACAGGAAGAAGAAAACTAAGCAGATTTTGATGAATGATATTCAGCAGAAGCTTTCAACAAAGTGAAGCAAAAACTAGCAAAGATATCCTTGCTTGCGCATCCTGTATCCGACGCCCTGTTTTCACTGGTCGTTGATGCATCAAGCACAGCTGTAGGTGTAGTGCTGCAACAGCAGCACCAACAGTAACTACAACTTCTCGCATATTTTTCGAGACAACTGAAACTGGCAGAACAACGTTACAGCACATTTCGGCGTGAACTCTTACCAATGTACCTCGCATTCGTAGTGAAACACTTTCAGCATACACTCGAGGGCCATCAATTTGTGATCTACACTGATCACCATCCGCTTACGTTTGCACTGTGTTTTATGCCAGACAAATATTCTCCTCACGAAACTCGCCTCTTGCATTTTGTTTAGCAATTCGACATATCTCTGGTGAACACAATGCTGTGGCAGACACCATGTCCCACTTTCCTATCGACCTACAACAGATGACCTTAGACCAACCACATCTGGACACTTTGGATCTATTGTCACCTGAATTTGCAATTTGTAAATTTATATGCCTGCCTGTTCCCACTTCTCAACAGATTCACTTCGCTCTTTTGTTCCAATGACTCATCATTGGATTGTCTTTGATGCCCTTCGCAATCTGGCACACCCCGGACTGAAAACCAGTGAAGCTTGTAGCAATCATAGCTTTACTTTGTAATGCGTATCAGTGTCTCTGCGAGCTGGTTTAACCAATCAGCTCGCAGGGCGCATTGATATCATTAGTTCCCTAAGGGACTACTTGAGCTCCCTTAGAATATGCGGACGATCACCAGACGCTACCCTGGCACCAGCCAGGACGGATCGCCTCAGCCTCTCTCCTCGTCTATTGGACTCTCACGGCGGCTGCTATCTTCGCTTGAAGATATTTTAACTTCTTCTTCTTTCGGACACTGTCCTAAGTTTCTTTCTACCTATACCAAACGATATAGGTAACCTCAAATATACGAATAAACCCCTTTCGTTTGTTGTTGTAAAAAAGGTTTCGTTTATTTCCTTAAATTCATTTTGTGTGTTAAATTAAGATAGGGGATAACAAATCCTCTATTCTTACAAGCTAATTTCGGCTAGATTTTTCTGGCCGAATATTAGGCTTGACATCACTGCTTGGACACATGCCTGCGTATCCTGCCAAGGGGAGTACTTGAATGCCTACTAGACACCATGCTCGGGTGTCTTCGGTCTCTCTGTACAGGGGTTTGTCAGAGACTCTGACATGAGGATACTTTTTACTTGAAGTAAACCCTAACCAAATATTAAAAAAAAAATGGTGTGCTGTCTCCTCAAGCCATCCAGCACGTCTCCCAAATTGCGGACGGGGGCACCCCCTCTATTAATAGAAGGCAGCTTCGAATAAAGAATTAGAAGCCGTTGACAATGAGGAAATGAATAATAAAAAATATGAATAAAAACAAAAATAAATATTGGCAGGTCGGCACCCAGGATAAAAACGCCCATCAACCCGTTCATACACCAGGCGGGAAGATGTAAGCAATGGTGTAAACCTTCCTGCCTTTGGAAATGGTGCTCCAGCCAATACAGAGGCCAACCAGGGTCAGCCATCAGGCCTTGAGACAAAAAGTCCTGGCCCCCTATCTCCATCAAATACAGCAACAACAACAAAAAAAGAAGAAACATAAGAGGCTTAAAAGCCCAACCATGGACTGTTGCACAAAAGAAGGTGCTATTGTTTTGCTACCACTACTCAAAGTTTGAAAAGTGGTGCAAAACATCCAATGAGATTCTAGCTGATAAGATTCAAGAATCTACCCTCCCCAAAAGTATAAGACAACCTATAAAAATTGCCTGCATCGGACTTGTCGGCATTCCCCGGTAGGAGAGGCTTAAGTGTTCGGCGATAAACCAACCCCCCTCCTAATGAGGGTAATCCCTAAAGGAGAAAGTAATACGCAGCAGGATGCCGCTCTCTTCGAGCCTAGGATAGAATGAACAAATCTAATCGTAATCCGAGGCCCAATAAAGATTTACTTTGTTTTCGAGTGTTTCTTTTCTGATTGATTGATTTATAGAAAGAATGACACCCCCTCACACACACACACACACATATATATATATATATATATTTATTTACTCCTCTGTAGGAGTTAGGCACAAAGCCAGTTTTATCTTACTCCCACAAGTAAGATGTGACCACAGCTTGGGTCGAGTAAGTGGGGTTAAAAGCCAGCGCTCGAGAGGTGAGCACTCTGGCCATTTAAAGATTGCCTGGGCAGCCCCGTCGGCATTCCTCGGTAGGGGCGCCTCAAGCAGTAAGCAATAAACTTACTCCTCCCCAAAGAGGAGAGGCGAAGCCTGGGAGGGTGGACCTCCTAGAACTGCACAGGACAAACCCACAGACAGGTGGAATCAAGCCCCGAAGGACAAGACGACATCCGTCTATAGGGTGCAGTATCGTGGCCACCGAGAGTTACTACAGGCCAAGCAACTAACTTCCTGCCCCCCTCTGACGTCACTGACTTCCGTGTCAAAACAAGGACCGTAGTAATAACAATAAGAAGGCATTCCGACTTCTCCATTCACTAAATAATCCATCAAAATTCAGGAAATCAACCAATTTTAATGAAATTTTCAGGATTTATTAATTAATGATCACGGAATATAATAAATCCATTACTTTATTATAAAGCTTGGTGCAAATGTATTATTTCTTGTAAACAAAAAATACCTTTACTAAAGTTATTCAAAATATCAAAACATGTTGAACATACGATATTGTAAATATTTAAAACAAAGCATTAGAAAACTTTAAAAATTGCATGTAAAAAAGAAAAGAAAAGAACACGGTTCGATGCATCTTGAAACTGATCTTTATTCAATATAAATTTAAAGAAAATAATAATTCACGATCAAATACTGCAAAAAACTGAATTATGAATTACCATTATTTAAACTTCTAACCCAATCAACCGTAAGTAATTCAGACTTTGAAATTTGCTTAAAAAGTATACAAAAAAAAAGTTCAGTGTTAACTGTTTGTTTAATAATGGAATCAAAATTCAGGAAATCAACCAATTTTAAAATAATTTCGCGCTTTTAAAAATTTCATTTCATAATTCACAAAGTTAAAATGCCTACTGCATATGTTTGGATTTCCAAAAGAGAAATAATTACTGCAAATATGGATACCCGTAAAAATGTTTACACCGACTAAATATAGTGTAGTAAGTTTGAATTTTTTTTAATTATATAAAAAATCAAGTCTGAATTACTTATTCATTATTTGATAAAAAAAAGTAGTGTTCCATTTCTTTTTTATTACTTTTTTTCGATGTCTTAAGTGTAGCAGAGTCTATCTTTTCTCTACTTTTGTAGATTAAATAAATGAAATAACATCATATTTAATCAAAATTTTCACAAAAAATATTAATTAAACAATGCTTTATTCAATGATAATATCGTTAATTCTTCGAGTTATACTGATTTTATTAACAAGAGTGTAGGGGCATTTTCCGTAATATATACGAAATAGTTTTTTTTTAAAAATATTTTAAACATATACAGATCTTATTTTCATTTAAAAAAATCATGGATTTTTTTATATATATAAAAATATACGTTTAGTAAAGGTGTATTTTGTTTTAAAAAAAATAATACATTTTCACTAAGATTTTTTAAAAATGTTTCACTATATCTCCTGTGCTTGTTTATTAATAAATATTGAAAATTTCATTAAAATTGGTTGATTTCCTGAATTTTGGTGAATTTTTAAGTGAAGGGAGGGTCAAAATGTTTTTACATTTTGGGGATCGGCCTTTGATTTTGCACGTACCTATCTCTTAATAGCAAGATAGGAGTTGGTGATTCCATTATTAAACAGACAGTTAACATTGAACTTTTTTTTTCTATAATTTCAAAGTCTGAATTACTTACGGTTGATTGGGTTAGAAGTTTAAATAATGGTAATTCGTAATTCAGTTTTTTGCAGTATTTGATCGTGAATTATTATTTTCTTTAAATTTATATTGGATAAAGATCAGTTTCAAGATGCATCGAATCGTGTTCTTTTCTTTTCTTTTTTACATGCAATTTTTAAAGTTTTCTAATGCTTTGTTTTAAATATTTACAATATCGTATGTTCAACATGTTTTGATATTTTGAATAACTTTAGTAAAGGTGTTTTTTGTTTACAAGAAATAATACATTTTCACCAAGCTTTATAATAAAGTAATGGATTTATTATATTCCGTGATCATTAATTAATAAATCCTGAAAATTTCATTAAAATTGGTTGATTTCCTGAATTTTGATGGATTATTTAGTGAATAGAGAAGTCGAAATGCCTTCTTGTTGTCATTACGACGGTCCTTGTTTTGACACGCAATGCAGTGACGTCATTTTCTAGCCAACCGGCCTGTAGTAACTCTCGGTGGCCACGGCAGTATCCATCGGAACAGATACTACACTTACTTCCTAGCGTGTGCCAGGTAAGTATATATATATATATATATATATATATATATATATATATATATATATGGCAATGTTCAAGTACGACTAACTCTAAGAGCAGTTTCTGCGGCGTTGCTACGGTGTTACGCCGCCATCCGTACCCGATAATAAACTTCGTACTTAACAACTTCCGGTATTCTTTAGTTTAATTTTCTCTAGTTTCTGGTAGTCAATTTTCTGGTTTTATTTCTTTTGTATTTTATGATAATGAATTATATCGTACAAGACGTACTAACCGCAGCACATTTCAATAGCTACCTGCATGAGTTTCTCTGGCGTCGACAAGTAAAAGTAAATTACTTCGGCCATATGCGATCCGACAGTACTATGATTTCTGAAACAACCCATTTTATTATTTTCCCTCTGTGATTATTTATTTTCAGTAACTGTGATTATTTATTTTTAGTAACTGTGATTATTTATTTTTGTCAAATAAATTATTTAAAATAAAATTTTAACAGTTATTATTTATTTTTGTCTAATAAATTATTTAAAAACTAACCAAAACAGGAAGTTTTTATTATCGGAACCAATTTCAAACGGACACCGTTTCCGGTTGGAAACAACTTTGCTTAGAGTTGCTATTTATCTACCTCCCACAAGGTAAAATGTGACACAAGGTCGGAAAGTGGGATTAGATAAGCCAGGGCTCGAGGTGAGCTATCTGACCATTTAAAAATTGCTTAGAGTTAGTCGTACTTGAACATTGCCATATATATATATATATATATATATGAATGAATGAATGAATGCTTTTTCTTTCTTTTATTTCCATTTGTTTTACGTGAGTCAATAACAACCAACAAAAATATGCCACGATGTTTATCTTCGTTACCAATAGCAACCACCGATGCATGACTAATATTGAAGCTCATTAAACCTATGATGATGATGCTTGGTATCTTGCTTGCTTGTCACCGTCTACGCTTTTCATCAGTACATAAATGTTTCAGATAATGGGCGAATTATAAGACAAGTGATGAGATGAATGGAATCGAAGGAAAGAGAGGGAGAGTGTGTCTGTGTGTGTAAGAGAGTCTATGATGACATGTTGTGATGTCGGAAGAAAGTGAGATTGTCTATTTATGACATCACAAAGTTAGAATAAATTGTAAAAACATAATTATCAACGAATGTTAAATTATATATGGTCTTGTTATTATTAAAACTAAGTAAATAAATTATATATTTATTAAACAATTCTTATGATTCTTACTTTATATTTCGACCAATCAGCGACCAGCATTTATTTTCCTCTGAAAAATGCGTATATTTCGTTTATCGCTAACAACAAAACCTTGGCAACAACAGGTAATTTAAAAATTATAAACATTCTCAATTTTCAAAATTTGTTCTTTTAAATTTTTATTTTGAAAACATGTTTTGATTACTAGTTTTAATGTGAATATTGTTGTTGTTATTTATTCGCATGTTGGAGATCGCAGCTTTGAGGGTTTTTTTTAAAAACTAAACTTTGAAAAATGTTAAATTATTTAAATATTTTTGTCGCTTTTCTCTTTAGAAAAGAACAGAATTTTTTTTTTGTCGTTCCAATATTCAAGCTTTTTTTATTATATGCTTTTATCTATTTGTTATTCATTATAGCAACGGTGACCGGTTCTTTTTTTTTTTTTTTTTTTGTCGTATGTCAACAGCAACGTAGTTGATGTTTGTTTACAATAACCCCGTCATGAAAAAAAGGCGCTATTAGAATGTCCCTATTTACTTGTTTTCCCACGAGGGCAGAGTTAGACACAAGTTCCGTTTTTAATGTGGTGGAAATCCAGTTCATAAAAAAGGACCACCTTGGATTACGACAAAAATTTAAATTGCCTCAGTCTAGAAAGACTTCACCTTCATTAATCGAGGATAGAGAAGATGAGGTATAGTATCTGACAGATACTACACTTTGCTGCTAGCCAAAAGGCCAAGGGTTGTACATTTCGATAACAAATGAGTAGTTTTGGTAAAATTTTACCCTTTGGCCCAACCCCATGCTGTCATAATAAAAATAAAAGTGGAATATTTTTGTGTGAACACATGGAAAAAAATTATTAAAAAAAACAATATAAAGAAATAGATAATAAAATAGGTACTTCTGCAGTTTACGGACCGTGCTGAAATAATAACGTTATTATTTAGAAACCCATTTAATTTTCATATTTAAAATCAACGAGAGTGGAAAACAAAACTCCTTAACATTAAACTTAAATTAAAAGTGATTATATTATTACAATGAAATTATATTAATTACTACAATGCACAGATCTTAAAGAAAAGATTAATTAAGCACCCAATTTTGTTTAAATTAATTAAAATGACATTTAAATTCGATTAGTCTAATCTTATCTTTCTTTTTTTTTTAAGATCTGTGCATTGTAATTAATATAAGTGAAAATTAAAAAGAAAAATTGTCTTCTTAAAAATAAATTATGACAGAAAAGATAGATTTCAGAACATTTTTCTATTTAGGTTTTAGCATCCTAAATGCACCTTTCAATTTGGTACCATGCTAATACCAGAGTTCTCGGGAATCTCGTAAGTACTGAAATTCTTTGGTGCACTATCTTGCACAAGTTCCACACTTTATAGTCAGGAAGTGGGTGATCATTTTACGTTATATTTATATAGTAGTAAAATAAACCAGTCTTAAATATTTAACATTTCCAAGGGGTTAACGTGTAATCACATGAAAGAAAATAGAATTTTATTTTTTAATTGGGGGTAAAGGGTAAAATTTTACGGTAGTTTTTCTTTTCTTTTAATGTTAAATGCTATTTCTTGCATAAGCGCATTAGCAGGTCCAGTCATGTTATTTGTGGTTGCATTTAACTTCAGCGGCACAAAAAAGTAGACATATTTTTTGCAGATTTTGTTAAAAATCAATTATAAAATCTTATTTCTAAATTTCCATAAATTATTAAAAAATAAAATTGAAAAATATATTTATGCTTGCAACATTGAATAAAATAAATTTAAAAAAACTACTTTAAAAAGTTTTATTTTCTTTTTAAATCGAGATTCTAAGAGTTTATGACTATGGGAATAACCACACCAAAAATTGGACTATATTTTAAATTATAATAAGGCTTTCTTCATGTCTGGGTTATTGTAAAGAAGCACCAAATTTTGCTGTATTGGGGAGGGGGGGGGTTGAATTTACATGCGTGAGTGCCGTTGGGTCGTTTGGGGTGGCGTTGCAATATCAGACGAGACCTGTGTCCTGTGCCACTCTAGAAATTAAATTAAAAATGCTCTAAGGGAAGGTCGGGGTGCATGTCTTCCATTATCATTTAAGACCTGCCATCCTTACTATTTACTTAGGATTTTTATGTTTTACAACTGGCTTATTGCATGTTTTACGCCAGATTTGGGCAATTTATACGGTTAACCAAAATAGTATCGTTAAATTATACACTGTTTTTATTTGTTAGGTTGGCTAAGGCTTGCTTCCAGGCTTTTTAGGCTACTTTTTGAGGACCAGATCACCTGTTACCTACATACCTCTTGCTGCGTTAGGTCGGTTGCAGTTACTCGTTGAGCCATAGCATTGACAGAACCCTGTTACGTGCCTCCATATTATTACCAAACCTTGGATGATAGAATTGAAGTCGTGAAAGCGGTCACTATTTTCGCAAACTACCAACCCTACCAAACTCCTATTATACAGGTCTTATACTCGGAGGGTGATATTTCCAACAGTACTAATTAAACTTGAAACTTAAATAATATTATTTTCATTTCCCAAATGTATGTTGTAAGTAAATAAAATAGAACCACTTGTTATTTATTTTGTCAATTTAATTTAGTTTTCATCTTTTGTACTGTTTCAAAAGAGAAATGGTTGAATACTGAGTTTTCATGAAACCTGTGAAAGTCTAGAAGTTACAGAAGCAATATCAGGTGCAGCTATAAGAATTAAGAAAGAAATGGTATGGGAAGCTGTAGGATGAAGAATGGTATGGGAAGCTGTAAGATGAAGAATGGTATGGGAAGCTGTAAGATGAAGAATGGTATGGGAAGCTGTAAGATGAAGAATGGTATGGGAAGCTGTAAGATGAAGAAATGGTATGGGAAGCTGTAAGATGAAGAATGGTATGGGAAGCTGTAAGATGAAGAATGGTATGGGAAGCTGTAAGATGAAGAAATGGTATGGGAAGCTGTAAAATGAAGAATGGTATGGGAAGCTGTAAGATGAAGAATGGTATGGGAAGCTGTAAGATGAAGAAATGGTATGGGAAGCTGTAAGATGAAGAATGGTATGGGAAGCTGTAAGATGAAGAAATGGTATGGGAAGCTGTAAGATGAAGAATGGTATGGGAAGCTGTAAGATGAAGAAATGGTATGGGAAGCTGTAAGATGAAGAATGGTATGGGAAGCTGTAAGATGAAGAATGGTATTGTAAGATGAAGAATGGTATGGGAAGCTGTAAGATGAAGAAATGGTATGGGAAGCTGTAAGATGAAGAATGGTATGGGAAGCTGTAAGATGAAGAATGGTATGGGAAGCTGTAAGATGAAGAATGGTATGGGAAGCTGTAAGATGAAGAAATGGTATGGGAAGCTGTAAGATGAAGAAATGGTATGGGAAGCTGTAAGATGAAGAAATGGTATGGGAAGCTGTAAAATGAAGAATGGTAACAAGCTTAACAAATCAGATCATAAAAGAAAAACTTATCCTGAAAGACTGGGGACTTAGTACAATTGTGAATTATTACAAGGTAATTACAGAGGCTTAAAGTTGATGGATCAGGTCCTGAAAATGATTGAGAGGATAATTAAGCAACAAATAAGAAGTCAGATAAACATAGATGAAATGCAGTTTGGTTTTATATTGGGCAAAGTATCGCTATGCTATATTTATCCTGAGACAAATGCAAGGGAAGTAACTTAATATGAAGAACCTGTATTTTGCTTTTGTGGATCTAGAAAAATCTTTTGATAGTGCCAAGAGAGGTTATCTGGTGGGCTTTGCGTAGACTAGGGGCAAATGAGTGGTTCCTGAAAGTTGTTCAAACAATGTACAGATATGCTCAAAGTTGTTAGAATGAATAGCACGTTTAGTGACAGCTTTAATGTAGGAGTAAATCAGGGTTCCATACTGTGTTTGTTGCTTTTCATTTGTGTCTTAGAAGCATTGTCCAAGGAGTCTGTCTGGGTTGTTCAGAAGAGATGTTGTATGCTGATGATTTAGTTCTTGCCTATAAAACAATGGAAAAAACCTACTTGTTAAGTTAGAAACTTGGAGATATGCTATCATCATCATCATCAACCGGTTTATTTGTTGCTATGGAAAGTAAAAGTCTGAGAGTAAATGTTACCAAGATCAAAATGTGGATCAGTAGTTAAAGTGTTGGAAAGCTCCAAAAAAAGAGGAAAGTTCCCCTGCACAGTTTGTGGAAAGGGTGTCTTTTGTGGTACTTGTAAGCATTGGACACACAAGAAGTACAGTGAAATTACTTCTAGTTGGAGAGAGGATAACCAGTTTATATGCAAGAAATGTAAGACAATGAAGATGAATGGGAACTCATATGTGAACAAAGTATATTTGGATGTCAAAGTTATTGAAGTTGTTGAATTTTTGTTAACTTGATAATATCTTTGAAGCACAGGGTGGAGCAGGTGCTAGTGTGATTGCAAGACTTAGGAGTTGATGGAGTAAGTTCAGGGAACTTCTGCCTTTATTAATCAGCAAAGTGTTGCCACTGTTTACCAAGGGAAGAGTCTATCAGGCATGTGTACACAGTGTGATGATGTATTGACAGTGAGAGTTGAAGACATGTGTTATATGGAGAGAAATTATATGAGAATGATGCGATGGGTGTGTAACGTGAGTCTTAAAGACAGGCTTAGTTCAGATGACCTCAGAGGAAGATTAAATCTGGACAGTATAGGGAGATGTGTGCAGAATAGGAGACTTTGATGGTATGGCCATGTTGAAAGTTAAGGTAGCAGGTTGAATTAATAGGGGAAGACCAAGGAAAACATGGGAGGAAGTGATACAAATGAACCTGAGGGATAAATAATTGGCCAGAGATAGGTCATTTTGGAAGTTAATTTCTTAAAGCCAGCATGTAAAACAGATGTTAAACCGAATGTGATGATAAAAAGAAAGTCTTAATCCCAATCATTTAAGTTTAAAGTTGGTCTTTCTTCTTCATACCAATGTACACTGTTCGTCAAAATTGACAGAAATTATTTTTCTAAATTATCATTTCTGATGACCTAAAGAAAAAAAAAACTACAGTTGACTTTTTATTTAAAGTGGAGGATTTCTTTCAGAATTAATTTCAGACGATGGGGGATTTTCTGACTTGCTATTTGTTTTCTAATATAAGTCTTTCTAATATTTGTTTTTATTATTATTTTAAGAGGATAAGACAAAACTATAGTTTTTTAGAGTTAAAAAAAATAGTCATTTCTGATGACCTAAATAAAAAATAACAACATTGACTTTGTTTTTTTGTTTTTTTAATTTTCTTCTTTTGATTCTTGGGAGATAGGAGGGGGGAGCTATATATTAAGAAAAAAATGACGCCAGATGTTAAAACATCCAAGACGTAAACAGTTAAAAATTAAATCGAAAAAGAACAATCATTGCTCACATAAAGGAATAAGAAAACGTGCCAAAGTGATAAGTTTTAAAAAAGAAAAAAGAAGAGAAACAAACAAAAAAAACGTATAAATCGGTATAGAAAGCAGAAAGAAAACGTCTGATTATGGAAATAGATTTGTGTTCTATCTTCGTTGGGCAGATTTTTGTGTGATGAGATGGATATATATTCACAAATAAATGTACATAGCTCTTTATTATAGAGTGGAGGATTCTGTTTCAATTATGTAATGATAATGGATGATGATGACCAATCATTATCAAAACCTAGAAAAGCCAATGTATTGTAGAGGAGAAAGAAGAATATCAAGCTTGCCATTTTGTAGTAGGGGTTGCTGCATTGGTATCCATCTTATGGGCCTTGTTTGATATGAAAAAAAGGGTCACCAAGTTTGGGCTAAAAGGACAAACTTCTCTACAATTTTATTCAAACAGTTTCATCCACACAAAGAATTGTTTGGAAAGAGTTATGAAAATAGGAATACAAAATAAGTTAAGTCTGTCAACATATATATACCATAAAAATGGAATTGTGTCTGTGAGTTTCATCTCGTCTAGCAAAGTCATTGCTAAAGACGAGGAGAGAAATATAACGTCCGATCACATTGACATCTCAAACGGGACTGTTTATAAATTGTGGGAAAACAGTTTGGCCGGAAGTAGAAGTTGCCTCCTATGTAAAGTGTTCTTATCGCACAACATATATATCACTCCGCAAGTGATATCATGCAAGTGCGAAAGAAAATAGATCGTATTTATGTAACTGCTACAGTACCAACCTAGGTTCTGTTGTGTAAACTTATACAAATAAGCTTCGATTTTATCCTTTCTTTTTTCTGAATTGCTGACTGCAAAACGATGTTATTATTGGCCAGGAGGTTCGCTGGAAAGTCACATTTGAAAAACACTGACTCCAACTACAAGTCTTTCAGATTGAAAACAATGTGGGGCCGTAATCGATCAGTGTCAAAAAATTGCAACTCTTGTACTGCATGATGTCGATGCCTAGCTGGTTGCACATTTCACGCAGTCATGGTTATATTTACTTTACTCGACACAAGGTTCGTTTTCAACATGGAAAATCAAGCTCACCAAAAGGGGACACTCTGGACTTGGAACTAAAATAACTTTATAGTCCCATCGGCACATTCTTATGAATGGGTGCGCCTCAGTAGACAGGCAACAAACCCATTACCCTCCAAAGGAGGAAATAGTTCTGGGGTGGGGGGGGGTCTCCCGAGTTTCGTACAGAATCTAAAATGCGGCAACAACTACACCAGAACAAGGCAAAGCAAGACAGAGGAGGACATCATCATGGGAGAGAGAAAACCCTTCAGAATAGAGAAACTTAGCAGAAATAAAAAACATTAAAGATTAGTTGTACCTTTTCAGTGTTGCCCAGAATTCAGTGGAGTCATTTTAGTTTTTAATTGTTATTTGTTTGCACATTTTAGGTAAACAACTTTGCACATTTAAGGTAGATAACTCCTATTATATTCTTGCTGGTTTTTATTTTTAGATGATTATTAAAAATGTTTCATGTTAGCAGTGTCAAAAAGTGGCAAGTAATTTTTAAAATAAACGAGTTATTAAACACGTCATTAAAAGTGCACAGATTGGACTGCCAGTCAATAGTCGAGGCATTAAAATCTCCCAGTTTGTCTGAGATAGTCACTCTGGCATTTGGAGACAACTTTCATAGCATTAGTGAGACTTTGATCATCAGCATCTGTAGAACTTAAACTGCGATATACAGAAAGTACAGGAATATTTTTTCCACCCATGTTTATGTTGCAAAGAACAGCATCAAAATTATCAGACAGATGAACATTTGTAAGGAGTTGTAGTTGGGATGGCTTGGGTGAGGATCTTGCATACACTGCCTTTTCTTTGGGATCTGTCACAGCGAAATGAAGTGAAACCTTGCAGATGAATCTCTGCTTCTTTGACTTCTGCGGATAACCAAGTTTCAGTTATTACTACCAAGTCTGTTTTCTCATCTACGATGATGGATTGAAGTTCATCAAATTTAGAGCGGATAGAACAAGCATTTGTTAAAATAATTTTGAGTGCGTAACCATGGTACAGTGATTCGGACTTTAGTCTCTCTTTAGGGATCTTCAAGACTCTGACTCTTTTTTTTTTTTGTCTGATTCTGTTTTTTGCTCTGTCAGGGAAGTTTGGAGTCCTTGGAGATAGTTATCGGGGGTGACCAGAGGAATGAGTGTATAATCTTCCTGTTCCGTATCCGCAAACCAGTTTCTCCAGCAGCTCTGCGCATTTGAAGCTCAGCCTTCAGGTATCTCCAGCTAATTCTTTCTTTCAGAGAGAACTCTTTCTGAGAACCCAAACATTTTTCTGTTGAACTTTTTAGCTTCATTTAGAAAGAAAAGTTTAACCTTGATAAAGTGAGATCTTTGGTTTGTAGATTTCCCTTCTGGTTGCATACCCATTGTGAGGGCTCTAATTTGAGTCTGCTCACCTGAGTTCCCGAGATTGGAAATAGCCTCAAACTGGTCAAAGATAGGTTACTTTAAAAGTTAATTTCTAAAAGCCATCTAATGCATGCCAGCATGTAAAACGGATGTTAAACCGAATGTGATGATGATGAGTGAATTAATGAGATGTCATTTTGCAAAGAAAGCACATACATATCCTCAGTATATTAGAAAGCTATTTTGAATATGTATTTGGCATTTGAATCTCCCTGTCAGTGCGATAAACGGTCTAACTTTATAGAGATTTGATTTGATTGAAGATTTGAAGAGATTTAAAATTGTTGCCTTAATAATCTTTTATATTTCTTTCTTTTCAGGAAATAATAATTCCTCATTGTAAATATGGTTGCCTTAATGAATGAAACGGATATCGACAGATTTATACGGGAACAGAAATCCAAACTAGAAAATGAAAGAAATAATTTTGTAAGTTTTCACTATTTAAAAATGTTTATTTACAGATAGCAAACATTAGCATTTATTTGTTTAAAAATCTATATCATAAAAGTGAACATACGTGTGTCCGGATCGCTTCGATAATCATGGATGCAAATTAAATTTTTATAAGCAAAGAAGATAAGGCTTAATCTTAATAACTGATAATAAAAAAAATAGGGCAAAGAATTTCTTTCAGTTTTAATAGACACAAAAAATATTCCTGTGTTCTTAATATTTTTGTGACTAAAATAGGAATTAATATACGGGTACACAGATGCTTTATTTACAGATTCAGGAGAGCGAGAGCAGGTTAGTTTATTTTTTTTAAGTAAAACTTATCTTGTGTATTTTTTTTTTTTTGTAAAAGTTTACTTGTGTTTTTGTTCTTTAAGTAAGATTTAACTTGCATTTTTTTTATTTTTGTAAGTTTTACCTCGATTAGTTGAATATATTTTATGAAAGAAAAAACTTCTTTTGTTACTAAATCATTATTGAAAGATTATTATTGGAATTTGTTTTGTTTTTACATTTTTGTATTTTTTTAATTTTTGGAAAACATCTTTCTTTATTTTTTATTTTTCACTCCAAATTTCGATTGGTAAAAGCAAATTGATGAATTTTATTCCAGGACAAGAAATACAATTTCAAACCAACAATAAATAAACAATCATGGCTGCCATTGTGAAGACAAACCAAAACAAGTCAATTCATCAATTTGCTTTTACCTCCATTAGTTGTTTCGTTTTTACAGTAAGATTTACCTCGCGTGTGACAACAGTAGGAAATCAATTGTTATTGATCAAAATAAATTACTAACTACTCTCCCGGGTAACGTCGGATAGTAGTTAATAAAAGTGTAATAAAATCGGATTCATTTTGGTAAATTATCTCATAATATGATTTTTTTCCAACTAAAATTCATCAGAGGAGTCCAGTTAAAATTTGACTGGAATTGAACATAAAGCAAAATTATACAGGGTGGGCCAAAATAAGGGTCCTATCTTTGAATTTGAATAACTTCCACAAAATAAAAGTTAAACTCACCAAACTTTATGTGTGTGTAGACTGACCCTTCCGAGATTTTTTGAAATAAACAAAACAAATTTTAGCTGAAAACACTTCTTAAAACTTACAAAAACTAAAGTATTGTTTTTTACACTGTTTTGAGTTTTTTAAGCAAAAATAATGTTTTCTAAATGAGGGTAAGTTCCTTAGGGCTAATACGGCTCATGCTTGCTTCGGAAGGGGTCCTTTACTTATTCTAAAAAAAAAATTTTTTTAATCAATAAATAAAAAAGTTATGAATTTTTAAAAATAGGACCCTTATTTTTGCCCACCCTGTATATTTGATAGAATTCTTACAGTGTTCATAAAAGATTCAGATAATAACACTCATGTTTCTGATTTTTTGAGATGAGGATGGATAATTTGGATTATTTGGATTATTTGGATTATTCAGAATAGTGTTCTCATCTGAGATGTTATTCTCACGTTTTCAGCCAATGTAACTTCCGACCTTCTTCAGGTGCATCTTGTCGAATTCTGGAATCCTAAAATTCATTCTAGAATTGTCCACAAAGACCTCTGGCATAACGGATATAAGTGCTAAGTAATAATCAATTCTAAGTGACTGTGTTCTGGAGGTTAACGGTTCAATCCTCAGTGCGGGCGATACTAAGAATACAATTATGAATTACTGAAGACTTCTACCCAGTCATGGCTGACGGAACAAGAGCAAGCTACATGTGTGCATGTGTATGGAGGAGGGCATCAGGTATAGTTTTGGCAAATTTCGGAAAGCATGAGGGTTTCAAAGGATGCAGTGTCTCAGCAGCCAACAACCAATGTAGGCTGTTTGTTCAATGCTTCATCAATTCTGAGCGTGAAAAAATGTTCCTGAAAGTCATGGGAATTGTGTTGTTGTGTTTCTTAATTATCTAGAATGAATTTATGTAACAAATACTGACTCAACGGATGACTCATGGTCTAGTGTATCATTCACACACAGCAGTGTGTGAATCATTCACACACAGCAGTGTGTGAATAATATGCTTACGGTCAACATTTACCCAATCGTGACCAATTCTTGGGCTTGCCATTAATTCAGTTTTCATCCAAACTTGATGCGTTTTTTTGCACTAGAATTAACTAGTTCCAAGCCTTTTTTGAACATAAAATTAAAATTTGGTCAAGTAGAAAAAAAGTTATTCAAAATATGTGTGGTCATCAGCGTGTAGGATACCATAACTTTTTTTAATTTAAAACAAATAAAAATTTTTTATACCCCAAATGTAGCAAACAGCACAAGTAATCTAAAATATAGATATCTCGAAAGGAGTTTTAGATATGGAAGGGTTGAGCAGCTTAAATTGACAAAAATGCCAATTGAGTAACGCCCATCATGCCCTTTAACTCGATATAACTTTTTAAATTATAAATATAATTTAAGAATGACAAATAGAAAGATAGAACTCGATGAGCTGATTCTAAATATGTTAGTATTCAAAAGATTGGTGCCATAGAAACAGAGCTGTGTGACTTTTAGTAGAAAAATAAAAAAGTGATAATTTACTTTTGAAGCTAAATTTTTCAGGAAAAAAGGCCAAACTGAAATCTGAAGCCACACTTTTAGATGAAAGAAAGCAAAAAAAAAAAAAAATGCCAAATTGAAAATTCTTTTTATTAATGAAGAAAATGAAGAAAAATTGGCTATATTGAAGATATTAACTCTTGGGTATGTCGAAGATGTTAACCCCCAAATATTTGTATCTTTTTTTCTATTAGTTTCGTATTGTTTTTTTAGTGGTGAAAGTAAAAATGTTCCCTATGAAATTGAAACTGGGCTTTTTATATATGCTTTTTGTGGAAAATTAAAAAAATATTTATATAATTATTGCACTAAATAAATAATACTTTCTACAGTATACATATTAATTTTTATATCGTACTGGAAGACTAAAGAATATTTGAACATGTTATATTTAAATAATTGTTGATAAATTTGTAGATAGATACCCTCAGACCCTCCCCGCTACCCTAAACAAAAATGAGGTTATCCTTTTTTTAGGTAATTACGTGTTGAGAAAGAAAAGCAATTATTTTAGAGTTTTGCATATAAATTTAACGTGAAATTATCACCCATTTCTGGTCGATCGCTATCGGGATAGCGTTTTAAGAGCATATAACCATATTTGTTTGCAAAGGGATATAAATTGTTTTTTTTGGGGGGGAGGGGAATAAAAAATCCATTAATCCTACCACTAACCCTAAGTCCATGGGGAAGCATCCCCCCCCCAAAAAAAAATCATTTAACTCTATCAATAACCTTAAGTCCAGATGGCAACCCCAAAATTTTAACTAGAACAGTTACATACTTTCTTGGCCTTTTGGCTAGGAGAAAAATGTATCAATTTTTGTATAATTTTGTATTTTTTGTGCACATAAACTGTTCTGATACTAACTTCATCTTTTCTGTTCTCGGTCAGTGAAGGAGAAATCCTTCTAGACTAGGCAATTTTCATTTTTGTTACAATCCAGAGTTCCCCTTTTTAGAGATCTGGATTTTCCACACATTAAAAACTGACCTTGTGTTTACCTCCGTGCAACAGAAAATTCGTCAACAGAAAATCCGGCAAAGGAAAATTCGTCAATTTTTTCAAAGTAGAAAAATTCGGTAATTATGAAATAAATATCGATTAGAAAATTTTAGAACTGTTCTTGCGGGGATATAATTGTAAATACGGGGCTCCCCCCCCCCCCCCCCCCCCCCAAAAAGAACACTTCTTGTATTATATTATCTTTTTGGTATTTGTGCAGTTTACGGACCGGGTTATTTTTTAGATAAGATTTTCAAGTTAAATTCAATTTCTATGATATCTTTTGTTTATTAAATTGTTAGGTGAAAGTACAGAATCGTTAGCACCCCCCCCCCCCCATGTTAAGAATGGCTTTCTAAATAATGTTATTATTTTAACCCGGTCCGTAAACTACAAAATAGCATCTTTTCCGATTATTATATTAATAAAAAAATAGTAAATTTAAATCCTATTACAAGATTAAATCCGTCATAATGCATTTCGGTTTCTTCGTAAACAAGTCAGCCATTTTAATATTTTGTTAATACATTTAATATTTTGTAGTTGAAATAATAAATCCATTACTTCGTGTTCGACATTTGAAAGGAATTTGGAAGTATTTAAACTGTTGAATAGAAAGTCATTTAAAATTCTTAGCAAATATTCATGTATTAAAATCCCCCCCCCCCCCAGATAATATTTAGAAATAAATGTTTGAAGGGGGATATAGTTGTATAAAGGGGGTACCCCCTCACCCCAAATTAAAAAATAAATATTTTAGAATATTTATGGTTCCTTAATATTAGAGTGGCACATGCAAAAATGTTTTTGATTTTGGGACACCACGTGCTACACGATGTCGTTAAATATTTAAGTTGAAAAATAATAATTGACTTGTCGTTGACGCATGAATGTGTACTTGGCAGCGTAAGAAATTCATTTTTTTTAATCTTGAAAACAAAACTGGAAAAATTGAGAAACAGGAACATTCCGAAAAAATTATTTTAAAAAGTGATCTAAATTTTACTAACAATTAATTTCAAATGTATAGTAGGGCAAAAGTATAATAAACAATTAAACACACAGGATGTTCACCGCCACAAACTATCCACTATGCGACGTCATCAAAGTTTTACTTACAATCATTCAGTTTCCAGTTTCACTTTGTAAAAATAAAATGTAATTTTCACAATTAAAGTTTATAAATTTTTTTAATTAAAACAAAATAGAAAGGTTGAAACTAAAACATATTCATCGATATTTAAAGAATTTTGATATCATTTTAAAATCAGATAGGGAAATAAAATGTTATTGAGACCAATTAAAACTGTAAAAGTAACTTTTTAATAAAAATAGATTAACTGTTTATGTTTATTCTAATAAAACTACAAATAAATTAGGGAAAATTATTAGAAAACCATATTACAAATCCATATCTTCTATATAAAATTAAAAATACTAGATGTAATTAATAAAATAAAATATTATAGCGCTTATGATATTCCATACATAGTTTTCTGCCTATTTGTTGCCATTCTGATCGCTCGGACATTTTTTTGATAGCACGGACATTTTTTGGATGATTATTTAATTTTTAGTGAAATGTACATATTTTTTTAAATTCAGTATCTTAAGATCTTTGAAATTATTGCAGAAAAGTGATATTTATATTTCAAAAGATTAGCAAAAACAGAGTTCTTGAAATTTCAAATTTTACTGAATTTCTGTATTTTTTAGCCATAGGGAGAACATTTTTTCAATCTAAAAGTTTTTTGACACGTAGAAAGTTTTTTTTTTTTTTTAGATTAATTTTAGGCTTTTAGGTTTAGAACATAATAAAATTTTATCTTAAACAATTAAATAGATATGATGAAAATGAGTTTAAAATTAATTGAATTATGATATTTTAATTCATTCTTAAATAATTATAAATTATTTGAACTTATTTGAAACTCAAAAATTGAAATTTATTCTTATTCTGAAACTTATTCTGAAAATCAGTTTTTCTGAATTTATTAATATTTGGATTTAAAATATTCAACATATTTTCATCTTATTTTACTTTAATCGAAAAATTAAAATTTTGAAAATTTTGAAAATCTTTGCAAATCATTTAATTTGAATTGGAATATGGAATTAGTATTTAAAAAAAGAAAAAAACTGAAATTATTAAATATAACTAATAAATAAAATTATATTTTATTATTTAAAAAATATGATGTTTAAATATAAGAAATATTATTATTTTGATTATTCTTAACTTATTAATAATTGAACTCTCTAATGATTGAAAAGAAAAAGAATAAATTGTATTTAAAAGAAGAATAAAAGAACCACAACAAGAATAATCAAATAAGAAAATTTGGGGGGATTTTAGAGGGTTAAAAGTGGGGGTATAAGTTCTAAGCAACCCCATTATTTATTTTGCTTGTTAACTTATTTTTAATAACTTCGCTTATTTTAGTAAAACTCTAAATTAATTAATAGAATATTGTCATTGGTGACTTTGTCTCTGTAGGCAGTACTGAATCATGTAGTAGGGTTGTCCAGAAAAGATAGATGTCTTTTCTGATAATATTCTAAAAATATTTTTTACTAAATTATATAAGTAAAGATATTTTTTATTGTTTTTCTATTTATTATTTCCAAATAAATTGATTTTTAAACTTAATCTCTAAATGTATTACTAAAGTATAGTCAATTGTGGTTTTGTCGCTATGGGCAGTACTGAATCATGTAGTAGAGATGTACAGAAAAGGAAAATGTTTTAATTGACTATACTCTAATTATGTACTTTTACTTTTTATAAACTAAAAAAGTGAAGTTATTTTTAATTGCAATGAAGCATTAAGAAATTTATAATAACTTCATTTGTAAAATTTAAATTTTTAATGATTGGGGTATAGTCATTTGTGTTTTGTCTTTATTGGCAGTACTAAATCATGTAAAGGTAAATGTTTCATTTGATATATTCTACTAACAAATTTTTTGTTTCAAAATATACACGTAAAGTTATTATTGTTGCTAACTTCATGTTTAAAGTTAAATTTAAATTTATTACAATATAGTTTGTTGTGACTTTGTCTCTATAGGCAGTACTAAATAATGTAGTAAGGCTGTCCAAAAAAGGTAAATGTTTTAAATAATTATACTAAATATACTCATTTTTTTATAAATTATGATAATGAAGTTAGTTAGAATTTCTTATTATTGCTTTTATGCAGATTACGAAGGAAAGTTTTAATTAATTAATTTTTTTCAGCGGATAAAAAGTAATAAATCCAAGGCTTGTTCACTAATGAATTCAATGATTTCATTTATTGTGATGTCATAATGATTATTGGTTCAACTCGATTAGCAATTGTTACTAGTATTTCCACCAACTCAAAGGCTAGGTGACTCAAGGTGAACCTGGTCACTGATACTTTGGGGTCTTGTTATTTGTTACTTTTTTAAATTATATAAAATATACATTGTGCATTCTCAAACTACAGTGCCTTAAAAAAAGGGGACTAGACTTTTTGGAGGTTATAATGATACTCATTTTCTTCTACTGAACAACAGATTGCAAATGAGAATTCTTAGCCTGACCAAATCAAAACAAGTCCAACCGAACACAGATAGACCATCTGTTTCTGAAACTACCGAAAAACGAACTGCCCGTCAGTTCCCAGTAAACCAAATGCTGGAATATATATATATATTTGGGTCCTTTGTTGTAGATCACCAAGCATCCACCAGAAAATAATGGCCAGCGTTAGCTATGAATATAAAAATAACTACTGATTAGGGGTTCCATATCTGGATGGCCATTAAATTTGGAAGACCCTGTTTGTGTAATAACCACAGAAGGGAACCTTGTATTTGTAGAACCATTACTTTTTGTCAAGTAGACAAACTGAATTCTGGATAGTCAAAACTCCAGACGAGACATATTTCCATTTTCTTGTGTTATTTCTCTTCTCTTGGACAAATATTTCTCACTGACAGCAAGTCTGTTATTCGCATGCATCGCAAACATGCAACCGACTAAACATGCAGCCGACTAAAAATGCAGCCGACTAAACATGCAGCCGACTAAACATGCAGCCGACTAAAAATGCAACCGACTAAACATGCAGCCGACTAAACATGCAGCCGACTAAACATGCAGCCGACTAAAAATGCAATCGACTAAACATGCAGCTGACTAAACATGCAGCCGACTAAACATGCAGCCGACTAAACATGCAGCTGACTAAACATGCAGCCGACTAAACATGCAGCCGACTAAAAATGCAACCGACTAAACATGCAGCCGACTAAACATGCAGCCGACTAAACATGCAGCCGACTAAAAATGCAGCCGACTAAACATGCAATCGACTAAACATGCAGCTGACTAAACATGCAGCCGACTAAACAGGCAGCCGACTAAACATGCAGCCGACTAAAAATGCAGCCGACTAAACATGCAATCGACTAAACATGCAGCTGACTAAACATGCAGCCGACTAAACATGCAGCCGACTAAAAATGCAACCGACTAAAAATGCAGCCGACTTAACATGCAGCCGACTAAACATGCAACCGACTAAAAATGCAACCGACTAAACATGCAGCCGACTAAACATGCAGCCGACTAAACATGCAGCCGACTAAACATGCAGCCGACTAAACATGCAGCCGACTAAAAATGCAGCCGACTAAAAATGCAGCCGACTAAACATGCAGCTGACTAAAAATGCAGCCGACTAAAAATGCAACCGACTAAACATGCAGCCGACTAAACATGCAGCTGACTAAACATGCAGCCGACTAAACATGCAGCCGACTAAAAATGCAACCGACTAAACATGCAGCCGACTAAAAATGCAGCCGACTAAACATGCAACCGACTAAACATGCAGCCGACTAAACATGCAACCGACTAAACATGCAGCCGACTAAACATGCAGCTGACTAAACATGCAGCCGACTAAACATGCAACCGACTAAACATGCAGCCACCTAGTGCATGTTTACAGTACAATATTCGGTAGTGGTACAACTTTAAAACAGACAAACCTGACTTTTGCCGATGCCAAAATACGTAAACAGTCGGAAAAAGATAGTTCAAACTAATTGACGTCAAAATAAAAACGTGGTTGATTTTCAACATGTAAAATATAATGAAAGAAAAAGTCTCACCGTATGTTTTTTTTTTTGTGGCGATTTATTTATTTATTTACAGGAAAATTAAAAGTTAAACTTTTTTTTTTACATAATCAATGCAACAATGATTTTTACAGATTTTTTTTGCGTTTTATTTTTTTTGAGTACTAGTACAGCTTTTGATACAGACAAAAACCGACTAGGTTAGTTTAGGGTTGGAGCTGTGAAATTCACTATCGGTTTAATCACTTTTCTTTAATTATCACCAGCCTGTTAAGAGTTACTCAATTTACAGGTAAATTTGTCATCTGTTTCTCAAGCATTCTGGTTGGCTCAGCCCTTTAGCATCTTCCTGCTGTTTACGTAAACGACTGGAAGTTAGTTTTGTCTGGTTCAAAAGCTGTACCAGTACCCAATATTCTATATAGGGTTTCATTAAAGTCTTGTAGATATTCTAACAATAACATTTGGCTTCCTTGAAATAAAAAGTTCTCATTATCCAACCAATCATTTGATTTGCCTTTGAGACAAAATGACAAAATATGATTATCAGGTTTAAATTTATCATGGCCAAATCTGAAGAATTATGTTTCAGAATTTTTGAGATGACAATTGATAATTTTTATTATTTGGTTACGTCAGCCGAAATGTGAAAATAACATCCAAGATGAGAACAGTCGTCGGAATAATTCAAATCTTAAGAATATCCATTCTTGTTTATTAATTTTATTTACAGATGTTTGCAAAAGATGACAGTCGAAGTATTTTGCAACTGGGCCAGTATGAAAATCATCGCAAAAAATTACAAGAAGAAAGATTTAATGATTATAATAACTATCTTCAAAACAAGGTATGAATATTTCAGATTATTTATTGATAGGTAAAATAGGATGTGAATCCTCCTATGAATCATAATAATAATAATGATTAAAACATGGTACACAGGTGTAGTACAAATCATCAAAAGTCAATGTACATGGGTGTATATGTGTGGAGGGGGGGCATTAAGTGTAGTTTCATCAAATTTTGTGAAGTTTGAAGGATACAGTATCTCAGTAGCCAACAACTGATACATGTTCCATGCTTCAGCGATTCTGAGTGTGAAGGAAAGTTTCTGAAAATCATGATAACTATGCTGTTTTTTTAATTTTGTCGGTATATTCACATGGGTTAGACATATGAAGATTAAAAAGGTGCTCAGGGTTGTTTTTGGTGATTAATAATTTTGTGGGTGTTTATAAAATCAATTACTAAACGTCATAGCTTCAATGAATCTGTAATAGAAGGGGGGGGGGTGTTGGTCCCTTCCTTATATTTATCGCACAAAATGAATTGAACGAACAACAACTGAGTAACAGACAACAAAAAAGGGTTTATTTAACAGAGGGTTGGAACTGTGTCCCAGTGAAGAAAAGAGGCTGCCGGGTCGTCAGCAAATATATTCCCAGTGGAGATGGCTCCTGCTGGAACGATGCAGGGGAAAGGCAGGAGAGAGATGTTTCTTCGTTGCTGGCCGATTTCTCTCTGCTGAATTCTTCAACTGACCAGGTGGTAGAAAATAGTCCATGAGGGGACAGTTGATATCAATACACTCCCATTTGAAAATCCAAATATATCAGATTTGCATTGAAATAATATGGGTACTCCCATTTGAAAATCCAAATATATCAGATTTGCATTGAAATAATATGGGTACTCCCATTTGAAAATCCAAATATATCAGATTTGCATTGAAATAATATGGGTACTCCCATTTGAAAATCCAAATATATCAGATTTGCATTGAAATAATATGGGTACTCCCATTTGAAAATCCAAATATATCAGATTTGCATTGAAATAATATGGGTACTCCCATTTGAAAATCCAAATATATCAGATTTGCATTGAAATAATATGGGTACTCCCATTTGAAAATCCAAATATATCAGATTTGCATTGAATTGTATCCATAGTCATTAGGCTCAAATTAAGCAAAAGTCCCTGAATTTCAATTTCTTCTTAAGGGGCTTTTGTTTAAACTTAAATTTTAGACATTTTCTAGAAGCAAAATTATGTAATGGATAAGATTTCTAGAAATAAAGTGTCGTATTATTATATATTGATTTTAATCTTCGTAAGCGGATATGGAAGTGGTGCAAAACTGTTCTGTTTCAGGAATAAATTTTACCAATTTTGGGATGAGTATTTTTCTAGTTCTAAATATATTTAACAACTAGCTGTCCCTACCTGAAATTGCCCGGGATGAAATAATGTATTAATATTAAAAAATAGTTTACAAAATAAGTGGGAAAAGAAAAAAAAAGTAGATAGAACTCTAGGCGATTACATAGTTTGGAGGTTCCCAACTCTGAGGTTGGCAATTTGGACTCACAAAGTGATAAAGGTAACCTTCTTATGAAGTTAAGAATCATCCATACATCTAAAGCAGAAATGGGTAAAGAGATCACTAAAAATGAAAGTACACGACTGTGTTATCTCCCTTTCTATTTACCTGAACTAAAAATAGAATGGAAGGATATGTTTCTTAGGTGCTTGATCTGCCCAACAGTTGACTGCTTCTACATAGGCACTAAGACACAAAGCTGTCTTTGCTATTTCAAGTTTGAAAGTTTTTATTTTCCCCATTTATTTTGATTTTTCTGGTTACTTATAAAATTTGGTCTCAATTTTGGATGGAATCTCAAAAAGTATGATGAAGTTAAAATGGCGATTTTCATTGTAAAAACAGTTTGATACCACTGGCCTTGTGGGTAGAGACGGCAGCCCTGGCTGCATTTAAATAATTCCTAACACCCAAAATACTGACAAAAACGTGAATACTTTGTTGCTTATAATTATTTCCTCTTTTGTTTTTTTATTAAATATGTTTCCTTTTTCTAATGTAGAAATCTTACCAGAAAGAACCAATTTCAGTCAAAAGTAAATCCCATGAACAACTCCATGTACAAAACCTTGAAGAACATCTCAAAGAACTTCAAAAGACATCAACTGGAAAAGTATGTGAGAAACATTGTCTTTTTTTTAATATATATATCATACATTATACATACAATATCGATATACAGATAAAATTCTGCTAAATATTTCCTCCAACAGTTCCCCAAAATGCACCAATAATTCTTCAAGTGGTTTTTAACCTTGATAAGTGGTGACTTATTAGAAAAAAAAAAAAAATATATAAATAACATCGAGAAGGTGAAAATGCATATTTTCTGTATGAATTTTGATGACCGATATTTAAAACGTAAATATTTTAACATGTAAAATTTTTGTCCTTCAGTTTTTTGTTTTTGTTTTCGTTATATAGAAGCACTTCCCATTTACAGTCTAATAAAAAGGAAAAAAGAACTTTCACTTCTAATTAGATAGTTTTTATTTTTTACATTTGTTTACGATACATCATCCATATTCAACGGTTTTATATTTAAACTAGCAGGGAACTCTGCGTTGCTCGGGATTGAATGAAGATCACTACTATGTACTTTTTCACTATGCTCATAACACCATATTGTTTTCTTTGTTTTTATGGCCCTCTTCTCTCATTTCACCCCCTAATATAGTCGGAAAAGGCTGAAACATTGGAAAACTCTGAATTGATGTCTTACACATATGGTTTAAATTTCATTAAAATTGGATATATATATTTGAAGTTTTAAGGGAGTTCTGTCCCCATGAGTCACTTAGAAGTGGGGGCACATAGATATTCGGCACATAAAGGGTAACATAGAAATTCGGGACCACTTCCATTGTCTTCCCCATAAAATTTTATACCTATGACTTAAATTTCTTACAAATAGGATATATTTGAAGTTTTAAGGGAGTTATGCCCTCATAATTCCCCTTAAGTGGTAGAGGGACATGAAGCATTGCTGAAACCTGTCCTTAGGGGGCTCTCAATCAGGTGTTGTACTCTTTCCCTGGTTGGGGATAGTACACATTGGTTATGTTAAGAAGTGTCTGTTAGTGTCAGAGGCCTTCTTTGAGGCTTCAAGTGGTCATGGTTCATTGACTAGACTTGGGGTTGAATATACGACTGAAACTCTGTATCTTGTTATCTTGCCTTCTTGTTTCCATACAGAATGGATGACGTCATCATTTTATGGCATCATCCATTAAAACAGATGGGAATAATCGTGCACAGTAGATGACATCACTAAATGATGATATCATCCATTAAACCAGAGAGAGATATGAGAGGAACAGATCCTTTATGACGTTTTATTTAGGTGACCCAAAGGGGGTCACGGTTTGTCTGCTAGATTGGGGGTCTACAGTAATCTTGTTTGCTTGTCACAACACCAGGCACACTTTATGGTTATTATCAAGAAATAAATATATATATATTTGCTTGAAAATGGATGGTATCATAAAGGATGAATGGTTGTTGACAAAAGCTGTAGACGTGTATGTGTAATAGTAGTAATCACTACTGACTACATATAGCAATAGGGGTGGGACGTAATGGGTGAAAATTTTAGATTCATACGAGTAGTATTTTTTTGTGTTCATTTATACATAAATAACACTAAACAATCAAACATTTGAAAATTTTGCAAAATTCAGAAGGTGCAGGCCAAAAATCGCCGTTAGTGCTCCACGGGACTCAAAATCCATCGTTTATCGGTGAAAAAGTGGTTTCATGCGATATTGCAGGTCCTAAAACATCCTCAAAAGCTATGAATGGATATAGATGGTTAAATCTGATATAGTACTTTAATTTAGGACCATTTTCAGGCTGTGAAAGGGTTTTCATGAATGTAAAATAGCCAAAAACTAGTGGCCTGCACCTTCTGAATTTTGCAAAATTTTCAAAATGTTTCATTGTTTAGTGTTATTTATGTATAAATGAACACAAAAAAATACTACTTGCATGAATCTGAAATTTTCACCCATTACGTCCCACCCCTAATAGCAACAACAAGTAACAGCAGCAGCCGCCATTGACAATTTTTAAAATATTTGCTTGATTTGTAAGCTGGGTGCTGAATGGAGCAAACAGTAATTATGATTGGGATTTAACCAATCAGGAACAATCTCTTATGCGAGCAGAGCACTAGTTCCCGAAAGTTATTTAAGGGAGTTCATTGGCACTGTGAGCTTTCTTTAGTTGTGAAAAGACCACTATTGTGTAACTAACCCATGTCTGTCAGTTTGATCACCAAACTCCTCTCTTGAGACATAAACCAAATAAAAGAAGGCTTAAATATCCAAGATGGATACCTATCGCATGTGGACTTACTCCCAATACCATTCGATGCATAGGCTTCCTAACATTAACAATATGAACTTTTCTCTGTTCCCTCCAAACACAACATTAATTCTACATATTATTGACTCTCAAATCTTTCTCTTCGTCAAGACTCATGAACTTATCCTCTATTACTAACACCTATTATTACATGTTTAACGAAGATGCCCAATAAATTTTAGAATGGACTTTGTCTTTAATTTTACATATGTTCCTATTTACCGCCTTCCTACGAATGTTTTTTGAAAGCAGCAGCAACTGCTGGTTCCTGCTGCTTCATCAACCAATGTCAAATTAAGAAATTATATATTTAATAATATATATCACAAATAGTGACCCAATGGGTGGGATGATTGAAATGAATGTTCTTTTTAATTTCAGTTTCTTGCTGATACGGAACAACCGCATAGATCAACCTGGAGTTCTCTTTCCCAAAAGTCCCAGCCGAGGAAAAAAGAGCCCAATGATTTCTTTGCCAACTTTGGTGAATATGAAAATACAAAGAAGAAATTGAAAGAAGAGAGGGAAAGGGATTACCACAGACATTTAGCAGAGGTGAATTGACATGGTCTATTTATTCTTTCTTTTGAGTGCTTTTTTCACAGTTAAAGGTTTGCAACCAAATCTCTACAAGCAATTTTGTTGCTTTTCATAATAGGTTTGCAACCAAATCTCTACAAGCAATTTTGTTGCTTTTCATAATAGGTTTGTAACCAAATCTCTACAAGCAATTTTGTTGCTTTTCATAATAGGTTTGTAACCAAATCTCTACAAGCAATTTTGTTGCTTTTCATAATAGGTTTGTAACCAAATCTCTATAAGCAATTTTGTTGCTTTTCATAATAGGTTTGTAACCAAATCTCTACAAGCAATTTTGTTGCTTTTCATAATAGGTTTGTAACCAAATCTCTACAAGCAATTTTGTTGCTTTTCATAATAGGTTTGTAACCAAATCTCTACAAGCAATTTTGTTGCTTTTCATAATAGGTTTGTAACCAAATCTCTACAAGCAATGTTGTTGCTTTTCATAATAGGTTTGTAACCAAATCTCTACAAGCAATTTTGTTGCTTTTCATAATAGGTTTGCAACCAAATCTCTACAAGCAATTTTGTTGCTTTTCATAATAGGTTTGCAACCAAATCTCTACAAGCAATTTTGTTGCTTTTCATAATAGGTTTGCAACCAAATCTCTACAAGCAATTTTGTTGCTTTTCATAATAGGTTTGCAACCAAATCTCTACAAGCAATTTTGTTGCTTTTCATAATAGGTTTGCAACCAAATCTCTACAAGCAATTTTGTTGCTTTTCATAATAGGTTTGTAACCAAATCTCTACAAGCAATTTTGTTGCTTTTCATAATAGGTTTGTAACCAAATCTCTACAAGCAATTTTGTTGCTTTTCATAATAGGTTTGTAACCAAATCTCTACAAGCAATTTTGTTGCTTTTCATAATAGGTTTGTAACCAAATCTCTACAAGCAATTTTGTTGCTTTTCATAATAGGTTTGTAACCAAATCTCTACAAGCAATTTTGCTTGCTTTTCATAATAGGTTTGTAACCAAATCTCTACAAGCAATTTTGTTGCTTTTCATAATAGGTTTGTAACCCTTTCAGTCACAGCTTAAATTACGATTATTTCCATCAAAAAACTTTATTCACCTTCCTCAATGTCATCTGCCAGTCAACTGGTGTTTCACTGTGTGACTCCCATACTGGTATTACGTCAAATTGACTCTTTGCAAACATTTTAAAAGGTGTCCAATACGCTAGACACAAGACCAAAAGGGGTTAAGGGGACTGAATGGAGTGGTTCGCTCCCCAGAACTACCAAGTTAAGAAATTATATTAGTGCCTTCTGCATATTTATAAAGTTGAGCCATTTTATCGCGATGACATTGAGATTAAAATGTCAACTTCTATTCATGATAGAAGAACACCTTTGAAATATACTCAGTCATGTCTATGCGATTGATATCTGAAGGTTAACTAATTTGCATATTGTTTTGCAAAACGAACTAAAATTAATTAACTATCCATTTTTTTTTGTTTTCTTATTTGATGATTGTTTTTATTTTACTATTACCCACAGTTCTATTGTCGGATATTTTCTATACCATGGATAAGTGCTTAGCATTTTGGGTGAAAAAAGTCTTGTCGGTCCTTTCTGGTCAATTTACTTTTAGGTTTTCTCAATTTTCACAGACGCCGCCAGGACACCCCGGTTTTACCAGTATTTAATAATATACAAGATTGTGACTCCATTGTGTCACCCAATTAGGATTAGATTGTTTGGCTCAAGAAAAAGTGAGCTTGTAAAGCCAGTTAAATTAAAAAAATTAAAAAGACAAAATCCAAAATTAGTCTCTTTCTGCACTTTCTCTAACTACAGGTTAAATTGTATAACTACTTGTGATATTTACTAGTGTTTCTAATGGACTGTCCTAATCTTAAGTTTTATAGTTTTATCACTCTAGACTATTAATAAACAGAGAGAGAGAGAGAGAGAATGATGGAAGCGAGAGTGATAAACACTAATAAATATAAATTAAGAGTGAGGGTTGTCGAACAAGATAGAGTAAGGGAGGCTGAGAATAATAGACAGAAACTTAGTAAAAGATGGGTTACTTGGTAAGTTAATTGCAAATTACAACTAAGTAGAACAATTAAAGTGGAATGTTTTTCAGATATAACTCAATCCCGAAACTAAGGAATATTTCAGCATGTATTTTGTGTGATAAAAATATATTTTAAAAAAAGCCTAAAGGAAGCAGATATTGATCAACTAAGATTTAGTATAATGATATGTATTAAAAATACTAACCCAATGGGTTACGGGTGGTCTCGTCTTTGTATAAAGATCCGCTAAAGGTATGATTGAAATGAATGTTCCTTTAATTTCAGTTTGTTTCTAATACGAAACAACCGCAAAGATCAACCTGGAGTTCTCTTTCCAAAAAGTCTCAACCGAGGAAAAAAGAGCCAGATGTTTTCTTTGCCAACTTCGGTGAATACGAAAATACAAAGAAGAAATTGAATGAAGAGAGGGAAAGGAATTTCAACAGACATTTAGCGGAGGTGAATTGGCATGGTTGATTTCTTCTTCCTTTCTCTTGAGTACCATCTTCACAGTTGAATGTTGCCAACCAGGTCTCTTTAAGCAATTCTGTTGCTTTACATGACAGTTTTTTTAAGGAGAATGATAGGAGTGGTTGGCTTCCAGAACTAACAAAGTTTTCCTTCTCCTAAACTAGTTACCTTACTATGGTTTGAGAGTCTCATCTATTCTACTATTGAGCCCATGCGTGGATAAGCTAATGCCTGTGCGTCAAATCTGGCCAGCAAAGCCTTTTCCTGTGGCCCGCGAAGACCTTTGATAAAGATGATCTTTTTAGGAAAGTATAAAAACAAGTTCCAAAGGGATTATCCGAAACACTGCTAATATACCAAGGTAAAGTAGAACAACTGAAAGTCAGGGAAATGTATTTATAGAAATCCTTTTGGACCTTTCATTGTCTTTGATAAGATTTTAAGAGTTATTAAAGGCACTGCTGGTATCTGGATTGGGGTATCTTTTACAATACTCAGCAGAGTAAAAACGCTCAAAAAACAAATATACAACAAATAAAAGTAACTGTAGGCAATAAAAGTTATTTTCAAACTTACCTGTGGCATTTGTTTGTATTTTTAACCCGTTCAAATTGCTATTTATTAGAAATTAAATTATTCGTCACACCAACATCGCACAAGTCCAAAATGGCAACAGTATGTAACGAGAATAAGGATCGGCGGCCATTTTCTTTTTGCAAATTCTGTGCACAAAAAAAACAAGAATTTTTTTTTTACATCTAATAAAAACCCATTTATACTACGTAAAAATACAAACAAATTTCATAGGTAAGTAGGAAAATATCTATTCTCGACGTAGGTCACCATCACTTGTTGTATATTTATTTTTTTTACCCCGTTCTCGTTCGTTTTTTGGAACCCGTCCGCTACTCTGCTGATTATTGTAAAAGATACCTCTGGATTGTACTAATGATATGAACTTAAATCATAAAAGGTTTTCGAAATAATTGTACCAACTGACTTTGTATTGTTTTAAGAAGGATTTGAAAGGTATCGTCTGTTGACTCTCTGTTAATTAGATTTCTTTAAAATCTTCTGTTTTTGTTTATCTTAGTTTTTATTACCATTTTAATGTACACAAAGATAATTGTCTTTATTACTCTTTTTTATATAAAAATTTATAAATGAATAGAAATCAATAGTTGAATATATCTATGTTGGGTTCGTGAAGATGGAGTGTTCTGGATAGGAGCTTAAGTGAGAGAGCTCAATCCATATGCAGTTAAAAATAAAGTTCAAGAAGAAAAGGCTCAACCCAACATTTTTAAGTCTTTGAACTATAATTTATTTCGCCTGGGGTGGGATGGAGGTTCATCTTCTTAGTGTACGAGTGGAAAGCAAGCCAATAGCACCTGACGAGCCCTCCCTCCTCCTCGGGTTAAATAATTTATAGTGCAAAGGCTTAAAAAAGTTGGTTGGAGTTTTTTCTTAACTTATATATAGGATTAGACAGTCAAAAGAATGTATGTGTTCATCTATATGTATACTCTCTTGTATTTTATGGGGTAAACAGAATTTGAATTTAATACAACCTTTGCATTTGTAAATCCTATATTTGATGTTACCAAGATACTGGTTTTATATTTTCATGGGGTAAATTCTCTTACCTATTTTTCTTAATTTTCCTATTTATACCTGTTATTTTTATTTTATTAACTTTTCTATTTATATTATTCTTCATACTTTTATATCTTATTCTTTATTATTATTATTATTATTATTATTATTATTATTATTATTATTATTATTATTATTATTATTATTATTATTATTATTATTATTATTATTTTATTTTATTTTATTTTATTTTATTTTATTTTATTTTATTTTATTTTATTTTATTCTTTAATTTTATGTTTGGTGTTTTACTTCCTTATATATATTTCCTTATTATATTTTATTTTATTCTATTCTTTAATTTTATGTTTGGTGTTTTACTTCCTTATATATATTTCCTTATTATATTTTATTTTATTCTATTCTTTAATTTTATGTTTGGTGTTTTACTTCCTTATATATATTTCCTTATTATATTTTATTTTATTCTATTCTTTAATTTTATGTTTGGTGTTTTACTTCCTTATATATATTTCCTTATTATATTTTATTTTATTCTATTCTTTAATTTTATGTTTGGTGTTTTACTTCCTTATATATATTTCCTTATTATATTTTATTTTATTATTAATATTTGTATATGTGTTTTTTAATGATAAATAATGTTGATGTTTTGTTCAACTTCTATTTGTGATGTTATGGGATTGGTGCTGAAAAAGAATGTATATTGGAATGAATAAAAAAAAATTCTTTCGTCTTAAAAACGATCGTATGCCAGAAGATTTTATTGATGTTGAATTCATGGAACTGATATATATAATATGTTATAAATTTATTTATTTCAATTTACTTTACTATATATATATATATATATATATATATCAAATATGAAACTAAAAGTAAACTTTTAGTAGATAGAACCTATAGTGAAATGGTTTAAGCTCAATATACGAGATAGAGCAATTATAAAGATAGATGAAAGAAGAGTGATAAACATATACGAATGTCCAGATTTATTTCAAACTTCGATTGTTCAATGCAAGGTATATTCTGTAATAAAATTATGTTTATTATTTAAAATGGTCCGATTTCTCATATTAATTCCGATTGAGTGCGCTCCACCTACGATTTGAACTCAATATCTCACTATTGGAGTTACTTTATTTTTGAACGCTTTAACTCCAATAGTGAGATATTGAGTTCAAATCGTAGGTGGAGCGCACTCAATCGGAATTAATATGAGAAATCGGACCATTTTAAATAATAAACATAATTTTATTACAGAATATACCTTGCATTGAACAATCGAAGTTTGAAATAAATCTGGACATTCGTACATGTTTAGCATTCTTCTCTCATCTATCTTTATATATATATATATATATATATGAATGGGTAAGTACATATGCATAGCTTCTAATTATGTCCAGGCTGAGAAAACTTAATTTGGTCTACAAATGAACAAACGTTGTCCATGCATGATTTAACTCATAATCATACTGTAAATAATGAAAATGATTGCGTCATCTCCAAACCAATTTCAAGGACTTCAATGCTTTAATTGATAAGTTATTATCCCAAGTATTCAGGGAATAGGCATTCTGAACAAAAGCATGACCGCTCTCTTCCGCAGTCCAAAAAAAAAGAGAAAGATTTGATCAGCTTATCCACTCTGTGTAACTCCAGACTTCCTGTCTATGACACATTATCCTGACATGTAGCCCTAACTTTAATTTTTAACTTCTAATGGAAAATTTCATTTCTTTACTGAAACTAACCTTACATGAAATTTTTCATTTTTAACCTTATTTTTCCATACCCAAGTCCAATATCGATGCACTGTTTCTTTCAGTTATTAAAGAGAGTGCTTCAAAATTATGGACCCCCATTCTGGGATGGATACTCAAGTTAGTGTAAAATAAATGTTTTTTATTTTGTTTATAATTGTATTTCTATTTTACAGAATACTAACAGAGGTGATTCACTGCTTACAAATGGTAAACTATTATCGAATCGTGAAAACCGTATCGTGTGGGCCGATCAAGCATATGGAAAACGATCAGCACCTCCTCTTTACAGGTCAGTTGGCGAAATGATTCAATGGAAGCTTGTGTCCATATTATTCACCCTAAAACTGAAATTGGAGAGAATATTTATTAATCCATATCTAATAGCTATTGTTAAAATTTTACAAAAATCGGACCCCCGAAAACGGGGCTACCTGTTGGCTGTGGGTGGCGACCCGTAATGTCTTAGGACAGGATCCTGGTGGCTGAGCGGTCCGTGGCCTGGTTACATAAATTGTCATGTGATTTGTAACACTACCTTGGCCCTTACTTCGGCTAGACGGGAGGTCAGAGAGGCCTGATCCAATCAATCGGCCAGTTACGTCTTGCCCTAGCACTTATTCAATCAGTTTCCCCGATTGTTAACAATATTGAAATTGATTAACTTCGTAGTTATCAATACCCACTCCAGTTTATAATAAGTGCTAGAAAGCGATGGCAAGGGTCAATCAACTTGAAAGATATATAACCACAACATGGCTGTGTGCCCTCGAACGTTTCGCTATAAGTGGGTAGAGAAATCGATGGAACACGGGTGCTTGTGATCACGATCGGGTTGAGTATATCATTCCTGTAGCCTTGTCAAGGCGATTGGGTTTCCCCCTTGGCAATTCCCATAGTGGACTCCGTGGTGAGTAGGGAGCAAGAATGATGAATTAAAGAAAAACAATTCATGGCTCCTAACAGAACCACAAAAAGAATGTATAGGGATACAAGCTCCGAACGAGAAGAAGAAGAAAACGACCAAAGTAAATTCCCAAGATTTATTGTACTGGAAGCATTAGAAGAACCAAATCTTTCTACATTATCTCCCTTCGTCATTGAGAAAATAATTTTGCCTAATATGACGCCTAAGGTGGTTAAAAAATTGGCCAATGGAAACATACGGGTCGAAATGAAAATTTTTCACAATAAAAAAATTACATCATACCCACATATTTCAAAAGGTGTAATAAGGAGCCAAGAGCTCTCCTTGTGTACTATAGAAGAAATAAAAGAATTGAAATCCCAAGGAGTAATCGAATTGAAGCGAATCTCTATAAAAAGAGAAAACAAGATCATCCAAACAAACACATACGTGATGACATTTGATATGCCAACAATTCCAACAAAAATGAAGATAGGATATACAATTGAAAAAGTTGAACAATATATCCCTAATCCTCTTCGGTGTTACAAATGCCAGAAATATTGACATCACGAAAGCAAATGTAACGGAAGAAACACATATGGAAAATGTGGGGAAAAAGACCCTGACCACTCTGTGGATGAATGTAAAGGGAATCATACATGTGCAAACTGTGGTGGTGACCACCCAGTTTATGCCAAAATTTGTGAGAGATGGAAGAGGGAAAAGGAGATACTGACAGTAAAATACACGAAACATTTCCTTCCAAGAAGCAAGAAGGGTGGTTGAAACCACTAGTAGAGGAAAAACATTCTCAGGCTGTGTTCCCGGTGGTGAATAATGAGGACAGTAAATACAAAAAATTAATAGAAAGGTTGCTTCAGTTTGGACTGGGAGACTGGTCAGCATTCCAAAATACAATTAGAAAAGAATCTGAGGAACCGAAAGCAAAAGCTAGAAAGCAACAGGTGGAACCAAGAGAGGAAAGTATTATCATTGTGCCTCCTACTAAACCGGTTGCCCCCATCCAAGATGCACTACGACAGTCAAAAACAAGTGATGCAACTGAATTTACTTGGAAAAAGAAATTGATCCAAAAAGATCCAAATAAAAATTCTCCAAGTAAAAAAAAAAATCTCCATGCAAAGAGCCTCCAGGTAAAAATCCTGAACCTGAGAAAAAAGAAAAATCACCTCAAAAACCAAAATCAAAAATCAGAGTGAACTTGACACAAAACCGATTTGAGGCACTGGACATGATGGAAACAGAAGATGAAAACTCTGAAAAAAAGAAACAAACAAAACAAAAAGCACCCCCCAATCAAAATATAAACCATGGGACAAAAAATAATCCAATGGAATTGTTGCAGTTTAAAAGCAAATCTTTCTTATTACTAACACAGAAACCTCCCACAATTATTTGTCTCCAAGAAACCTTCCTCAAATAAGAGGACAATATCAAAATTAAAAATTATCAGATATTCAGCCACATCCATGATATTGGACACAGAGCCTCTGGAGGGGTATCAATTCTAATCAGAAATGATATACCCCATAGCAAACTGAATATCTAAACCAATATCCAAGTGATTGCCATTAAATCGACATTACATAAAACAATGAATATATGTTCAATATATATTCCACCAAACGAGGACATAAATGAAAGTGAGCTTAAGAAGCTAATTGACCAATTACCCACACCATTCATCCTATTGGGGGACTTTAATAGTCACAATACCCTATGGGGGTGCAAAAATACGACAAAAAAGGGTAAAATAATAAAAAAATTTATTAATGAAAATGATCTGTGCATGCTAAATGAAGGAATACACATATATGAACCCATTCAATGGAAGTAATTCTGCTATTGATTTGATCATATGCGACCCCCACAGTCTATATGGACTTTACTTGGAGAGTGTATGATGACATTTGTGGCAGTGATCATTTTCCAATCCTCCTCGAAAACATAGAACCTGATGGTGAAAGTAAACCAGACCGCTGGAAACTAGACAAAGCCAATTGGCAAATGTTTAAAGAAAAATGTCAGGAGAAACTGACATGTGTGGAAACAGACTCTGACCCAGTGGAACACTTCACAGAGAGGCTGATTGAAATAGCAAAAGACTGCATCCCGAGAAATTCCACACCAGACAAACGTAACAGACCCTGGTTTAACAGTCAATGCAAAAAAAGTCATTAGACTGCGAAGAAAGTTTGGAAAAGAACCAACTACAACAAATCTTATAGAATTCAAACAAAGCAGAGCAAGGGCCCGCAGGGTGATAAAAGCAGCAAAAAAAGAATGCTGGCAAGAATATGTTGGCAAACTAGATTCCTTCTCTAAACCGAAAGCAGTTTGCCAAATGATTGGGAAAATTGCGGGTAAAAACCAAACTAAACCAATCCAACACCTCTCCAAAAATAACTGCACAATAGCAGATAAAAAAGACATAGCAAATCAGCTAGCAGAAACGTTTTCCAAAAATTCATCAGGTCAGGGCGGAAAACAAGAATTTCTAACCACCAAAAGAAACGCAGAAAAGTGTAAGTTGAATTTTAAATCCAAAAATCTGGAAAAATATAATAGTCCATTGAGTGAGTTAAGGGATTCTATTGAAAGATCTCATAATATTGCTGTAGGACCGGATGAAGTCCATTATGAGTTTTTAGGGCAACTACCAGGAGAATCACTTAAATTACTCCTAAAAATATATAACAAAATATGGACAGAGAGAAAATTCCCGGATATATGGAGACAAACTACCGGGCAAAGACAACTCTGATCCACAAAATTACAAGCCAATCTCCTTGACCAGTTGTTTATGCAAAACAATGGAGAGGATGATCAACAATAGATTTGGTATTTGGAATCCAATGGCCTTATTACCAATATACAATGTGGATTCCGCAATAAAAGAGGCACAATAGACTACTTGGTCCGCTTGGAAACTGCCATAAGAGAAAGCTACATTAAAAAAGAACATCTCGTAGCTATTTTCTTTGATCTAGAGAAAGCGTATGATACAATGTGGAAATATGGCGTCATGAGAGATTTGAATGATCTTGGTCTAAAAGGTAGATTGCTACATTTTATTGACGTTTTTTTTTGTCAGACCGAAGATTTCGAGTTCGCGTTAGATCTTCTCTTTCTGATATGAAAACTCAGGAAGAGGGTGTTCCACAAGGCAGCGTGCTATCTGTGACTCTGTTTAGCATAAAAATAAACAACATAATAAAAAGCTTATTACCCGGAGTGGATGGATCCCTATACGTGGACGACTTCCTAATATACTACAGGTCTAAGCATATGCATACTATTGAGCGAAAATTGCAACAATGCCTGAATAAAGTCAACAAATGGGCAACAGAAAATGGTTTTCGATTTTCTCAGGCAAAAACAAAATGTGTCCATTTTTGTCAGAAGAGAAAATTGCACAATGACCCAAGTCTTCAGACTTGAAAGGATGGAAATTCCAGTTGTAGATGAATATAAATTCTTAGGGGTAATTTTCGATAGAAAATTGACCTTTATTCCCCACCTGAAATATATAAGGGCTAAATGTAATAGAACATTACAACAACTATGTGTGGTAACCCACACTGAGTGAGGTGCAGACCGAAACACTCTATTAAAACTATATAAGTCATTGATTAGATCCAAATTGGACTATGGTATTTTTATATATCGATCAGCTAGAAAGACATATCTAAAATTACTTGACTCAATCTACCATGGAGGACTAAGGTTAGTTCTTGGAGCCTTCAGAACATCGCCTGTTGAGAGTTTCTATGTAGAAGCTGACGAGGCACCTGCAGATATCAGAGGTGAAAAATTAACTTTGCAGTATTATGTAAAAATGAAATCCTGTTCATCAAATCCTGCATATGATGGTACATTCCATCCAAAATACAAGGAATTATTCCAAAGGAATGAAAGAGCTATAAGACCATTTGCCTTCGAATGGAAATGATCAACAAAGAAGCAGGATTGGACCTGACAAAAATACATGATATGATAATACCAAAGATCCCACCTTGAACCATAAGGATCCCAAAGCTCATACTAGCTTTAAGCAGACTCCACAAGCAAAAAACCCATCCTCTAATTTTCCACGAGGAATTAGAGAAAGTCAAAGACAACTATCCAAGACCTATGCACATCTTCACAGATGGATCGAAACATGAAGAAGCAACAGGATGTGCTGCAATTTACAACAATAATATAAATAAAAAGCGTCTACCATGTGCAGTAGATATGGCACGCAATTTCATTTTAAAATCTAAAAATAAAAAATTCATTATCTTTTTGGACTCTTTGTCTGTATTAATATCACTACAAAACAGAAAATTTGACAATCCATTGGTGACCAAATTACTTTGTAAAATTGAATATTTGTCAAAGGATAATGAAATATTACTGTGTTGGATCCCAAGTCATATCGGAATCAGAGGAAACGACCAGGCTGATAGGGCGGCCAGGTCTGCCTTAGGCATGGCTCAGGAGACCATTTTTAAGGTTCTATATACAGATTTTAAAATGAAGATCAACAAATATATTCAACAACAAAGACAACAACGTTGGAGTAGCAATACACATAACAAACTCCTAGCGATCAAAACTACCATAGGAGAATGGAAGAAAAGCTCACGAAAAAGCCGAAAGGAGGAAGTAGTGTTATCCAGACTTCGTATAGGTCACACAAGGATTACGCATTTCTACTTACTTGAAGACAAACAGCAACCAATATGCTATGCATGCCAGACTGCGTACACAATTAAGCATATTCTTACTGAATGCATTGATCTGGCCTCTATAAGAGAAACGTTCTACAAAGCAGGTACAATGAAGGAACTGTTTAAGAAAAATAAAGTAGAGACAATAATTAACTTTTTAAAAGCTGTTGATCTATATAAAAAAATATAATTATCTAAAGACATATAAATCAAGCTTGATTTGGTATTAAATTAACTGGGAAAAATGATATGCTGTAAAAAAAAAAACGTTTAAAGAATGTTTTCAAAATATTTATTTTGGTTTTTGTCTTAATATTTAAAAAAATTTTTTTTTTTTTGCAAAGAACTTTTAAAAAAAATACAATTGATTCAGCATTAAATAGCCTGAAAACGGTTGATATGCTGTAAAACAAAACAAACAAACAAAAATGGGAGGTATCTGAATTTTCACAAATGAGCTTCCACCACCATTTTACCCCCTTTGCATAAAACTAAACTAAATACAACCCACATTACAACCCTTTATGCCTAGCAGCTGTGTTGTAAGATTCCTAATGATCGGTTAATTAGTTTAGGAGTGAATCCTGTATGTGCAAATATATAAATATATACACATATCTAACTTATATATATATATATATATATATATATATATATATATATATAATGAAAAAAGAAAACTTATTCATATATTCATCAACGTTTCGTTTTTTTTAAGACTTTCTTAAGATGACTGATTTGAAGAAATAACATGGAACTCTATTAAAATTTGTTATATTAAATCTGAAAACTTGTATTCCTTACCTAATTTTATATAAATAGAGATATGTTTATACATTTCTATGTATAGGATTCACTCCTAAACTAATTAAGTGATCATTATGACTTTTGGAACAGCTGTTAGGCATAAGTGTCGGTAATGTGGGCTATATTTAGTTTAATTTAGTTTTATGGAGAAATTTAGATACCTCTGATTTTTGTGAAATTTAAAAAATATGTATTAGACATCAATTAATAAATATTCCCCAAATTTCAGTTTCTTTGGAGTATTCTAAAATATTTTAGGGGACATCATATAGGCACAAACTCCCATTTGAAAATTCAAATATTTTAGATTTGCATTAAATTGATCCATAGTCATTAGACTCTAATTAAGCAAGATTCCCTGAATTTCAATTTTTTTTAAAGATTCCTTGAACTTAAACTTTAGAAATTTTCTAGAATCAAAATTATGTAATGGATTTTGATCAAAATTGGAATAAAGATTCTAGACATGAGATTTAGTATCATCATATCTTGATTTTATGGGGACATAAAGTGGTACAAAACTGTTCTGCTCAGTGAATTAATTTTACTTGTCCTAGGACGGGTATTCTTCTAGTAAACTATATAAATTATATTCCATAAATGTGAAAATGCTTTGATACTTTTTTGTGATAAAAGAAATAAAATAACACAAGAGTTTGTTTACAGAGAATAATCTCTTAATCAGGGGGGGGGGGGCGTCCATATTATAGATTTGAGTAGGCAAAGGCAGTCGCACAGGTGGGTACCTTGATCTAAAATCACAGGTCAGGATCATCTGCTCATTGTACTGGTCCAAAGTCGTTTCTTACATTAGTCGCAGTTTCAAGTAACAAAGGTTTATTTTTTGGAGGTTACAATGAGACTTGTTTTCTTCTACTGAACAACAGACTTGCAAATGAAAATTCTTAGCAAGACCAACTCAAAACACAAGTCCAACCAAACACAATGCATTAGCTAAGAGCCCAAGGGCCTATCTCTCTCTGAGAGGCACACAAACCTCAACTCACCGTGGCACTCCAGAAAACCAACTAACTCTCCTCCCCTGCCAATCTGCTGGAATATATAGAGAGAGATATTCTGCTCCTTTGTAGCAGACCACCCAGTTATCCAACTGAAAATAATAACCAGGATCAGTTTCTTATGTGGTTTCTCTTCCCTTCATTAAATATCTTTCCCACAGCAAGCCTGTTATTCGCATGCATTGTAAACATGCAACCCACTAAACATACAACCACCTAGTGCAGGTTTACATTCGAATGTTGGATGTTCATACTTGTTGAGGTTCGCCTTGGCATTCTTCTGGCATTTAGGAGTATGCTCTGCATAGTTCCAGTCTCTCTTCTTGTTGGAATGAGATATGGTTCAGCTCGGTATTTAGGAGATGCATAACATTCTCCTTTGGGAGGTGAGAGGTGATTACCAGTCACCTTAGGCGCTGGGACCAGGAAATGCAGTCAGGTTCATTCTTAGCTATTTTTGCACCCAGCCAGAGTTCCTGCTAAGGGGGAGCTGATTATATCCTCGTTAAACGATTTTGTGTCACATTATGCTTAAGAGGGATGTTTATAAATCTTGCTACCAGCACGTCCTCTGAATCAACCCATTGATTTTCATTGATTAATTTCACTTTGTATTATGATGCCATTGCAGTTGATTTTATATCTATATTTTTCTCTATTGTTTCAGGGCTGATTATGATTATCCCCTATCCAAATTTAAAAACTGCAGACAGAAAACAAGCAAATTATTTAAACAATTATATAAATAATTATCGAAAATAATACAATTATAAAATAAAAAGTTAAATCAAAGTAATTGAATGGATTATGTAAAAATAATACTGTATATAACAAAACAAAGGTAAACATAGAACTGTGAGTATTATGCAAATTATGGAAATAATAATCCAATGTGATGAAAAAAAAAAATTGTTTAGTATTCATCATCGTTTTATCTTTATTTCAAGACTTTCTGAAGATGATTGATTTGAAGAAAAACAGAAGTAGATATTTGAAAATATGTGGTGCGTCTATGACGTGGAAAGAATGATTTTGTTCTTTTTTTTAAACGAAACATAGACGTTAGAATCCAACATATGTGGTGTGTTTATGAAGTGGAATGAGTGTTTTTTTTTGTTTATTTTATATCAATATTATGTACAAAGTTTTGTTGGAAATGTGGTATAAAATAGCTAAACTGGATTTAAATTCAAGTTATGATCGGTTAGTATAAGTTTGCTGATTAAAAGAGATAAATTGTAGAAGCCATTACGTTGTTTGTGTGACTCATTATAAACTCTGATACATTTTAATTGTTCTAATTTTTCAATTTTCAATTTATTCGCCAAGTTTCCCATCTCTTACTAAATTTTTGTTAGAAGTTAATATATGTACTGCGTCTATGAAATAGAATGAGTCTTTATTTTCAAATTACAAAAAATGTGGTGCGACATATGACGTAAAAGGAATGATTTTGTTCTTTTTTCGAACAAAACATAGCCGTTAGAATTTGAAATGTGTAATATATTTATGAAATGAAATGGGTGTTTTTATACATTTACTTTTATTTTGTTTTTGTTTTTTATTTTTTTATTATCGATATTATGTTCAAAGTTCTGTTGGCAGTGTAGTGTAAAATTATTCGCCTGGATCTAAATTCAAGTTCTGTTCGGATAGAATAAGTTTGCTGATTAAAGAAGATAAATTGTAGAATCCATTACGTTGTTTAATTTTGTCAGAGTTTATGATGAGTGCTGATTCAAGAAATCTTTGGCGAGATTTATTAAAAATGAATTTAGTAAGTCTAGCTAGTTGTGAATATGTATGGGTTACAGATGAAATCGCAGAGAGACATTGGATTATGGTGACAAGCTTAGCATGTACAGAATGAGCAGTTGATTTTGTCAGTCAATATTTTAGGTTTACTTTTTCTTTATTGTTTCAGAGGTGATGCTGATTATAATTATGATTATCCCCTCCCAAAATTAAAAACTGCAGCCAATGAAAGGACTTCAAACAAAGTAAGTTATGTTTATTTTGCATCGCCTTTCCTTTTTTTTTTTTTTTAAATTTTTCTTAACTAATGAGTCACCATTCATTAGAGCAAAAAAAAAAACACTTGAGAATAATGGTTAATGAGATGGATAGATTTTTAGTTGAATAATTTAAAAAAAAATTATTTTTTTATGATATTTCACCCCAAACAAGGCAGGACGACACTGTAGGGGCTACTGAGAATTAGGGAGTAGGTTTAGGGTGTCATTCTAAGTTGGGAGCTGTGCAGCGAGATGTCTGTTTACATTAGTTTTAAACCTCTGCATGTCGGTACTGTGGGGGAAACGGGGCAGGGAGAGAGTTCCAGAGGCTAGCAGCACGAGGAAAGAAGCTATTGGAGTAGAAAGCTCTCCGGCATCTCGGGACCTCCACAGTGAATGGATGAGATTTAGCTGATTATCGAGTTTGTCTAGTGAATTTACGTCGAGGGGGCACCAGAGTAGCCAGTTCATCGGAGCATAATCCATTGAAGTATTTGTAAAACAAGCACAAGGATGCTACGTTGTGGCGATGGGACAGGGGCTGGAGCTTGGTTGACAGTGAGGGACCTATTAAGTTGGCGACTCTTTTTTGGACCTTGTCAAGGAGGGAGAGACTAGTAGATGATGCACCAGCCCAGATGTGGCAACAATACTGCATGCATGGGCGGATGGTGGCTTTGTAGGGATACAGGATAATGTCAGGTGTGAGAAGTTTACTAGCACGGTAGAGGGAGCCCACCTTCTTTGCTGCAGTCTTGACAATGTCTTCAATGTATTTGTTCCAATTCATGTTACCTGTGAAGGTTAGGCTGAGGAGTTTGAATGAATATTATGAATGAACAAAATTTGATTACTCATTAGGACGGTTTATGACAAGTATTTGTTGACATTGTATTTGAAGATGACATGTTGTAGTCTGAAGAGAAGCAGTCCTTTGGTAATGTGTTCCATAGATGTGGAGTTCTTATCAATATAATGGTTATTTAATACAAAATCCACTCATTTTGCTAAAAGTTTTTATGCTTAAAGTTCTTAAAGCAACAGGGGGGGGGGGGCAAAGAGAAGGAGGATGAAAGGAGACTCTTGTTAGAAGCACATCGTTTCATTCACCTGATTTCAATATATCTCAAACATGTCTGGTTGCTGCGGTTGTTCTATCCAGACTGATCACATCCATCGTCAGACATCACTTCCACTAAGTTTTAGTTCTCATGCGAGTTGATTGCCCCAAAAAGGTTAACTGTCTGAATCCTGCTGACCTCTAGTCTACGATGCATCCTGTTTATATTTAAATCAACCTATAAACATAATTTAACCAAATGATTACTAGTTGATGTATTGACCAATATTTGACATACGGACAAATGTATTTCATCAAGTTTTTCTTTTCTTTTACTTACTTGCCATTTTGTTTATTATTTTCCAGTATGATATAAACTTAAAAGATCTGACAAATGAATATTCAGCAAGGTAAGTATCTTGGTGCCTTTTAAGAATAGGTATCCAGAGATTTGCAGTCGTGACGTAAGCAGTTCCGATTATGAATGGTGAAAGTTGAATCGAGTTCTGAATTTTACTGAAATATACAAATAAAAAAGGTGCTGTTACTTGGCAGACGACTATTTTTCAATCAATTAGAAAGAACAAGTTCGGACTTTTACGTAATTATTTGGATACAATTAATATGTTTGCAACTTTTTGAAAATTTTTGGATACCTTTTCATTTACCTTTACTAAACGCATTAAATTCAGGTTAGTTTAGGGTTAGGGTAAAAAACAGTTGGGTTCATATTGTATGGAAGTACCAAAACAACATTACAGAATATGCTTAAATACAAGATAAAATCTACAATTTCTTTTTCTTAAATAATTTCTTTGCAAAAAAAAAAAAGCCTAGTAATACATTCGTTCGTTTGGTGAAATTTGTTAACATTCGCCAGTCTCGGAAGTCTCCGGTGAAACTTGGAATTGATGACGTAAGTACTGAAATTTTCAGGCACGCATAATTTTTGAAAATTAACACATGGTGCAATTTAAATAAAAAAAATGATTTATTTAATCAAAGATGTTGTCAATTTCCTTATTCAAAAAGCGCAAATCTGCACATAACATCGACCAGACCCTACTTATCCTAACGTCTTTTAAAACTGGACATGCTTTTCTGTCTCTACTGTGATTCGACCCCTCGGGGTTAATACCATCTAAATGAGGAAGAAGAAAAGAAAAAAAAAACAATAAGACAGTCTCACCTGACAAAGTTGTTTTACAACAAAAGCTTGCAAAAGAAAAAAAAATGATTTTTTCATTTAAATTGCACCATGTGTTGATTTTCAAAAATATTTCACTTAAATACATTTTCATGCGTGCCTCAAAGATGTTGTCAATTTCCTTATAAAAAATTCTGTTTTAATTATTCTAATTAGCCATAATTTATAATTAACTGAACAAGTCACCCATCTCTCTCTTGGCTATCTATGTATTTCTTCCTGCCCTCTCACTCTATGTTGATTCAACCACTCTCTAATATTTCTTAATCTCTCTATGAGAATTTAGAGAGAGAGAGAGTAACTCTTATTTCTCTGTGTAGTTATCTAATTTATACGTGTGTCTGTACACATGACAAACACGTAAATTGGATGGCAAAATAATAAGTTTATTAACTTTTTATAAGCATAATAAAGAATAATAATACTTCTATATAATCTATTAATAATGGAGTTTATGTATCTGTATGTCTGTCTGTCTGAAGCCAAAACTATACTATTTAAGACTATTGTACTTATTATGAAATAGTATAGTATATACTATTTCAGACTAATGTACTATCTTTAAATGCTCAATTCAGGGGCATAGTGTAGTGTAGTATCTGTTCTGTTTTCATGATACCATCCTCCCAGGCATTACCTCCTCCTTGTAATAATAATATAGAAATAAAGAGACATATTTTTAGTTATGCAAGAAGAATGTCTTCAAAGATATGTCATAGTTGATGAATTTTCAAATGAAATCAAAATAGAATAAATGATGGTTGTGATTGTGACTTAACACCATTTTATAACAATTTGGTTCAATGACTATTGAAAACTATTTGTAGTTTCAAAATGAAAATCAATGACATTTAAAAGAATGTTCCTGAAGTTGTTGAGAAGCGAATAAAAATTATTTAAATTTGAATCCATCTTCCAACCATTTTTTTCTCTTCTATATAAGTAAAGTCAGTATGTTTGTTGATTTTGGTCATTGATATCTTTACTCGTACAAAATCAATGTTTGCTTCTGGTTTGTTAGTTATTTTTGTGCAACGTTGGTACCTGTTCTTAGCAAGAAAAAACTGAAATTCGATTTAATTTGTTTGAGAAATTATTTTATCCGACCAAAATAATTTTCAAAATGACTCCATCTTAAGAAAATATAAAGGTAGTGATTCTGTATTGATGAATACAAAATCACTTTCCTTTGTTAGGTCTAGTTTTCACAAAATCGTTTTTGCATTTCACTCATGTAAATTATTAATGAAAGTAAAAATAATCCTCGCCAACGCCGGGTAGGGACAACTAGTTTGAAATAAAATAAATTTTTCATTAAAATATTCTTCTTTTCAGATTGTCTCAACCAAACTTGCATGAAGAAATTGAGAACAGATTAAGACCTATGGCTTCGACATTTGCTCCTGTTTCAAATAACTTCTTTGATGATCCACTTTGGGCTAGACTCCGAGAAAACCCACAGGTATTTTAGTTTATTTTGTTTTGTTTATTTTGTTGTTGTTTTTTTAATATTTTTTCTTGGATACATACTGACAATTGGGCATAGAAACTGCCTTGCAGGTTTAGTTGTTTTCTTCCAAAATTGTAACTTTAATTTATTGTTTATTTTTAATTTTTTTCTTTTTATCTATAAATATTGGAATTTTTAACATTTTTGCAATTTACATCGCATGAAAACGTTCAATTGATTTTTACATAGGACGGAAGCCGCAAATCATGTTGGATCCATAGATGATCTCAAATGATTTCCCGAATCCTGTCTTATGAGGAAAATCAGAAATCCTTGGAATATGCATTAAAGAGTTTTAAGATAAAATATAGAAATGATATTAACTGAACGTGTTTTAAACCTAAATCAATAGTTATTTTAGTCGTAGAAAATGTTACTCTTCATTGGCTAACAGATTTCTTATTCAACTAGTTGCTATTGTTGTTGAGCGAATCAGATTTCTGCAGAGTCCATGAAGATCATGCCTCAGAATTGTCGTGTCTGCATGAAGTTTTCGTTGACCATAGCTATTCATTATATCTGTAATATTCCAGGTTTTTACCCAAAGCATCAAGGTGCAGTAGTTGCATATGAAGTCGGGGAAGGTTTGGCATAGAACACACAAAGGAATGGCAGTTACACATGCACAGAAGCAACGTTGTTATCCTCATTTCATGAATTTGTAGTTCCACTCCTGACATGTCTTGGCTTGCCACACGCGGAGGCAGACACCACCGGAGATGATTGATCTTGACTCCTGGATTTTCACCCGAGCCCTGTCAACCGGGTAGCTCTGACAATACCATTTAACCACTGCCCCTATTATTTGAGGAAGGGGTGACCAAATGCTGTTGAGATTTACGGTGTTGGTCGTAGAGCGGTGCAAGTGACTCGAGATTCCAGAGAGACAAAGTAGTTGTTCCAATGAGCTTCACTTGCAGTTGTGTACGGAAACTGCGTTGCACTGTCTGCAACTGTTTTTCAAAAATTGTGACTTAATTCTGTTCATTTTGAGTTATTTATGCTATTTTCTTTTTTTTTAAATTTTATTTCATTTTTTTTTTAAATTATTTTATTATTATTTTTATTTTGTTACTTTATTTTTTTTCTTCGTTTCTATATCAATAAAATTACTTTCACAAATGAAAAAAGGAAGCTGTAAATTATTAACTAGTTTTCGACATTCCTTTTTAAAATCTTTTGGAAAGGTATTAAATATATTTATGATTTTTTAAAGAATTATCGGTGCTTAAGCATATCCGCCCCGACATTAAAAAATTTAAAGAATGTATAAACGTTATTATGTACTTACGTGTTAGCTGAAAATAAGATTGTGCAGAAAAAATTACGCAAATTCATCCAGTAGTTATTTAATTATAAGAAAAAGAAAAAAAAATGATTTAAATGATTTTACGTAGATTTTGACATTTTTGTAAACAAGGGAGATAATAATTTTTTTTTTTACCAATTGCGGAAAAACAGCTTATAAGTACGATATAAGAGAAAAAAATTAACAAAAGACATAACCAAGTTTGAAAAAACAACTTATAAGTACGATATAAGAGAGAAAAAAACGTAGCATTTTATTGACCCACAGGATAAATTTCGGCAATCTGTTTAAAAAGGTTTTCTAATGTTATTCCCCGAAATTTTTGTCGCCACATGAACTCGGCCAAATATGAGTTTATCATATGCGTATGGGTACCACATTCAGCCTTATTTCGTCTTTTGGCCTCTTGCCACATTCTTTCCACATGATTTGTGGTTGCGCTTGTTGGGTCAACAAAATTATATCGATGGTTGACGCGCAAATCAGACAATCAGAAAACCCCAAACCAAGAAATCGTGAAAATATGAGTTATCGTTCTTGACCACTGGAAAATCTAAGATACAAAATGGTGGAAATATCTACCGAGTGAAAAAATCGTTAAAATAGTTTTTTTTTTAATAATTAAATAACTACTGAATGAATTTGCGTAATTTTTTCTGCACAATCTTATTTTCAGCTAACACGTAAGTACATAATAACGTTTATACATTCTTTAAATTTTTTAATGTCGGGGCGGATATGCTTAAGCACCGAATTATCACATTGAAGATGTCTATAATAACATTTGTTGTCTTATGCAATATTAAAACTAGTTGAGAGGTATGTGTTGGGGGGGGGGGGAATAATTAAATGAGAACAGATCCATGCTTAAGATGTGTTCATTGAATCTGCTTATTTAGTGATGAAAATGCTATTTCAAACTTGAACTTGACATATAAATAAAAATGTTATTTCAAATGCACTTGATAGATCAAACTAAATAGTATTTCAAACTTGAGCCTTATAGATAAAAAAATGTTACTTCAAACTTGAGCTTGACAGATCAAAGAAAAAGCTATTTCAAATTTGAACTTGATAGACCAAAGAGAATGCTATTTCAAACTCCAGCATGACAGTCCAAAGAAAATGCTATTTCAGACTCCAACATGACGGACAAAAGATAATCGCATTTTTTAAATAATAAATGTTTTCTCAAGTCAATTCGCCCCAAATTTTAGGCACATATCCATTGCTATTGTCACAATCGATCCATCAATTTTCATAAAGCTTGACTATCTAGTTTTTTTTATATATTAAGAATTAATCAAAACAGGTGTGATGAGTTTGACTGACCGACCAAAACGAAAGTCTCATCGAAATGCGAGAACAGATCTACAGAATAATGAAATAAAAAAAATAAAAAACAGGTAAAAACATCAGGCAAAATTTAACTTACATTCGTCTGTATGTGACAAGTTAATGTTGCACATGGTTTGATGAAATAATTGATGATTTTAATAAAGAAAATTCATAAAAAAGAATGTTTTAAATAAAAAGGGGATTATTATTAAATTTAGTTTTGTTTAAATATTTGTATTGAATACTTGGTAATTGTTAAGAGCAATAATTGTTTTCTATTCAGCAAACGGAATAAATTAATTCATTAATTAATAAATAAAAATCATGTATAATAATTTTACCCATAATTTTAGAGAAGAGCTTCAAATTTGATGTTAGCTTATTAGTGCCTCAGCAATGAATGCTCAGTTTTGAGTAAATATGCTTGTGGAAAATCCTATTTGTAGGGACGATTGAAGAAGTGTAGTTTTGTATGAAGAAAAAGGTTGCTGCATCCATCCTTCTGGCCTTACAGGTATGAAGAAAACCGGGTTACCATAGTTTGGTTAAAAGGACAAGCTTTTACAATTTTAATCAATTTTATTCATACAGTTTCATCAACACAACAGGAATGGTCGGGAAAGAGTTACGTAGACAAGAATACAAAAATATGTTGAGTCTGTAGACATTGGGTCTCTCAACTCGCCTAGCCTGGTCGTGGCTAATGGCGAGAAAGGAAATATAACGTCTTGGCACAGTAACGTTTTTTTACTGACTGTTGGCAAAAGAGTGGGAAAAGGTTTGGGCGGAACTGACTCCCACACGCAAAAGTGTTCTTACCGGTTAGTGTATCAATCGTCCTGCGAGTGAGAACAAGAAAATAGATGTTTATTATATAACTGCTACATGCTTTTGGAGTTTATTTTAGATATAGTGTTCTGGGTTAATAGGTATGATTGACAGTTTTACCGTTGGGGTCAGCTGTGACCCCATCTATAATATAATAATGAAATCAATGTTCACTATAACTCATTAAAAGTGCATGTGTAGCACATAGGATAATGTATCATTGTCAGGGAAATAGACAGTGTAGGGGTCAAGTGTGCATGTGTATGGAGGGGGGTGCATCAGATGTACTTTTGGCAAATTTTGGAAAGCGTGAGAGTTTTGAAAAAATGCAGTGTTTCGGCAGCCATTGGCCTTGGCTAGGAACAAAGTGTAGTATCTGTTCTGATACTACACTTCGTCCATTCTGTCCTAGGTCAAAGGAGAAGTTCTTTCTAGAATGAGGCAATTCTTTTATTTTTGTTCCAATCCAGAGTGTCCCTTTTTGAGGAGCTGGATTTTCCTCACATTAAAAACTGACTGTGTATCTAAAATAGCCCTTGTGGGGAGGCAAGTAAATAGGAACTGATGCAGGTAGTTTGTTCCGTGCTTCATCAATTCTGAGCATGAAAAAATGTTTCCAGAAGTCATTGGAGCTGCGTTGTTTTCTGATCAGTTGATAATGCTAATTTTACGTGTGGTTGTATCTAGTTTTACATAAATGGCTGGAGAGTGACTAACAAAGATCTTGTTGGATGATAGTAAGATACCATCTGATCTGATTGGTTGGTTTAAGCATGTGACATAGAAGGGATTGTTAGATTTGCTGAGTAGATTTTAGTGAGCAAAGATCATGATGTGAAGCCCAGATAGGGATTCTTACTCCTACCATGTTGTGAGGATGGTTCACTCAGAAGCAACTCTCAGTTAAATAAATATGTGATCATCAGGGCCAGTTTTTTTAATTTAGTATATTATGAAATTTGAGGCCCTTCTCTAAAATAGTTTTTTATTTAGTATATTATGAAATTTGAGGTCCTTCTCTAAAATAGTTTTTTATTTAGTATATTATGAAATTTGAGGCTTTCTCTAAAATAGTTTTTTATTTAGTATATTATGAAATTTGAGGCCTTTTTCTAAAATAGTTTTTTATTTAGTATATTATGAAATTTGAGGCCTTTCTCTAAAATAGTTTTTTATTTAGTATATTATGAAATTTGAGGCCTTTCTATAAAATAGTTTTTATTTAGTATATTATGAAATTTGAGGTCCTTCTCTAAAATAGTTTTTTATTTAGTATATTATGAAATTTGAGGTCCTTCTCTAAAATAGTTTTTTATTTAGTATATTATGAAATTTGAGGCCCTTCTCTAAAATAGTTTTTTATTTAGTATATTATGAAATTTGAGGTCCTTCTCTAAAATAGTTTTTATTTAGTATATTATGAAATTTGAGGTCCTTCTCTAAAATAGTTTTTTATTTAGTATATTATGAAATTTGAGGTTCTTCTCTAAAATAGTTTTTTATTTAGTATATTATGAAATTTGAGGGCTTTCTCTAAAATAGTTTTTTATTTAGTATATTATGAAATTTGAGGCCTTTCTCTAAAATAGTTTTTTATTTAGTATATTATGAAATTTGAGGCCTTTCTCTAAAATAGTAATAATACATAATGAATAATACTTAAACAAACAGAGGTCACATTTTTAGTTCTTTTATTTTTTTAAAACAAATAATTAAAAAAAAAAATCAAGTTTTACTTTGATCACATGGTACAGCATACATGATCAAATTTAAACTCAATACCAAAATCTTTTGTCAATAAATAACATTTATGGATATGTTGCACTTCAATAATTAAAAAAAAATATTAAGTTTGTATTATTTAAATTATTCGGACTACTATTCTTATCTCCGGTGTTGTTTTCACAACGTTTCAGTTGATTTAATCTTCAACCTTTGTCAAGTGCATTTTTTCGAACTTGAGAATCTTCTAGTCGAATTTCGAACTGAACCCCTTTTTAATCTACAAAGGTAGATTGTTCTCATTCTGTCAGTCATGATCAGGTAGAAGTGTTATTCTTAATTATTGTTGCCTGCAATAAGGATTGAACCTTCACTCTCTAGAAGATTGTCACTTAGAATTGATTGTTAACCAACAGGCCATATGTCGATGTTGACAAGTTTGAATGGATGGACCTGAAAAAGATCGGAGTTTAGATCAGCCAAATTGTTGTGAAAAAAGATGGAACAATAGTGACTTTGATAATTACATTTCCTCATCTCGAACAAAATATTAAGTTTACTTAATTAATTTTCATTGACATAAATAAAATCTCCATAAAATAGACACAAATATTTAGCACTTTTTCATCATCATCATCATGATCGTTTATATATCCATTTTACATGCTTTTATGTGATGGATGTTTTTTAGAAATTGACTTCAAAACTAACCTATATCTGGCCAGGTTTTATTTATCCTTCTTTCTCTCAAGTCCATTTTTATCATTTCCTCCTATATTTTCCCTGGCCTTTCTCTGTGAACTGAACCTGCTACCTCAACTGTTCTACATCTACTGACCCAAGAAATCTCAGCCATTTTTTTAAAACATGGCCATACCATCGAAGTCTACAGTTCTGCACAAATTTCCCTATACTGTCCAGATTTAATCTTCCCGTGAACTCATCAGATCTAAGCCTGTCTTTAACACTCACATTATACACCCATTATATCATTCTCATATAATTTCTCTCCACACAACGTTAATGTAGGTATATCATTTTGACCTGGTCATTTTAAAAGTAGTTATCAAAAAGAAAAAGCTGCTGCCCTGTAGCTCCCTGAGACGAAATTCACCTACATTGACGTTTTTTTTTTTTTTTTTTTTTTTTTTTTTTGTAAAACTTAATTATGTTCTACAAAACCAAAACCAAAAACAAAAACAACAGCCCCTCTCCCTTTCTCCCTCCCCTTTTTTATTTTATTTTTCCTACCCTACTCCCGGTCCTGGATATGACCTTAAACTACATCCGATGGTGAGATCCGGCTTACGGACTTTGGGGAATGTGGAGCCTCCTCTTAATTACCATTGCTCCCAGGTCCACCCTGACCCGGAGTGGTAGTACCTGTTAGGGTCCCAACTATGGGTTAAATAGAAACAGATATTAAAAGAACTTGAAGCATAAAAACTTTCACCAAAATGACTGCATTCGGCATTAAATAACCTGAAAAGGGTTGATATGCCGTAAAACAAAACAAAACAAAAAGAAAAAGATTTAGGAGTAAATCTTTATGTGAATTACAAAACTTTCTTCTATAATAATTTGTAGGAAAAGGATTGTTAAAGAATAAAAGAAAACAAAGTTTTTCTATAAACAATTTATATAAATATATGAATATATATTGCATACGCATGAATTTGTCCTTTTGTCAAAAGGAATTAAGTTGAGCGGGTATATGTCAGCTGTCCATAGTTCTTTCTTTTTGGGGAAGCTGTATATTGCCAAGTGATGATAGCTATGCTTGGAATATCTAGTCGACAGGCAGCAGGAGAGAGGGTAAGCATCTTACTTCATGGCTGTCTGGAAACTGTCTGCTCTGTGAACCCTAAAGGATGGAGTCATAAAAAGGTTTGTTCAAAATTACAACACCGTATAGTTTGATTGATCATCATATGACCAAACAACCTCATTCAGGTTGCCCTCCACCAAAAGAAATAGATACCAATATGTGGTTTAAATATAAAGGAGGATTAAATGTTGCCTACTGTAACAATGGAGAAGAAAATGAAGAGTTACCAGCTTTGAAGAGCATAGATTGTTTCGCATGTTGGGCAATCACTTTTCAGTGAAAACAAAAACTTGTGTTCATAGTTAGATTTTTTTATAGGTGAAATTCATTTGCATATGAGGAGAACAACTATTTTAAGAAGGACGAATTGGGAAGACGGGCAGTTGAGTTTTTGACAGGTGAGAGGGAACATTGGAGTTGAGATTTGTCGTTGTTTGTTGCAGTGTTGTTGAAGAGGAGTTCTTTTAATTTCATGACAGGATTATACAGTGTTTATCACTGCTGCATGGATACCTCTTCCCTAATCTATAAGTTACTTGGTTCATAGATAAATCCAGAATGACCTGTGAATTTGTGCTTTGTGAAGTTTCTTAATTAATTAGACATTTTATATGAGTTTTCATTTTCTTTTTTCTCCCTCCTCTACCTCAGGAAATAGGACTAGGTCCTCACAGATCTACATTTGTCATGCCTGATGATTATATGAGAAATACATTAAATAATGTGGAAAGAAACAACTCTAAATCTCCTTATACGCCTGCCAATCAGCTTTTCATACCGGAGCCGGTTTCCACACGTGCCACTCATTTACAAAAAAATCAAACCGAAACCTATGCTACATTACCAATTGGTAAGTAATTATTTTTCTTTTCTCTCTCTTTATATATATATATATATATATATATATATGAAGCAATCCAACAAAAGATATAAGCGTCAACTAATATCTTATAATTAGTGAAACATCCGGATAAAAAAACTGAAGCTCGCGACTGGATAACTTTGCCGGCCCCTTCAATTTCACATATTTGGACTGCTGTTTGTATCTTGGAGTAATGTCCTTCCTGATTATGCTTCTCAACTTGTATGACCTGGATGGACTGTATGGATTCAACAAAAGTATGTTTTTGGATTGATATGTTTGATGTTATGTATTTTTATATATTTGTGTATATAATTTTATATATTTTCAAAGCGTAATTTTATTGCCTGTAGTAGTATAACTGCGGTAATGGTCCTCTGAAGAGAAGAATTATCTTTGAAAACTCATGAGCTAAGGACTTAAGGATGCTTTGCATGAATTTTGAATTCTAATAAAATGTGATTGACACCTTATTTTATTACTTCATTTTATATTATAATATATATATATATATATATAGGATATATTACAAGTTAGTAGAAAAACCCTATCAAATTTCCTGATCGTATGTTCTACAAGAGCTAATATTATTTTATTTAAATACTATACATTACTATGTCTGTTGAGGATACCCGGGTTTCATCTATCTGGTTATCCTGGATTTAGGAGAAAATCTGGCTTGTTTCTTTGCCAGAAAGATTTGTCAGTCTTGTTGGACGTTAATCACTTCAAGATCTGGGTTAACACTTACTAGTTATTAATGGTTCTTTCCCTTATTAGACAACACGGAATTAACTACATTAATATTTTGTGGAAACCCTTCATCACATACCATAATGAACTTTATTAGATCTCACTTTTTAATAATGATTAGGTTTTATACGGCCCCCAACAAGGTGGGCGATTTTATATACTAGAGAGAAAAAAATATTTCCACATTCCTCATTTAAATTACCAAACTTACTCAGTTTCACACTTTTGCCAAACAGTAAAAAACTTATTAGAGCCACAGATGATATTTTGAGAAAGGATTAACTGTCAATATACACCTGTTAACAGCATACACCCTAGTTAGATTTCCAATAACACGAAATAGGAGAGAGAAATGAAACTGCTAATGTTGCAATCCGGTTTAAATAATATTTTTAACTCCTTCAGGTGCGTTTTGTCTGAAACCTGCAATTATCTATATATTAATACGATAGCGTGTGTGTTCGTGTGTCACGCTTCCGGCAAAAGCTCTGCGCATGCGTGCCGCACCTAGATTTTGAAAAACATTCAACTCGCCTAATTTTCGAAACATTTTCAAGTATTTCCCTTTGGCGCAACGGTTAGCGACGTAGTATTTATGACTTCGGCCCGACTGGTTTATAGTTCGATCCCAACCAACCTCTAAGATTGTTTTCTACATTTCGAGGGGAAGGGGAAGAGAGGTAGGGAGGGGACAACCAGGAAAACACATATTAATACAATAGCGTGTGTTATTTTGTGTGTCATGCTTACATCAAAACAACGACCTTCCGAATCTTTGTATGCTACTCATGAATTGGCTTAATCTTTTGGCTAAGATCAAAGTGTAGTATCTGTTCCGATGGATACTGCACTCCATAGACTGGTATTATCTTGGCCTTCGAGGCTTGATTAACACCGGTCTATGGGTCTGTCCTGTGCAGTTCTAGGAGGTCCACCCTCCCAGGCTTCGCCTCCCCTCTTTGGGGAGGAGTAAGTTTATTGCTTACTGCCTGAGGCGCTCATACCGGGGAATGCCAACGGGGCTGCCTAGGCAATTTTTAATGGCCAGAGTGCTCACCTTCTCGAGTGCTGGCTTTTCAAACCCCACTTTCCCGACCTGACCTTGGGTCACATCTTACTTGTGGGAGTAAGATAAAACTGGCCTTGTGCCTAACTCCTGGAGAGGAGTATATAAATACTCATGAATTGGAGCCAAATTTAATTTAATCGAAAACATTTACAAAGTAAGGTTTAGTCGTCGAAATATTACCGTCACTAGAAATATTGTATATAAAGAAGTTTTGTAAATTGTTTCATGTATTGTTCATTTTTTAAAAATAAATATACAAGTCCAAATCTTATCATATTTTATTCAAACATGTATAGGTTAGGAACAAGATAATTAGTATTAAAAACATCATTTCGTGTAATTTACAGGGTCCTGCTAGTTATTATTATTAATAATAATAATAATAATCATCATCATCATCATAATCATCATCATAAACATCATCATCATCATCATCATCATCATCATCGGTTTAACATCCGTTTTACATGCTGCATGTGTTGGATAGCTTTTAGAAATTGATTTATCTCTGCCCAGGTCTTTATTTATCCGTCTTTCTCTCAAGTCCATTTTTATCACTTCCTCCCATATTTTCCTTAGCTTTCCCTGCTACTTTAACTGTTCTGCATCTACTGACCCAAGAACTCTCATCCATTCTTTCAACATGTTGTGTACACATCTTCCTATATTGACCAAATTTAATCTTCCTGTGAGATCATCAGATCTAAGCCTGTCTTTAAGACTCGCATTACACATCCAACGTATCATTCTCATATCATTTCTCTTCATGCAGCGCATGTCCTCAACTCTCACGGGCCATTCACTTGTATACATCATCACACTGCATACATGTGATACTATGGACTGCAGTCAAGACGCAGGAGAATGTTAAGGAAAAATTTACAATAGGAAGAATGATAAGGAAGTGGGCGACAATGGAGGGAAAACTGGTGAATCTATTGAACTCCCTGACAGTTGGTTTTTAGTTTCTGGGTGTCTGGATAGCGATAAGCTGAGAAGAAAAACGGATATAGCCAGTTCCAGTGACCAGCTGAGAGTGACTAAGAGAAAGATCGGACATCTAGGATTTCTGGCTGAAAGTAGATATATTTAGGATATGAGCAGATTGTAGTTTAGATCGGAGTAGACCAGCAGATTGGGTTGATCGACTCGGGACGTCAGGCAAGTTACAGAGATTGAGGCAGACGACTTTGAGCAAATGACAATAATGGTCTCAACAGACAAATGATCTCAGTTAGATCTGGGCTGATATTCTGGACGTGGGAGATGGGAAGCCTCACTCAGATGTGGATGCTAGTGGCGAGAGCCCCAACGACACACACATCTGCCTGTTACCAACATGTCAAATATCCAATGTACATATCTGTGTTGCACTTTTCTTATGTGAGTCTGCGTTGCTTTTGCTTCGAATGCAATTTGTAAACCAGTGCATGCAATCTCGGCAAGAAACGACACAGCCAGAACAACAACAAGAAGATGAAAGAGATGGAAACCCACAGCACAAACATCAGGGAAAGGGGGGGGGGCATGGTTATACATACACATGCTCGATAGACTCTTTCAATATTTATCTCATAATTATCAGTTCAGTTTGATTTGTCGGTTTTATGGCGCATGCATCTTTTTTTGTGTCAATAAATGCCGAAATACATATTACGAAGAATTCATTAATTAAACACAAGTTGCAATTTTACGGAGGTATTAGCGCATAGCTGACCATAATAGAACTGATCGGATTCAAGCGCATAAAAAGTTGATATCAGAAATATTATCAAATAATTATAATTATTTTAACAGTAGAAAAAAATGTGACCTGTTGGGTCACCCATTGAGCCCAGGTTAGATTGTTTAAATCAGGAAAACTTAAAAAACATAAAAAGACAAAATCCCAAATCAGTCTCTTTATATTTACTATATTTCCTCTCTTTTTTCTCCAGATGAAATTATAATTATTAATTATTATTATTAATGATAATTATTAATAATTGTGCTAATATTCCTTTATTGTTTATAATGAACTATTCTAATCTAATTTTTATAGTTAGTTTCATCATCTTTGACTGTTAATAAACAGAGAGAGAGATGGGAGCAAGAGTGATAGAAACTGTATGGAATAAGAGGGGAATTAGCTGTAATTTGAAATTTACTCACCAAGTCACAAATTTATTACTATGTTTCTGTTTATTTCTCTCACTATATGTTGTGTGACCAACACAACATATAGTGAGAGTTATAAACAGAAACTTAGTAATAGATTCGTGACTTGGTGAGTAAATTTCAAATTACGGCTAATTCTTCTTCTCCTTTTTCTATGTGTCAGTTCCGAGCTACGGCGGGGTCCACACTAATGGATCTTTGGCATGATCATGCGTGAAGACCTTTTCATTTTGAGATTATTATACAGGGTGTCTGCCTATCTCAACATTGGCCTTCCTCTTGATCGCTTCAAATTTTAAATTAAAAATTTAAATGTGATTTTCACAATGGTGTCATTGTTCAAACCATCTGAGCTGCGATTCCCTTATCTTGCCTTCGCTCGGTGCAATGCCATAGCGCCTTTGGATGTTGTCATTACAGATGTAGTCAACAGTGTAACTCCCGAGATCCAGCAGAGCATTTAATTTCCATGACAGCGAATCTTCGCTCCGCCTCCCTTGTTCTTGGAGCCAACAATAGTCTGTTAGATCTTTGACTTTAGGTGGTCGCTGATTCTACTTTTTGGGGGCGATTACATATAAACAACCTGAAAAGGAATATATAAAAGTAAATATTTTAGAATGGGGATCACTTTCCTATATAAATTTAATGTAAAATGAGCACCCACTTCTTGTCCAGTTAGCAGTAAATGGAGACGTGTAACCAAGGTATTTTTTTTAAAATTTTGTCTATCAAAAATATTTTTAAACAAGTTTCTGAATTGTATCCGGTTTCATAAAAAAGACAATCTTTATTTTTGGCTACAGATTAGTTTTTTTTTACTTTAGTGTTAGGGTTAGGTTAGATATACCTACAGTATATCTATGATTGCCCTCCCCCCCCACTAAAAAAAAACTAAAGAAAATGTAAGTTTTTTTCACCGCTTAAAAAGTTCCCCTTCCATTTGTATTTATTCACATGTTTTAATTTATTTTTAAAGCATGCCCCCCCCCTCTTACCATACTTTCTTGTACGTAAAAACCTTAATTATTTTCAGCGCGTTATTTTATTGTAAAAAAAAAAAACCATGTCCCCCCCCCCTCCTCTAAAAAGAAAATCCATAAAAAAGTAACGTATCTGATACAGAATAATCCCGAAGAATTTGTTTTTTATTTCACATAAGAAGAAATCCTTCTAGAATGTGGCAGTTTATATTTTATTTGGAAAGTGAGATTTTCCAGAAATAATATTGAAAATAGTTTTTAAAAAGTATATTTGTTAATTAATTTTTTTTTGTTTATAATCAATGTTTTCGTGTTTGTTCGAAAATACATTCTAAATAGTTTATATTGAAAATATTGTTTTAATAACGTATCCAATACAGAATAATACCGAAAAAATTATTTTTATTCTACCTAAAAGAAAACCTTCTAGACTGGGGCAATGTTTATTTTGTTTGGAGAACCGGATTTTCTACACAGAAAAAAAAACAACCTTGTGTGTAACTGTGAAATTGCATCTTTCGGGAGACAAAGTGTTTATATTCGCTTAATATATAAAGTTATACATAGACCTGAAGACAAGTAAAAACACCAGTGAAAAAATGCAATATTTTTCGAACATCAAAAATGTACTTACGTATGAAAACAAATGTGGTAATTTTTGAATAGTTGGAGCGATTTGTTCGTTAAAATGTAATCCGTTAACCCGGAATGGTTACAGTGTCAGGCTTTCTGGATGGTCGAATGATATTTTGTTAATCTGAAATATTTAGGTGATTTAACCAAAATTCCCTTCTATTAAGAAAGGACCCAGTGTTTTGGGTAGCGGTTAAAGTAGATATTAAGAAGTGAGTAAAAATCAAAACCACTTTCTCTTTAGAAGGTTTTTTTAGAGTCAGATAATCCAGAAAAAATATAGGAAATATTGCAAGAAGAAATGAATGGTTAATTTCTGGAAACACGCATGAGTGGTTAGGCTAATTGGATCGCAGAATAGATTAGCATATGAAGGTTTTGGTTATTTTCCTATTTATGTCTTAATGTAAGCAGGAAAAAACGACTTTATTATAGAGAAGATGTATGTGCATGTGTGTATATGTAAACTGTATATCAATTATGTATGTACATATATTGTTTATGTGAGTCTAAATATATACTGTATATTATGTGTGCATACTGTATATTGATTGTGTGTATTGTAACTATGGTTTATATGTGTGTATTGTATGTTTATTTTAAATATTGTGTATGTGTGTACTGTATATTGATTGTGTATATGCATATGCATATGCATGGAGTATTGTTGCCACACCTGGTCTAGTGCATCAACCATTAGTCTCTCCCTCTTAGACATGGTCCCAAAAAAAGCCTCTAATCTAATAGGTCCCACACTGTCTACCAAGCTCCAGCTCCTGACCCATCACTGCAATGTTATATCCCTGTGATTGTTTTACAAGTACTTCAATCGAATGTGGTCTGACGAAATTGCTACACTGGTGCCCCCTGGACGTAAATACCCCTGATCAACCTGACAATTAGCAAAATCCCACCCTTCATTGTAGAGGTCCTCAGTTACCGGAAGGCTTTCTACCTTAATAGCTTCTTTCCTCGAACTGCTAACTTTTGGAATTCCCTCCCTGATCCTTGTTACCCTGAATGTACCAACATGCAAAAATTTAAATGTAATGTGAACAAACATCTCGCTGCACAACTCCCCACTTAGGATACCCCTATAAATCTGGCCCCTAATCCACAGTAGCCCCTTATGTCTCAGCGGCAATGTGCCCCCTTGTTTGAGGTGAATACAAGTAAAAGATAAATATATGTGTGTACTGTAAATATTGATTGATGTATGCGTGTATGTTTCAGGAAACAATCAAGAGAGTGAGAAACAACGACAGAAACATAATTACAGAGAAGAACTGCAGAAGCAGATGCAAGAGAGAAATGAATTACGATTGTAAGTCATTTTGTCTTCAAATCAAAAGAATAAAAAATTACTGTCGAAATGTTGCAAGTTTGTAGGTTTGATTCTTAAAACATTAGTTTGCAAGATTCATGAAGTGACATCACATTCATTTTGATTCAAAACACTTTTCTGGCTAAAAATTGTCATGTCGACTTTACATTGACAGTATCGGATCATCACAAAAAGCATAAATTAAAAACAGTATTCAATACTGTTTTTAAAAACACAAAAAAAGTTTTTGCATGACATTTTTGTACATTGAAAACGATTACATATATTTTTGTTTTCAAATATATTTTTTTCGTATAAGCTTATATTGTGAATAAAACCCCCAAAAATCCTGATGCATGGTCACAAAAAGGGCTTAGCTATAATTAGGCAGTAGTTAGGAAAAGGAAAGTGGAATGGGGTTTAAATTGAGCATTTTTATTGGCAGAAGCTAAGTTGAGTTTTTATATGTAAAAAATAAATTTTTTCTAAATATATAGCGGAATGGGGTTTAAATTGAGCATTTTTATTGGCAGAAGCTAAGTTGAGTTTTTATATGTAAAAAATAAATTTTTTCTAAATATATAACGGAATGGGGTTTAAATTGAGCATTTTTATTGGCAGAAGCTAAGTTGAGTTTTTATATGTAAAAAATAAATTTTTTCTAAATATATAGCGGAATGGGGTTTAAATTGAGCATTTTTATTGGCAGAAGCTAAGTTGAGTTTTTATATGTAAAAAAATAAATTTTTTCTAAATATATAGCGGAATGGGGTTTAAATTGAGCATTTTTATTGGCAGAAGCTAAGTTGAGTTTTTATATGTAAAAAATAAATTTTTTCTAAATATATAACGGAATGGGGTTTAAATTGAGCATTTTTATTGGCAGAAGCTAAGTTGAGTTTTTATATGTAAAAAATAAATTTTTTCTAAATATATAGCGGAATGGGGTTTAAATTGAGCATTTTTATTGGCAGAAGCTAAGTTGAGTTTTTATATGTAAAAAATAAATTTTTTCTAAATATATAACGGAATGGGGTTTAAATTGAGCATTTTTATTGGCAGAAGCTAAGTTGAGTTTTTATATGTAAAAAATAAATTTTTTCTAAATATATAGCGGAATGGGGTTTAAATTGAGCATTTTTATTGGCAGAAGCTAAGTTGAGTTTTTATATGTAAAAAATAAATTTTTTCTAAATATATAACGGAATGGGGTTTAAATTGAGCATTTTTATTGGCAGAAGCTAAGTTGAGTTTTTATATGTAAAAAATAAAAAGGAACATAAAACATTATCAAGGCGACAACTTTGCCATTTGCTATGTCAAGCGGCGAGTGTTGATGATTTGTAATGCCATTAACGGCTGAAAGTAAATGCATTTCAATAAGACATTATGAATCTGAAAAGATGAGTATTGTTTTTATACTCTGTCCGGTAGCAAAAGTTGCTAGTGACGTTATTGGTGACAGTTTGCTATTTGAGGGAGTCACTTGTGTAAGGATATAAAATATTTATCATTCACGATGAGTGGAGAGAAAAGACAACCATCTTTCTACTTTGAGAAATGCAGATAGAAAGACACACAGAAAAGGAAACAAGCTTCTGAAAAAGCAATGAAGTGAATGATAAAACATGTTTGACGATAACAAAATAATATTTATTTACGTGTGTGCAAAAGAGAAGATGCACATGTGTACAAAAGATTTTAAGGAGGGAGTTTGTGTATGAAATTGGGATTCTGCATTGTTGAGAATTGTGAGATAGAAAATATGTGTGTGTGGATACAGAATGGATACAATAGAGAGAAGTGTGTCAGTATTATTGATAATTTCGCATGTCGTATCCAGGTGTGCTTATCATCGAATGGTGATAAAACAAAGACTTCTTTTTTTTTAATGGAAATCACTCCAGACAAGGTATGAAGCCATTTGATGTAAGGAGCTAAAAAGAATACTACTTCGAGATCAAAAACTAGCCAACAATAAGTGTTTGACAGATAGATTCCGACTCAGAAAACAGCAATTCTTCTCCCTTTGTCAGAAACATCGCTCATAGAATGTGAGGACTAAAGGACAAAATAAAGGAAATGAGAGTTACGAGGCTGCTGAAAGTAAACCCAAGGCCAACTTTCTACTCTCCAGGACTTTCTACTATTAGACATACATGATTGAAATTTAGTAAACAGACTATTGGATATTCATGACTGAGACTTGGTGGACAAGTCAGGCATAGACTGAAGTTTATTTGCACCAAATAGGGTTGTATTGCAGAAAGGGTTGTAAATTTTATTTATTTATTGAAAAAAAGCTTGAGAACTACTAAGTAGGTAGGTACATTGAGTAGATAGCTCGATCGTAGTCATGAACGACCCAAAGGCTCCCTTTTCATTAGCTACTACACCAAGATGTAGGGGAGGATGCTACTCCTTTCCCTGGATTGCTCCACTTACCTTTGAACTTTATTAACGATTGCATGAGTGCCATTTTTGGGGAGTCACCCTATAATTGATATCATACTTTTTCAAAATCTGATTGGCTTTTATGTCAAAAGAGAGAGAAGACATTTACATAAAACCCATGAAGAAGTAAACGAAGATGAATAAAAATACCTATCCCTGGGACGCCATTCCTAAAGAGATGTTTTGAAAGAGGCTACCAAAATGCCCAATGTTTGTGACAAAGAAATTGACGTTAAACCTGATGATGATAGAGGTATTTTTTTTATGCGTTTGATGCTTTTCTGATAATTTTGAAATTTATTTATTTTTCCTTTTCTAGACGAGAGAAGCAATTAGCCAAATCTCCGTTTTCACAACCAAAAGCGGATCCTTTACATCCTGTACCTCCGCTAGAATTTCAAACAGACCATCGCAGGTGAATTCATCTTGTCACTAATTTTTAATGATTTTGCTGTATATCTTTTTCATCTGGTTTCAACTTTTGCTAAGTCGTACACGCACCCCTTTTTCATGTCTACTCTCTTAACTGATAGACGTTTTGCTTCATCCCATGCGGTACCTAGTTGTTTTTACAGAACAGCATTTTTATTTTAAATGACAGTATTTTAAAAGTCACAATCATAACTGTTATTCAAAGAAATTTCACCAGAGATAAATTTGAAGTATGTAATTTGTGATGAAAGAAAGTCCATTTTTTTCTAATGTCTGTAAAACCAAAAGAATTAAACTTAAAAAAAAAGCTTTCTTTCATTTTTCTCTCTGTGTGTATTTGTGTCTCTTTTTCTTTTTTTTATTATGTCATAGTCATCATCATCTTTGGTTTAACGTCTGTTTTGTCTGCTGACATGTGTTGGACTGCTTTTAGAAATTGTCTTCTAAACACCCTATCTCTGGCTAGATCTTTATTTATCCCTCTTTCTCTCAAATCTTTTCTTATCATTTCCTCCCATGTTTTCCTTGGCTTTCCCCTGCCAACTGACCCTGCTACCTCAACTATTCTACATCTATTAACCGAAGTACTGTTTTGCACACATTTCCCTCTACTGTTCAGATTTAATAGGTCATCAGATCTAAGCCTATCAACAAAATGGCGACTGCCTGTTTGATAAGAAACCCAAACTTGTGGTCGGAAAAAAAATGTGGAAATAGAATATCACATATTCTAACTCTTCAAATCCAGTGCGAGCATCATACAATCACATAAAATTAAATCATTCAAAGAAATTTCATAAAATTACATCGTACAATCACATCATTCAAAGCAATTTCATGTTAAATTTAAAATATGTAATTTTGGACAGACGAAAGTCAAGTTTTCAGATGTATGTAAGACAAAAGGATTCAATTTGGATTATTCAAACTACTGTTCTCATCTTGGTTGTGATTTTTACGTTTCAACTGATGTAACATCCGATCTTCTCTAGGTGCATCTTTTCAAACTCTGGAATCTTCGTCAAGCTCAGTAATTTATATGGAATTTTGAACAGAACCCTTTATTTAATCCATGGGAGTAAATATATAATAATAATAATAACAAATAGTAAATACTACACATCTAAAACAAGATTAGGTTTAAAGCTCCCCAAATGTATACTACAATTGTGCAATGTGCATAAAAGCATAAAAGGATAAAGGCATTGAATAACAATCAGGTCTAAGTTACAGTTTTCCAAAGGTTGAAAGTTCAATCCTCATTACAGGTTATAATAACTATGAATAAAATAGTAATTAAAATTACTAACACTTCTACCCGGCCATGGCTGATGGAATAAGAACAATCTAGCCCTGTGGATGAGAATAAAGGGTTCAGTTTGAGATTCCATACAAATTGTTCAAGATAAAGATTCCCAAGTTAGAAAAGATGCACTTGAAGAAGATCAGAGGTTACATCGGCCGAAACATTGTGAAAATAATAACCAAGACGAGAATAGTAGTCTGAATAATCCAAATAATTAATCCACATCTCAAAAATTCCATAATATAAAAGGATTTAATTTTGAGAAAATTAAAGGGGGAAAAAGGCTTATTTTCATTTTTCTATTACCCCCCCCCCTCACTGATTAGAAACACTTTGACCATAATTGACAAGTTGAAATAGGATAGGGAGGAAATAAATGGGAGTGCATCCCTGGGACACATAAATTCCTTAATTTTTAAATTACATGCCAGGCAAAGATAAAACCTTTTATTGCAAAGATAAGGCATGGTAGTCTTCAAGTCCACTATCAACAAATACTTGTCGAGCCGTCTTCTTAAGTAATTAAATTCTGCCCATTCCACCCATCGTTTTCAATCCTCTCACAGTATTGTTCATCATCCAACTGAAAATCTCGTTAACCTTTATTCTCTTCGGGTTTTTGGTCCCCCGATTTATAAAATCGGGGGACTTATGTTTAGAAGCATGTCCGTCCGTCCGTCCAGATTTTTCTCAGCAACCATCCATTGAATTTCTCTGAAATTTTGCATGAAGTTGTAACTTTGGTCAGGTTAGAAAGTGATATTCTCCGATTTTTTAAAGAAAATCTGGTTAGCCCCCCATGGGGTCAAAAGACCCCGAAATGGCAAAAAATGACATTTTTTGCTCCATAACTTTTCATCATCCATCCATTCAATTTCTCTGAAACTTGGCCAAAATGTGGAGGCAATTGTTCCTAATAGAAAATAAGTATCGCTGACCTTGGAAAAAATCTTGTTCACGCCCCCAGGGGGTCAAAAGCCCCCAAAATGGCAAAAAATGACCCTTTTCTCCCATAACGTTTGATCCATCCATTCAATTTTTCTGAGACTTGGCCAAAATGTAGAGGCAATTGTTCTGGATATAAAATGAGCATCCTTGACCGCAGAAAAATTCTGATTCGCGCCCCAAGGGGTCAAAGGGGACTCAAAATGCCCCAAATTGCTCAAATTTATTGCATTTTACACTTGCCACATCGAGTCACATACAGAGGGGAACCACACACGCGCGGCTTGTTTTATATGCTTTTATAATTCTGTTTTTTTTCCCTTTTGTTACAGTAAACTAATCAACCCTCAGAAATTTGAACATCTTCAACATGAATCTGGTCTTAGCCATCTTTTTGGACCAAACTTTGACCAACACCAAAGACAAAACCTCACAAACAACTTCAGTCCAAACTTCATGTATGACCAATTGTACGTCTTTGAATTTTCATGAAAATTTTATCAAATATCATTTTAAAAATTGTATTTCCTAACAAGAAATTTATTTGTGTTGCATAAATGTGTTGATGTAATAATCTAAAAATGTATCTAAATTTCTACGGGAATATTTACCAAAGGCCGCAAATCCTCTTTTAAATTTATCAAAAAGAAAACTAAAAACATACAGTGTTGTGGTCATTCCATCACTTTTATTTGGCTGTGAAACTTGGATAATTTACAAAACACATAAAACATTTAAATGCTCAACTTCCTTTCATTGTAAGAATCGAGTGACAGGACTTGGTCACTAACATTGAAGTCTTTGATACAGCTAAAGTCTGGTCACATCATAAGAACGAATGACTGCTGAATTCCAAATGCTATCGATGTAAGCCTTACAGTTAATATATACAATCATTTACAATAGCTATCGTATTAGGTTGGGGGAAAAAATTGTGCACCATGTTAAAATAATGATTTATTATGCAAAAATGTATTCAAAAACAACTATTGTTCAGCTTTGAATCGAAAAATTCTTGACAGGTTTCTTCAATTTCATTAAAAAAGTCAAATCAGTGTGAAGCGCAAGAAGAGCAACAACAATACCGAAGAATTAAATCATCTGGAAGTTCTGCCACATCCATCCTAGTTATACTCCTGACTCCATCTGACTACGGTCTATTGTATTCAATGCAGCACTTTATGAAGGGTCACCGATTTGAGTCTTTTGATGTCATGTTGAAGAAGACTGTCAAGAATTAGTACTTTGACCAAATCCGAAAGCTTGCAGGTTATTAGCGGTTGATGGTCGTGGGCAATGATTGTCTTTTTATTTTGAAGAATAGTTGTTGTGTGTGAATAAATTCATTTTATAAAAAATCGTTATTTTAACATGAGACACAAACGTTTTTCATCAACCTAATATTTTAATTAGAATAGTTTTTTTAACTGTATGATTTTTTTTACCAAATGACTAATTTCTTATATTCATCACAATTATCATTTAATAGAACTTCCTATTTGTGAAACACATTACCACAGGACTGCTTCCTGACCGACTACAACATGATCCTCTTGAAATCTGATGTCAACAAATACTTGTCATGAATCGTCCTCATAAGCAAACCAATTTTGTTCATTCCATTCATCAGTTTCAGTCCTCTCATAATATTCTTCATCATTTCAACTGGCAATCCATCTATCTCTTTAACCCTTATCCTCGAGTGGATTTTGACCTAGATAAGTGGTAATTCATTAGTAAAATAAATATTGCAATTTTACAATTGTATATAAGAACTTTTGTTTTTCAAATATTGCCATTTCTAACCATCTATATATATATATATGAAAACATTTGCTCGAATCGAAAGACATTTCTTCAAATGGATTTTCATATCTGATGAAAGCGGGCCACCGCTTGAAACGCGTTATATATAAAATCATAAAATGGTAAAATAATAAATATATGTTGAAAAAAACAACAAAATAATAAATAAATGTTGAAAAAAACATTCTACAAATGTTGGTAGCCTTACTCATTTACATATATATATATTATATATATATATATGACGAACATTGTCTGTCACAATTTCCCATCCAATACAGACCTAAAACTTACACCAATTAAAAATCACTTTACTCTGTAGATTGTTTATAGCAATGATTTTTTTCAAATTTAATAGCTTTCGATGAAATTGTTTATAAATGAATGTGAGGAAGACTTGACAAAACTGCAATAAATAAAAAGTAAATATTTAATTTGTTCTTTTTACATATATTTTTTAGGGTTTGATCTGGATGCAACACTATATTTCATTATTAATTTTATATTATGCGCAAGATATACATGTATTTAAATGAATAAGGTTAAATGTGATGAATAGTGTGATTGATCATACTGAATTTGTGTATTACTGGTATTATTTTTTATATAATACATGGCCAATTTCAGATAACCCTGCTAGTCTCTCTCTCTCTCTCTCTCTCTCTCTCTCTCTCTCTCTCTCTCTCTATATATATATATATATATATATATATATATATATAATGAAAAAACTTTCGCTTTTATTCATTTATATATATATATATATATATAATGAAAAAACTTTCGCTTTTATTCATTTATATATATATATATATATATAATGAAAAAACTTTCGCTTTTATTCATTTATATATATATATATATATATATAATGAAAAAACTTTCGCTTTTATTCATTTATATATATATATGTATATATATAATGAAAAAACTTTCGCTTTTATTCATTTATATATATATATATATATATTATAATATAAAATGAAGTAATAAAATAAGGTGTCAATCAAATTTTATTAGAATTCAAAGTTCATGCAAAGCATCCTTAAGTCCTTAGCTCATGAGTTTTCAAAGATAATTCTTCTCTTCAGAGGACCATTACCGCAGTTATACTACTACAGGCAATAAAATTACGCTTTGAAAATATATAAAAAATTATATACACAAATATATAAAAATACATAACATCAAACATATCAATCCAAAAACATACTTTTGTTGAATCCATACAGTCCATCCAGGTCATACAAGTTGAGAAGCATAATCAGGAAGGACATTACTCCAAGATACAAACAGCAGTCCAAATATGTGAAATTGAAGGGGCCGGCAAAGTTATCCAGTCGCGAAATGTGTCCATATTCAATGTTAATGATAAATAAATCAATCAAAGTTCCGAGATCCCAACATGTGCAACTCTAATCAAATCCAAATTCGTTGTTTAATTAGAAAACCCGCTAAATCCGAATTGAGCAAAATAAGACGGACTCCCATCACATCTAGCCAGAAGAGCGAAAAATATATATATTTTTCGCTCTTCTGGCTAGATGTGATGGGAGTCCGTCTTATTTTGCTCAATTCGGATTTAGCGGGTTTTCTAATTAAACAACGAATTTGGATTTGATTAGAGTTGCACATGTTGGGATCTCGGAACTTTGATTGATTTATTTATCATTAACATTGAATATGGACACATTTCGCGACTGGATAACTTTGCCGGCCCCTTCAATTTCACATATTTGGACTGCTGTTTGTATCTTGGAGTAATGTCCTTCCTGATTATGCTTCTCAACTTGTATGACCTGGATGGACTGTATGGATTCAACAAAAGTATGTTTTTGGATTGATATGTTTGATGTTATGTATTTTTATATATTTGTGTATATAATTTTTTATATATTTTCAAAGCGTAATTTTATTGCCTGTAGTAGTATAACTGCGGTAATGGTCCTCTGAAGAGAAGAATTATCTTTGAAAACTCATGAGCTAAGGACTTAAGGATGCTTTGCATGAACTTTGAATTCTAATAAAATTTGATTGACACCTTATTTTATTACTTCATTTTATATTATAATATTAATGCTCTATCCAGTATATTGAGCTTCAGTTTTTTTATCCGGATGTTTCACTAATTATAAGATATTAGTTGACGCTTATATCTTTTATTGGATTGCTTCATATATATATATATATATATATATATATATATATATATATATAATGAAAAAACTTTCGCTTTTATTCATTTATATATATATATAATGAAAAAACTTTCGCTTTTATTCATTTATATATATATATATATATATATATATATAATTAAAAAACTTTCGCTTTTATTCATTTATATATATATAATGAAAAAAACTTTCGCTTTTATTCATTTATATATATATATAAATGAATAAATGCAAAAGTTTTTTTATTTATCACAACTATATTACCATCAAAACAAGATACTCTTATTTAAATCAATCATAACTTTGAAATACTGTATATATACTAACAAGTAACAGCTTGAATACACGTATTTGTTTAACTCATTTGCATAACTATTTTTAAACAGCTTATGATTAATTCATGTTTGGTGTTACAAACAAGTTTGGTTTCATTTTTCATGCCTCTATATACGAAATCTTTTGTTAAGCGTAATTAATTAAAAAACAAAAGATGAATTACCAAAATATGCTCCTACTTCTAAATAAGACTGTACGCACGCACGCACGCATGCACACACACGCATAAAAGAGGTACACCTAACCTCCTCTCCTCTATTTGTTTTTCTCCCCTGTCTCCCTAGCAGGGTTTTTTTTTCCAGAAAAACAGCATTTTTAACTTTGTCCTAAATTATTCTATGAGCAAGTAAAAATATATCTTAATATTTAAACGGCATTTCTTTAACTTCGCTTAAAAATGCATTTTTATTTTTTAATTTTAAGCATTTAAGTTTTGTTTTTACATTTTCCGTGAAAAATAAATAAAGAACTTTTGATAATCATGTTTCTTCACACCCAGCATATCGGCAGAATGTAACGTCAGCACTTGAGCCGGTGTTCATCTAAGAAAAGTAACATCGCTTACGAAGACCGCTGAATAGTAATTTGTTTTCTTAATGAAATAACCCGAAACAATTTGTTTAATAACTTTTAAAACAAATTAATTAAAACAAAGTGTTTGGATTATTATTATTATTAAGTTTATTTCATTAACTTTATAAATAAATTAAACTAAATAGACATTTAAAAAATTTTTGAATAAATGAAATGATCGTTTAAATGTTGTTTAATCTCTATTTATTCAATTATTGCAAAAATTTCACTCTTTTAGTACACGAGGATTTGTTAAGAATTTTAAAGCCAGAAATGACTTTCTATTCCTGTAAAATTTCTAAATAATTTGGGCAGCACTTTTTATGCTCGCCCCTGCCCGCTACAATCAAGGATTTGTCTCACGTGACTCAAATTCACCAATCAATGACAATCATTTAAAACTGAAGAAAAATTGTCTGCTTTGAATATTTAAAAAATAAAAAAAAGTGCTGTTCTGAATATTTGCCTATTTTACAATATTTTTTTCTTTTTGGTTTATTATTATTTATTTTTTACTTTTCAAAATAGAATTAACGTTAAATGTAGTATCTGTTCTTATACTATATTTTATCTTTTCTGTCTTCGGTCAGTAAAGAAATCCTTCTAGACTGCAGCAATTGTAGTATTGTAGCATGATTCCTGACCGTAGTAGGGTTATTTTTAAATGGCAGTGGCGTCTTTGGGGATTGCCAAGAACCACGCTGACAATTAATATAAAATGATCATAAAAGTTATTTCTTCTTCACTGACCAAGGACAGAAATGATAAAGTATAGTATCAGAACAGATACTGCACTTTAACATTATTTCTATTTTGAAAAGTAAAAAATGAATAAAAAGAAAAACTATTGTAAAATCAGCAAATATTTGAATTGAGGGCAGAGTTAGACACAAGGTCGGTTTTTAATGTGGGAAAGTTCATCTCCTCAAAAAGGGGGACTCTGGATTGTGCAAAAATAAAAATTGTCTCAGTTTAGAAAAACTTCTTCTTCACTGACCCAGAACAGAAAAAATAAAGTATAGTATCAGAACAGATACTACACTTTAACGTTAATTCTATTTTGAAAATTAAAAAATAAAATAAAAATAAACCGAAAAGAAAACTTATTGTAAAATTGGCAAGTATTCAGAGCAGACGTAAAAATAAACAACGGTTTTCATTTTTTAAATATTCAAATTAGACGATATTTCTTCAGTTTCAAATGGTTGCAATTGATTGGTTAATTTGAATCATGTGAGACAAATCCTTGATCGTTATTTGTGGCGGGCATAAAACGTTCTTACGCTATGATATTTATTTGAAAAAAAAAAGTTTATTTTTTAAATTGTAAATTACTAATCGAAAAATCACTTTGTTATATTTCAAATTCGCCTTATATAAATAGGGATTTTGTTCATCTGTCCGTCAGTCACAATTTGTGGAATTTTTAAAAATGTAATAAATACATTGCGGAATTTGTCTCATTTCGAAATATCAGAAATCATAACTACTTTTAGAAATGGAGAATATTGCATTAATAGTAAATAATCAATTCTCAACAAGTAAAGCAGAGGCCATGACCAGAAATCAAAACCGAAACCTTTAGATCTTCAGTCTGAGGTTCTATCAACTAATCTATTTGGACTTTCTTATAAATAGAGCTTAAAACATTACCATAACAAAATAATTATAGCTTTTGCGTGACATCATAGATCAATGATTTACGTCAAGTTTCAAAACATGAATTCAAACATAAGCGATACTAAAATATAATATAAATGAATGGGTAAAAATTATCAACAGCGTTGGAAATTATTTGAATAGTACAGAACAATTTCTTTTGCTCTAAACTACGTATTGTATGTAATTCTTTAACAATTATATAATCCTCCCAGCCTAGCAAAAATATGCGACCAGAGGGAGCATATTTTTGCTAGTTAAAATTTTACAATAAACTATCCCGCGCAACAACCCCATGTATGTAGATGTACACCCACATGCATCCGTGTGAGGGATGTACACTCTTGTTCGCTTTTCTAACACCCTAAAACCATATAGATGTCTTATGAATCCGTTATTTGAATTCAAAATTATTGCAACCATATCTTATTTGACACCTAACAGACAATAAACTAATACCATCCACCTTTCTAAATTTAAAATCTCTCTATGCGAATTTGAGTTTCTTTTTTTAAAAAAATTGGTAAATAACTTAAGAAAAAATCGTTTTTAAAGATAAATATTCCATTAAGAGATTGTCCTAACAATAATCTCTCTATAAAAATAACCTTAAAATAATGACCTTAACCTCTTGCCTTTTAAAAGCCAAGAAATGAATTACAAGTTTAGCCGCACCCTTAAACAAAATCCTTCAACCCAACGAAATATAAACAAATCCTACCTACCCCCGCCAAAAACATCATTAAGCTTAAAAAATCCAAGCAAAATATGACACTCACTCTGATAGATAAATAAAATAAAAAAATAAATGTAAGAAGATCCTTTTAAACAATAATGTATACGAACGCAGTTTGATGTTTTGCGTATGTATATATCTGTGTTATCTTAATAGCTGTGAATCAATTTTAGTGTACATCCTATATATATCTATTATGCATGTATGTGTGAGCATGGATATGTATACTTAACATTTCAACCCTTCCTTAACCCCCTACAGATCGACTGCACCCATTAACCCTCCCCCAACCATCATAAACAGCTAATATTCCCACCCAGCCCGACAGGAGAGGCACTTTCTTTGTCCAACGCCTCAGTCTATAACAATGCTCCACTCGGTTCTGACCTAAACTACCGGATCTCTATATATGGATGTGTATATATATAACCTACCGATATTCGTTTCAACCAGAAAGCGATGGTTGTTCGAAATCCTTAATTTTTTATATACACCGAACCATAACAAAAGAAAAAATTCCAGCAACAAACGGATACAAATACTACACAGGATAAATTGGAATTTACCAATTACCAAAGACCACCAACATCTTGCAAAAACTTTTGGACTCCTGAACAATTTAAGTATCGCTTTCTTTATCAAGCATTCATCACAAATAACGGATGCTTTTATTTTTATTTTATTTTGTCCTGACGTGTTATTAGATAACATCCACTTTGACTTTACGCTCACACCTCAAAATAAGACTTTTCACCTCTGGCCCTAATTTTGTTCTTTACTTCTACTTCGTTTTACTTTATATAAAATTTTCAAAGTTAATTGTTGCCGACAATATTTATAATCCCATTGTCGGCTTCCCCATCCTTTGATGAGAAGAAATGTTTTCTTTGAAAATCCATGGATTAAGGATATGAGGCTCCTTGCTCTGAACTTTTGATGTTTTTAATAAATATTGTATCTTTACAATGTTTTATTCTCATCTTTTACCTCTAAAATTATATATATATATATATATATATATATATATAATTTTAGAGGTTTATTATTTGTCGCTCCTTGAAAGTAGAGCACTGTAATTGGTAGTATTAACACAGCATGACGTCACTTGCTTATGATGCATCATTCCTTCCCTTAATAGAAGTAGAATGCCTCGACGTCAAAGCCGCCGTTAAAGTGTTAAAATTATCATAGTTTATTCGCTGTTTACAATTGGCCCAGCGATTGGCGACGTCGGACTGGAGTTGAAAAATACTTGAGGTCCGGGGTTTCGAATCGCATGACCGGTAGTGAATAGTCATATCTCTATGCTGATGAGTCCCGATTGAAAAAGGACGAAACGTATACGTACATAGATAATAAACAATAACAAATATTTATTATATATATATATATATATATATTTCTTTACAATATTATGATTAATATTTAAAAATTTTATCCACATATGTTTCATTCTTTTCTGGGAATCATCAGTGTGGAAGATAACTGTTCTGCCAGTCGCACAATTCGAACTCTAATCCCAAAGCACTTTTTAACTTTCAAGTCTGAACCTCTCAATCGATGCAGCAAACCTAACAGCCATAGAAAAAGAAGAGAATTAAAGTCTATTTATGTCTTTACAAGCAGACATATCTAGTAGGCTGTCACAACAGTGTTCAACAATCCAATTAGATGCAACATCGCATTTAAGCATTAATTTGGCAGCATATTTTTACTTTTCTTAAAGGGCTCATCCTGCATGAAGGGGGCGATAAACAATATTATGATAAATATTTGTAATTCTTATAGATATGTTTCATGCCAGTATTTCTGATGAAGTTTTGTTGATACACTCCTGTAAATCCTTACTGTGCTTATATGATAACGCTCAAGTCGAGCAGTATATTTATCTAACATATAAAGTTGTCTGGTGGATTTCTCGCCAACAGACTTAAATAGCATTGGATCTGCCAAATTGATATTTGATTTTGCCTGGTGATCGAAATCTTATGATCGTGAATCGTATTCACATGATGAAAAAGGAATTCCAATCTATTTCATCTATTACCTACTATATCCTTCCACATACATGCTTCGTTAAGAGAAACTTCATGGTAAACCCTGCCAAGAGAGATAAATATTTTTTAAATAATTAAGAGTTAACTCTCCTTAATTTTAAATATATTTCATAAACAATACATTCTTTCTTTTTAATGTTGACTAAAAAACAGGAACATTTTGTTTAAGATAATTAATGGCAGCATTATTATTTAGAATATATTTTGATAATGTTTACGTTACTTCTATTACTTGACAATTGATATTTCTTCTGTTGTGTGTCGGTCATCTACTAGGAATTCCAGTTTAGTCAATAATTTGTCAAGGGATATATATATATATATATATATATATATATATATAAGTGGTCACCACTTATCAAATCCTACTTGAGAATAAAGATTAATCAGATGTAATGATTGTCAGGACCAAGTCCGAATATTTGTGGGGGACGATTCTAGATAGGAATCTGTTGACATTAGCTTTGAAGACGACTCAGTTGTAATTTGCTGGGAAGTAGTTCTGTGGCAATATGTTCCACAGATGGGAAGCCCTTGTGAAAAGCTGTTTGTGGAAATTTTGTCTGATGCTAGGCACACCGAGGAAGAAAGGAAAGTTATTCTTTGTTGTGGTAATAAGACGAGTTCTTGCTGTGAATGTCTTACAAGGAGGAACCAGAAATTTGAGCACCTTCCATGAAAGTAACTGAAGTCACATATGAGTTCTGAAGAGTTCAAAGTAATAAAAAAAATAATTAATAAATGAAAGAGATTTCTAAACTAGATAAGAAATAGGGAGTGATGTAACTGTAAAATAACGGTGAATTGTCCGCTACAAAATAACTGTTCAACAAGAAACAATCTACTAAGCAACAATATATACCACTGAAAACCCGAATAACAAAATATATATCGGGGCAACCACATGAGGCTTAAAAAAATTATAATCACAAAAACAATTAATTACAAAAAACACAGATATCTAATCATTTTGAGCACTTAAAGCTAGCAAACTGTCTATGGTAGTTGAATAAAAATTATTAAAGTCGATTATGATATGCAGATATTTAAACAATCCGTATAGTGTATGTTTTAGTAAGAAACTGAAATTTATAAGTTTTAAGATATACAAGTTACTTCATGATAGAAGTGAAATAACCACAAACTGCAAACATAGAATAAACTTTACTTTGAGATAAATCATTAAAAAAAACTAACAAAAAAAATAAAATAAAGTGAATTGATAATTTTAATAAATTTAAAAAAGTAGTAGACTCCCTCTCAAAATATATAATGAAAAAATTAAAAGCTTCTATAGTGCTAATAATATAAATTTTAAATCTTATATATTAGCGTGCAAAGTAGATACAAAAATTAAACATGGCTGTAGTTAACAAAAGAATAACATGACTGCAGCGATGATTAAATACCGCTGAGACTATTCTGGTAAGGTTGTCTTGTTTGTCTAACCAACTTAGAAGTGAAGAGCAGTAAAAACTTTTTTGAACAAAGGGAGATAAATTCATTGGTTGAAGGAAATGAATAAGTAGTGAAGGGGTAATAAAATCAAGGACTCTAATTGGAAGTTGGAATGAACACTGCCTAACTATAAAAGCGATCCTAGAATGTAAATCCATGCATTTAGCCTGATGATTCCCTTTGTGAATGAAATAAAAATGTTTCTGTGTAGCTAACTTACCATAAGTATATTTTTATGCTACTAATATATATATATATATGTATATGCGTATATAAAAGATGAAAATTGTTTGTTTGATATGAATCACTGTACCCTGAGTATTGTTTATAGTAACAAGAAAATTGATACTAACATGCCCTCTGTTGTAGCAATGATCGAATTTCATCTAAATACTGGACCTTGACATTAGGACCATTTCTTGCAAATTGAATTGCTTTCTATTAAACTGTTTATAAATGAATCTGAGGAAGATGAAGACTTCACATTACTGCAATATTTAATGCTAGTAAATGTTTATTTTGTCCCTTTTATACAGGGTGTTTGGAAAATCGTTGGTATAACTTGAGGATGTGTGTATAGGTCGAGAAATGCTTGGTTACCGAGTTATAGTCCATTAAAAAAAAATGACACCAAACAAATATAAAAGCTGTAGGGCTCAGAATAAATATGTGAGCATCATGATCGGCAGGGACTAGCCAATATGGGAGACCCGGTTGGCATCCTGTGAATATAGGCCCTTCTTATTTCAGCTAACAGAATACAACGGACCAAATGCAGGTAAATCGATATGGTCAGCACAAACCAAAGACGACGCAGAGGAAAAAATAGACACTAAGGAAATTAGTAACGGAAAGGCTCGTTTGCACGTATAGAACATAATCCTGAAATTATGCCATCGATTTTCCAAACAGCCAGTTTATATTTTTATAATCTGTTGGTTCTGTTTCTAGGGTTTGATCTGGACAAAACATTGAAATTTCATTGGTAGCCATGTTAATTGGTCCCCCGATTTATAAAATCAGGAGACTTATGTTTAGAGGCATGTCCGTCCGTCTTGATTTTTCTCCGCAACCATCCATTGAATTTCTCTGAAATTTTGCATGAAGTTGTAACTTTGGTCAGGTTAGAAAGTGACATTCTCCGATTTTTTTAAAAATCTGGTTAGCCCCCCCAGGGTTTCAAAAGGCCCCGAAATGGCAAAAAATGACATTTTTTGCCCCATAACTTTTCATCCATCCATTCAATTTCTCTGAAACTTGGCCAAAATGTGGAGGCAATTGTTCCTAATAGAAAATAAGTATCGCTGACCTTGGAAAAAATTTGGTTCGTGCCCCCAGGGGGTCAAAAGCCCCCAAAATGGCAAAAAATGACCCTTTTCTCCCATAACGTTTGATCCATCCATTCAATTTTTCTGAAACTTGGCCAAAATGTTGAGGCAATTGTTCTGGATATAAAATGAACATTCTTGACCTCAGAAAAATTCTGGTTCGCGCCCCCAGGTGGTCAAAGGGGGGTCAAAAATGCCCCAAATTGCCCAAATTTATTGCATTTTACACTCGCCACATCAAGTCACATACAGAGGGGGACCACGCACGCGCGGCTTGTTTCATATGTATTTGTACATCGTTGGTGTTATTTTGTACATGATGTGTGTGGTAAGCATGTGATAAATTACATAGAGTTACTTGATTGTCAATAATTTTTGTTTTGTTAAATATATTTCTAGGCATTTCGACGGGCAGAATAATCCTATAGATAAAGCCTACACGTTCTATGGTATGAAGGGCCATTTTGACGATATACCACCGCCTGCAAATGGTAAGTAGATTAGTAAAACATCTTTTTATCTCTTGATATTTCTGAAACTAGCGAAATACCTATCTCAAAGACAATGTTAAATTATTAATAAAAAATGTAATAATGTTTAATTATGTTTACATACATTTAATTAATTAAGCAGATTGAATTATTTGAATTTTTTATTAATAAAATTAATTAAAAAAAATGCAATAATGCACTATTATCAGTATTTATAACTGGTAATTAATGATGGGACGATTCCAAAATTTTTACCAATTCCGATACAATTACCGTTTCTGATTCTTTTTAAATTTCTAAATATTTAATTAGAGATTTGTTGCCTTATTTTAAATTTTCGAATTACTGTAAAACCTTTGTGTAATGTCTGCATATATATTCACAAAAAAGGAGGCTGGGGCATATATAACATGAGTAGATCTTTCTAAATATTTTTTCTCAAATGTTTTCCTTGTCTTACTATTTTCAATTAATTACAACTAAAGATTTATTTCTCTTTTCAAACAAAGCCGATTTGCATTAGTTTGTCATTAGTTAACAAAATGCTATTTGAATTTTTTCATAAACAATTGAAAATAGTCTACAATTGGTATGCAAAATAAGAAGACGGTGTAGGAACAGAATAGTTAACAATGAGTTAAGAATGAGTTTCTAAATAATAATGTTACTTTTTAGAAAACCACTCTTAACATGAGGACGGGGCTTTGTTAACTATTCTGTACCTTCCCGCTATCAAATAGTGTTCAAATTTTATCCTAATTATAAAAATTTGGTTAGTTATTGCTACTGTCAATATAACAGATATGTAGTAGATTGATTTGTTTTACTGTAAAAAGAAAAAAAAGATGCAGATAATAATAATAATAATAATACTACTACTACTACTAATAATAATAATAATAATGGCAAATTTGTGGATTAACACCCTCAGCTAAATAACCCTATAAAATTGCGATTCTACTTTTTCTTAGGTGATTACAAGTAAACATCTTGAAAAACTTATCGGAAATAAAAAAAAAATTGTTTTAGAATTTATAGTAGGAGATCAGTTTCGTATATAAATTTAATGTAAAATGATCATCATTTCCGGGCCATTCTAACTTAGGGATGTTCACTAATTATTTTTATTACTAACTCTAAATCCGACTGGCAAGGTCGTAAAACTATGTCTAAACTCTTAAAAAGTAGACCCCCCCCCCAAAAAAAAATTAACGCACAGAATTTATCTCCCAGAGCAAAATAAAATCTTTTGTTAACTGCTCTTAAACACTAGAATGTCTCTGAAATGGGAGCTCTATTTACATTAAATTTATATGTGAAACTGATTCCCAACTCTAAATTCTAAAAATAATTTTCTTTTTTCATTTTTTTTTATTTCAGAGTGTTCACCAAAAAGTAGAATCTCATTTTTTTTTGGGGGGGGGGGGGATTTAGTTGAGGGTGTTTATCTACCATAATTTTACAACAACATTATTATTATTATTATTATGATTATTATTATTATTATTATTATTATTATGATTATACTTGGAAGTTATTATATAATAAAGAATCTACTTGTACAAAGAAAACAATTCAAACTTTCACTTACATTAAAATATAATTTAAAGTATGAAACAAAAATTAATAAAAAGCATGTTAGTAATTAATTTTTAATTCATAAAACACATTTGAAATTTCTTTGAAATAGTTAACAAAAAATATTTCAGTAGACACTTACATGGCAAATTTTCACTGTGGTAATCAGTGTACTTATCTCTTTTCAGTGGAAGGAAAATTGAACTACTGAACTGCAAAACGGTTTCAATAATAACTAAGAATCATTTTTATTATTAGTCTTTGATTTTATTGCATTCTATCTCCATCTACCTTTTATATATTTTGATATTTTTTACAAGTTTACAGACATGATAGCTCAAATCAAAGAACTGATGCCAAAGTGTGTTCTCACTCAGTCGTGAAAATCTTTAAATTCACTAATTAATTTATACCTAATTCAACTCAACACCATGTTCGAAATGTACAAAGTTTTTTTTCACACCTTTTGCCCACATCTTGTGACGTTTGTTCAAGCTGGGGGGAGGGGGGGGGGTCATCGTATAATTAATAAAAAATGGACAAAAGCCCAGAATAAAATAAATGAATTTAATTTTTTATAATATAATTGTCAATGATGTTTGTCAGTATTTTTTCTTGACAAAAATGTTTTATTTAATTTTTCAAACATTTTTCTGAACCCTTTAAATCAACTGCATTCTTTTTAAAATTACTTAGCAAATTTATGCAAAATTTCATTTTTTGCACAAGTAAAATGAATTTACATTGTATTTACTGGTAGTTTAAAAACAATAAATATTTATTATTTCATCATTAGTAGCAGCAATGGAAAATTCAGTTAAAAAAATAAAAGAATCGTTTTTGGAATGAGAAATAAGGCTCAACTTTTTCTGATATTCTAAAAAGTTCTGATTTATCCAATTCCTGATTCTGATTAATCGTCCCAACACTACTGATAATATAATTTGCTGCCAACAGTAAATTTGCTGATCATGTAAATTTGCTTAAGAAAAATAGTCTGAGCAGTATACTTTATCCTGCTGGGGCTATAAAAAAAAGAGTCATGACCGGGTAGAGGTGTTAATTTTTATGTAATTCTTAGTGATTGTAGTAAGGATTGAACCTTCAATCTCCAGAAATCTGTCACTTAGAACTGATTGTTAATCAATGCCTATAACCATTGCGCCACATTTAAATATTTTATTGGATCAATAGGAATTGTTTAAATTTTTTACTGGAATGTTGGGCATTGTTTAAATTATTTACTGGAATGATGGACATTGTTTAAATATTTTTCTGGAATGATGGGCATTGTTGAAATTATTTACTGGAATGATGGGCATTGTTTAAATTTTTTACTGGAATGATGGGCATTGTTTAAATTTTTTACTGGAATGATGGGCATTGCTGAAATTATTTCCGCTAAGCTTTTTCCGGGTAATTTTGATAATTTAATTAAATTTGTGCTAATTTTGGTAATTTAATTACATTTGTTACTTCTAATGCATTTTACTTCAAAGATATGAGCATGTTTACCCCATCCATGAAGAAACCAGCAGAATATGTGCCTCAAACAAGGTAAGAACATTTCTAGTATATTTAAACATTTCAAGGATGTTGAAATGGTCCAGAAGTTTTTGTTACCTTGGTGATACCATTAGGGCAGAGGGAGGGGTTGGTGCTGGTGAAATAGCAGGAGGTAGAAGTGGATGGAGTAAGTTCAGGGAACTTCCAGCATTACTAACCAGCAGAGCATTACTGCTGTCAACCAAGGATGTTACATAGTGTGATGTTGTATGAAAGTAAAACCTGGCCAGTGAGAGTTCAGGATATTTGTTGCATATGAGAATGATATGATGCATTTGTAACGTGAGTCCGCAAGACAGACTTAGATCTGATGACCGTAGAGAAAGATTAAATCTGGACAATATAGGGATATGTGTGCAGAAAAGAAAACTTTGTTGGTTTAGTCACACTGAAAGAATGGATGAGAATGCTTGGGTTAGTAGATGCAGAACAGTTGAAGCAGCATGGTCAAGGAAAACATGGGAGGAACTAATAAGGATGGATTTGAGAGAAAGGGATAAAACCTAGTATAGTTTAGTTTAGAAGTCAATTTCTAAAATCTGTCCAACACATACCGGCATGTAAAACAAATGTTAAACTAAATATGATGATGATTCAGACTAAGGTCCTTTTTTATTGTTTATATTTTCACTATGCCATGGCCACTGTATTTTATGGAAATCTCTAAGTGTTCTTTCAATTTGTTAAAACAATGAGAACATGAAACTGGATATTCCATATAAAATTTGCAGCCTTAAACTATTCTTATTTTACAGCTTATGTTTTAAAAAAGATGCAAGATAATGAAGAAAAGAATGAAATGATGAAGAATGGTAGTAAAAGATGAAGGAAACGAATAAAATAAAAAATAAAAAATGAAGGAAATATGATGAAATGAAGTAAAAAGATCCACTTTTGATAGTTGACATGGCTGCCAATGAGTAAATCATTTTCTTACGGTCACAGTTTATACAGTTTGATAAGTTCCCATACCTTCAAAACTCACAACTAAAATACATGGAAGAACACTAATTGAAAATAAACATGGGAAAATTATGATGCATGTTAGATTAATTAAAATAAAACACAGTAATATTTTTTATGGTTTTTACATCTTGAATTAACATTTCCACTAAAAAAATACCTATTTACATTGTAACATTAAACGCAAAGCCTCTGTTTGAAATACACAAAACCTGCAGAAAAGTAAGCAATTCTTAGTATCCTCCCAAAACACAGTTTCTTAGCAGTTCTACTTAAACAGACAAATTAATATTTATAATCTCTATTTATAAAGTTGTGCCGTTTATCAAAATATAAGTAATATTCAATAGTTAAAGGTTAGAGCCTGGAATTTCTTGAATTACTCTACTTTCCCGGGCAACGCCGGGACACAGGTCAGCTAGTAAATAATAAAAATAATAACGTAAATTAAATTGAACAGATGCAAGAAAAGAAGAAAAAACATTGTGTAAAAAACAACTTTATTTCAGTAAATAATTTAATTTACTTTCTAGCCAAACCAAATTAACAAATTTACAACCAAAAATGTATTTCTTTTAAAAATATTGAATTTCAAATGAACTTTATTTTCTTTTATTACTTTTGTTTGTGTTTAGCTATTCAAACAGACCCACTCAGAACAGCCCTGTCCAATTTGGTCCCAGTTCCATGATGTTTGGATCTGATAATTCTAATTCTTCTGTAAAAAAAAGAGAAGATTACATGAAAGCATTAGAAGTGCAAGTAAGCAAAACATTTATCATTAAAGAAACATTTTACTGAATGTTTTTAAATGTACTGTTTTTTTTTGTATTTGTTCTTATTCCCTTGAATTAAATGAAAAAAAAAGTGACATAGAAACTTTGGTTCTTCTGTAGTTTAGCCCCGACATGTTAGGCCTCTCTTTAAAAAAAATAGCTAAAGAAATGTATAAACTTTATGTACTTACGTGGTAGCTTAAAAGAAGACTGTACACCAAAAATTATGCAAATTCATCCAGTATTTTTAAATAAAAAATAAAAAACGATTTATTATTCGGTAGCCATTTTTGTTGAACCAGTAAACAAAATTGTAGTTATCTCCCTTGTCTATTTCATAAGTGAAAATGTCTAACGAAACTTAAGATCGTTTTTTTTCTTCTTTTTCTTGTAATTTAATAAATACTGAATGAATTTGCGTAATTTTTTCTGTACAATCTTATTTTCAGCTAACACGTAAGTACATAACAAAGTTTATACATTTCTTTAAATATGTTAATGTCGTGGCTAAACAGCAGAAGCACCAAAACTCCTATTCAAAGGCTAAATTTAAAGTCATTAATAAGTGCCACGGTACTAAACTGATTGGTATGACATAATCCAATATGTAAATATCTTAAATAATATATATATATTTAAATACACCCGGGTTTCATCAATCTGGTCATCCTGGATTTAAAATCAAATCTGGCTGGTCATTGCAGAAAGATTCAGAACCTTTGATACCATAAGGGACTGACACTGTAATGTATAGTATATATACACACTAGAAGAATACCCATCCCGAACAGAACAGTTTTTCACCACTTTTATGTTCCCTTATGAAGATTAAAATCAAGATATAATCCTTATTCCAATTTTGATCAAAATCCATTACATGATTTTGATTCTAGAAAATGTCTAGAATTTTTTACTTAAGTTTAAGGAGTCTTAAGAAATTGAAATTCATGAAATCTTGGTTTATTGGTGCTTAATGAGTATGGATAAAATTTAATGCAAATCTGAAATATTTAAATTTTCAAATGAGAGGTTGTGCCCATATTAATGGGTACAACCTCTCATTTGAAAATTTAAACTCTTTAAGATACTGAAATTTTGGGAATATTTATTAAGTGATTTCTAATACCTATTGTTAAAATTTCCCCAAAATTTGAGATATCTGAATTTTCATGAAGGGTTTCAACCTCCTCTTTGTTCCTTTAGCATACAACTAAATTAACCCACATTTACTAATGTAATTCATGTTTCAAAATTCATAATGATCGCTTAGTTAATTTCGGCGTGAATACTGTCCCGCCTTCTCAAGCTGCCACAAGTCTGCTTCCCAACTGACTACAACATGGTCGTCTAATGTGAACAAATACTTGTTGATCCATCCCCTTGGATATTTAATACCTATTAAGTAATCTTTTGCCCATCCCACCCATTGTTTACGATCTTCTTGTGGAGGTGAACAGAGGTGATTATAGTCCAGTTGACGATCTCTTTAACCTTATTCTCGAGTGACCTCCATACCTTGATGAGTGGTGACACATCAATAAAAAAATATATATATAAACATACCGAACTTTATATAGAGAATATATATATATAAGTGGAGAACTAAAAGCGAACTTTTAGGAAAGGTAAAACCTATTGTGAAAAGTATACAGCTCAATATACTGGATAGAGCAGATAGATAGGTAGAAGGATGAAAAGGAATTAGAAAAGCGATGGAGGCAGATCTTTTTTCAATTCAGTTGTTCAATGCAGGGTATATTCTGCAAAAAAAAAATTTATTCAATTAATTTTTTCCTTAAGCCAGGCTTTCCAAAGATCAAAATCTGGCCTTGTGCCTAACTCCTGGAGAGGAGTAAATCAATACTTTACACCAAGTGCCCCTGATGTTATATACTGAATTACCTCCCTTAGTTTTACACATGATAAAAGTTATGCCCCTTTATCGAGTAAAAATAGAAACTAACCAATGAAAGCAAAATAACACAACAAAAAACAATAAATAAACACCCATGCAAAAAAAAAAAAAAAATAACAGAGCATGTGGGACTAATTAAGTAAATAAAAAAAACATTATAATAGTTTATGAATTAGGGATAATTAGGTATCTATAACGATTATGATTAAAGTTATAGTTGTGGTCAACAGTCCATCTGACTCCACATTTGAAACAAATAGTGTCCATCCGATTCATAGATGAAATAAGTAGACAACAACATTAGAGGTTAACAAAAAATACTCGTTATTTTGGCAGTGCTGGGAAAAGGAATTAAAAGCGGCTAATAGTCAATCGTTACAAAAAGAAGGCACCGCGCATCTTTGAAGATTCTATCCTAGGCTGGTGAATTGAACATCTGCATCGTACCAGTCTCTTGATCCGACTGCCAGGTGGGAACCATCTGCGTGTGTGCTTAGAAGAACTAGTCCAACTAACTGTATTCAGATGCCAAGATATCCGATTGGTTGATTGGCCAATTACTCAGTGATAAAACCTGTCTATTTACATCAAGAGAAAATAGTACATCAAAATACAGATACAATATATACAGACTGCTACAGAATTAAACAAAAAATAATAATTAAAAGTAAGAAGCAAAGGGAATTTTTTAAGCATGAGCAAATAAAAGTTAAACTCTTGGCTAACGAATTTAATGCCTTCAGTGTTGGGCAGTTAATTTATAGAGAATGAAATTAGAAGTTGACAAAGCAACTAAAAGATTGTGTTTAAATCATCTGACAATCACTCAAGGTATGAAACCACTGGTTATGGCCAATTAAAAAAAACATATTTAATCAATTGTATATATATATATATATATATATATATTGTAATTGGGTAGATTATAAACTTTATGACATGATTAATTAAAATATTAAATATTATAATCAAGCTCCGAAAATAAAAACTTACAATGTTTATTCATATGTACATGCATTTCAGAAAATCATTTATTGACACTATTACATCAGAGTAAAGCTTTAAAATGTATATGATTTTCCTCATAAGCATATCGACTTTAAAAATTAAAATTCAGATAACATCCATTGGATATATCTGCGATCATATTGAGAACCAAACAATGTCAAGATAGAGTGACCAAATAAAATATTTCTTTTCAATAATGAGGACAAGCAAAACATGAAAATCATTAACATATTCAACGATGCGATCAAATGTAGAAGAAGAATCCATTATACTCAGATTCAGTTTACAATCGGTTTTTTGGTGCTTATGCTGTTCAGCGGCCGTATTAAAAAATTATTTTTTTATAAAAACAATATTATATACTTATTCAGCATTATATTCTTACTCACTGTACAAAAAAGTAGAAAAAATTTTCCACTAGAACTTTAATTACTAGTATTTTTCCATTCTGTGTATCATAATAGCGATTCGTTCACTAAGCGTCCATCTTCTTTCTTAAGAAGATTTCAAGGGCAGATAACTGAAATCTTCTTAAGAAAGAAGATGGAGACTTAGTGAACGAATCGCTGTTATGATACGCAGAATGGAAAAATACTTGTAATTAAAGTTCTAGTGGATAATTTTTTCTAATTTTTTGTACAGTGAGTAAGAATATAACGCTGAATAAGTATATCATATTGTTTTTATAAAAAAATAATTTTTTAATACGGCTGCTGAACAGCATAAGCACCGATTTTTTTTTTAATTTAAAAAAAATATTTAAAAAAACCCTAAATGTTTTTGTTTTTTTAATATAGGATGTTCATATCCTAGTAGAATTCCAAAAAGTTCAATTGTAGAGTTATTATTAATCACTTCACTTTGATATTTTCATGCTAACTGACAAATTATAATGTTAAAGCTCTGACATAACTTGTTAATTTTTGAACTTATTTTTATAAGCATTTAATATTTTCTGGGAGTTTTATAAGATC